>VZRL01004685.1:0-304648 GCA_013397895.1 Origma solitaria | reverse complement strand
GCACAGGCTCGCCCGCCCCGAGCCTCCGGCTCCGGGCCAGACACCCGCGCTGACACCGTGACGGGCTGGGGTTGCTTTCGTTGGGTTTTTTGCGGGACGATGAAGCGCCTGTTCAGCTTCGATGGACTCTTCCCATTTTCCCTTTAGACAGTGAAAATGCGATGAGAACATACAAATGTATAGTGATACAAACCTCTCCGTCTAACTTCACCTTCCTTTATATAAAAACATTTTGGGTTTGCCTTAAATATAGGACAGTAATTCACTGTAATTGAGCTGTTACATCTTTGCTGCCTTCCCTCCTTGGTGTTGCTGAAGCTTTTAACCATCAGCATCCTACCAAAATACAGGCCAGACAAAGCAGCAGTAGCTTCACCTCCAACCTTCCTCCAAATTCGAGTACTTCCTGCGGAGTTTAGTAGAAAATGTCTCTGGTCTGTTCTTACCTGGGTCCCAACCAGGGCCAGCACTCTGCCTTATGGTGCTGATACAGAGATGCTCCAGCTGGTTTTGCTCAGGCTAAAATACTTCTGCACTTCAGCTCTGCACTAAACCTTATAATATACTCACATCTCACTCACATTTTACAAGGACATGTAGCAATAGAACGAGGGGGAATGACTTTGAATTGAAAGAGGGAAGGTTTAGATTAGACACTAGGAAGAAATTCTTTACTGTGAGGCAGGTGAGGCACTGCAACAGATTGCCTGGAGAAGCTGTGGATGCTCCATCCCTGGCAGTGTTCAAGGCCAGGTTGGATGGAGCTCTGAGAAGCCCCATCTAGTGGAAGGTGTCCCTGTCCATGGCAGGGGGGCTGGAACTAGGGTGATCTTTAAGGTCCCTTCCAACCTATCCCATTCTGTGATTCTATGATTCATCTTCTGAAAACAAATGAGCTAGGCACTGTCATCCAAGTTACGTGTTGAAGATAGTCTTCCTGGGCAACAAATACTAGTTGTCATCTATCACAGTCATTCCAACATTCTTTCCTCTGGCCTTGAAAGCCATGATGTTACCACCTTTACTGTTGAACAAACCTGGGTATGTCACACTTCCACAATTTCAAGGTATACTTTGTCAGTTGTTTTGCTGTTTACATTTTCGAATCTGTCCCCCCAGGAATACCTGAAGAGCTCTTTATACTGGGACTTAAAGTTTGTTGCAAAAATCCATTGTGAACATTAGCCTGTCAAATGCAGTGCTGAGCAGTCATTAATATGGCACTTGTTCCTTGTGTTTTGCCACCTGCATCATCTCTTATCCATCTTACACTTGGATGGTGTAGTAGGCTGACCCTGGCTGAATGCCAGGCACCCACCCACCAAAGCCTATTTCTCCCCTCTGCAGCTGGAGGGGGGAGAGAAAATGTATTGAGGGGTTCGTGAGTTGAGAGAAGGGCAGAGAGAGATCACTCACTAAATACAGTCACAGGCAAAACACACTCGACTTAGAGATATTAATTAAATTTATTACTAACAAAATCAGAGCAGGATAATGAGAAGTAAAATAAGACCTTAAAAACACCTTCCTCCACCCCTCCCCCCTTCCCTGCTCTACCTCCTTGCCCTGCAGTGGCACAGGAAGATGGGGCATGGGGGCTAGAGTCAGTTCATCACACGTTGTTTGTGCCACTGCTCAGGAAGAGGAGTCTTTCCACTGCTCCAACATGGGCTCCCTTCCACAGGAGGCTTTTGCTGTTGAACCCTTCAGACATGCTCCAAGATCTAATGGATCACTAATACAAAGCTGTTATCTTTAAAATATTACACAGGGGTACTTATTTATCATTTCTCCAGTGGGCAAAGTAGATTTAATCTTTTATAGCCTACAGCCATGAGAATCAATATTCTTACACTGTGATCCATGTTAGCTGAAGAAGTAAAAAGTGTATTCCTTTTACCACTCTTGCTTATGATGGTTTCCTTTTATTCTTACTAATTTGTCAACTCTTTTTTGCTTAGTTAAGACTAAAGTCTTGAGCTATAAAACACAGGATGGGTAAAATGCTCTCTGGTCTCTGTTGGAAGCCTACTACGGTGTACTAGCACTAGCAGGAATGGCATTCCCCATCCACATTTCTTACCTGTTTAGGTAAGAAGCCACTTATTTTTTCCTTCCATGCTTTTTTAGTGTAACGGCATTTTGTTCACAGAATCACAGAATGGGTAAGATTGGAAGGGATCACAGTGGGTCATCCAGTCCAACCTTCCTGCTCAAGCAGGGCCATCCTAGAGCACATTGCACAGAATTGCACCAAGACTGTTCTTGAAAATCTCCAGTGAGGAAGGCTCCACAACCTCTGTGGGCAATCTGTTCCAGTGCATGGTCAGCTTGACAGGAAAGAAGTTCTTCCTCATATTCAAGTGGAACTTCCTGTGCATCAGTTTCTGCCCATTGCCTCTTATCCTATTGCTTGGCACCACTGAGCAGAGCCTGGCTCCATCTTCTTCACACCCACCCTTCAGATACATGTATTCATTGAAAAGGTCCACTCTTGTCTGCTCAGGACTGAACAGGCCCATTTCCCTCAGCCTTTCCTCGTAAGAGAGATTCTCCAGTCCCTTAATCATCTTTGTTGCCCTCCACTGGGCTTACTCCAGGAGCAATATGTCTCTCTTATACTGAAGAGCCCATGATTTGGAATCCTCCATGCTACTAGAGGAATGTCTTGCAGGAATTCTTACCGGTGCTTTGTTGGGTCTCCTCTGGTACTCTCTGGTAGTTCCCTGAATATCAACATGGGCATCTGTCTCTAGAAAGTAAACGTCAAATTCAAGCCAACACACTTTTTTTCAATCAGTTTTAGTACTTTATTTCTCCAGTCCCTTAAGTAAAAGAGGAAGAATTTCTAAAGGATGACTGATTTAGTAGACTAAAGCACACACATCAATTATTGTTTTACTATTTATTGCCTAAGCTTTTAATTACCACTGAAGGGACATAACTATGGATGCAGTGATGCCAGTAAATTGCAGGATTTATAGCCTTGGTGGAAAAGATGTCCCATCACAGGGCTCCACGCTGAGAAATGCCATGGTTGCAAAAGCACCTCACTTTATTCACAGGTCCAGAGAGGCCACAGGAAAGGTTGCAGTTGCTGTTATCTTGGGAACAATGATACATTATGTAACAAGTACAATTCACAATGTCAAATGGGAAGAGTACAGGAAGGTAATACAACTGACAAAGTTTATTGCTATGGTCCATTTTCTACCTATCTAGCAAACAACACAACATTTAAAGCCAAATTTCTGTCCTCAGCATCTGGTGTTAGAGTAGGCCATTCATCTCAAATGACACCAAGTTAAGTGGTGCAGCTGTTACTCCTGAGGGAAGGGGTGCCATCCACAGGGATCTTGACAGCCTTGAGGAGTCGGCCCTTGCAAACCTCAGGAAGTTTGACATGGGAAGGTGCAAGGTCCCACACCTGGTCAGGGTAATCGCCAGTGTCAATACAGGATGGGGGTGAAGGGATTGGAAGCAGGCCTGACGGGAAGGACTTGGGAGTACTGGTGGATGAAAAATTGGACATGACCTGGCAATGCATTCTTGCAGAAAGCCAAATGTATCATGGGCTGCATCAAAAGTGGGGCCAGCACACTTCAACCTGGGACATATTTCTCTCCCTTTACTCTGCTCTTGTGAGATCCCACCTGGAGTGGTGAGACACTGGAACAGGTTGCTCAGAGAGGTTGTGGATGCCTCATCCATTGAAGTGTTTGAGGCTGTCTGGATGGCGCTTTGAGCAGCCTAGTGGAGTGGACGGCGTCCCTGCCCATGGCAGGAAACCATTCTATGACTCTGAGATCGCTATAAAAAGTACTTACCTCTAGCAACTCTATATTATACTGAACAGGATCATTTCACGATAATGCAGGCTGTCAATTAAGGAACACTTCTAAGCAGGTACATTTTTGTAATCAACAGCAGCAGAGAGCTGTTCTTCAGCATGACCTGCATTACCAAATTATTGATTTAAATCATTAGCAGAGAGCTGTTCTTCAGCATGACCTGCATTACCAAATTTTTGATTTAAATCATTACAAACTCCAGCTATCACTCTTCCAAATCTCTTGCAGGTATACTTCTTCATTAGGATCCTGCAACTAATTTATTTTCCACATTGAAAATCAAGCATGCCCTTGTAGTATTTTGGCAGATGTAGAAAGTACAGTGTATCCAACCTTAACTGAGAGAGTGAGTCTAAAGTGAAAAATATCTTAAACACAGTGAAAGCTGGATAATACATAACTGTGCTGAAAAACGAAGAAGAATCATATTCCACCATATTTTGACCACTCGTCTCAGTTATGTGTTGGAATTCTAGAGGGAATCACAGATTTATAGCAGGAGCTCTGAAAAACACAGCTAGTCAGAGACATGTAAGGGAGCCCTTCAGCTGCTATGCCCTGTGCTTCCAGGGAGATGGTTCCAGGCTCAAAGACTCTTCCATGTCCCAAAGAATAACTGCAATTATGCTCAGTCCCACTGAGGGAAGAGAAGGATATTCAAGATCAGTGAAGGTGTTCCTAATATTGTTTCTTGAATATGTATGTGAGAGTCAGCTGTGGTCTTGTCCAAATGAAGTGTGGTAGTATGTCCAAATGTAGTGCAGAAGTGAAACTTTAATCTCATTGCTCAAGAATTTAAAACTAGAACCAAAATGAGGAAAAGGTTTTTACTTTTTCTTTTTCTTTTTCTTTTTTCTGCTGCCCACAGATAATTATGAAGTATTTATTTTCTTCAAATGAAAAATGCCCCAAGAAAATTTTTAGACAGCTGCTTGGAAATTGTAATTTTTTTTTATCTCAGTTCATGTCAGGTGGATTGAAGTACTTATACATGAATCAAATTCTGTTCTCAAATACACACACATTAGAACAGTGTAAACACACCAAAAGGTCAAATTTGGCAATTGAAATACTTTCAGAAAATGAAAACTATCTGACAAAGATAATAGAACAGAGGAAAATAATTCATTTTAAATATCAAAATACTGACTAATGTTCTAATTCCTTTTCTACTGATCAGCAAACAAAGACTAAAGCATGAGTAAAATATTCTTTCTGCTGATAGAAAGAATGACATCATCTTCTCTAGAAAAATACCTGAGCTATTTTAAAGCTCTTCTACACTTTTATCATTATTGTTGGAAATGATCTGAAAAAAAAGAAAAGAGCTATTTAAAAGGCTTGTTAAAAAGGATGATTGCAGCCCTTTATTCACTTGAGCCAAAAGGTAATTGAGACAAAGTTGTTGATATGCTGCTGGGAGTGGGAAGAGATCCAGAAGGTACTTTGTTTTCTTGTGAAGAGAAATGTTACATGCTGTTCGTGAACCATGGAAATTTACAGAAACCTTCCTTTCTTCCAAAGCTACAACCTCCCTGTATATTCTCTGCATAAACTGCCTAGCACTGTGAAAAATACTAAGTATTATTTGTTTCAAGCTGTTATAGCTGTGGCTCCCACCCACAGATATACACAGAAATATTGATTTGTGTTTCTTTGTTTAGGTCCTTATTCCTGTTTTAATGATTAGTCTCAACAAGGGTCCTGGAGCAGCTGTGAGACCCAACCCCCCCCCCCCCCCCCACCCCAACCAACTGCATCCTTTTAAAAAACAATGAAATCTAAAGGTCTGTGTGTGACAGAATGATGATGCTCTCTGGCAGCCTCAAAGCACTCTTCCAGTACCTAAAGGGGTCCTACAACAAAGCTAGAGAGGGATTTTTTACAATGGCCTGGAGTGATATGGCAAGGGGGAATGGTTTTAAACTGAAAAATGGTAGGTTTAGATTGGATACTAGGAAGAAATTCTCTGCTGTGAGGGTGGTGACACACTGGCATGGCTTGCCCAGAGCAGCTGTCAATGTCCCCTCCCTGGAAGTGCTCAAGGCCAGGTTGAATGGGGCATTGATTATCCTGGGCTAGTGGAAGGTGTCCTGCCCAAGGCACAGGGGTTGGAACTGGATGGTATTTGAGGTCCCTCCTAACCCAAATCACTCTATGATTCCATCAGTCTATGAAGAAAGTCCTGGTGACATCAGAACGTTTCTCTCTTCTGTCCCCCCTCAACCAATATATATATATATGAATATATAATATGAGAGATGTATATGTATAATAAAAGAGTCTGTTCTTCTGTACAATTTATGCTTTGCTGATATTTCCAGTCCTGCAAAGCTGCAGAAAAATTGCTCTTTACCAGGCCCATGCTGACCTTTCCTGGAGCATGCCCAGGTGCTTTTTTTACAGAACTATGTGTATGGACCAGTTCTCAAGAAAACCCCAAAAAGTCATAACACTGGGCAGGCAGGTAATTTTTTATAGTTCTGGTATCAAAGTATTGTCAAATTATGTATCATCTTCAATAGCAACCTTCATCCTATGTACTAACTTTTATACTTTCTGAGTATAAGAACAGTAAGATTTTTTGATGGTTTATAACTTTGCCTAGAGGGTTTTTTACACTATTACAGGGCATGTGTGTGCCACCAGCATGACACTATTGACAAATTTCAAGTGCGGTCTCCAATCTATGAAATAAAAGAGCTTCAGGATGAAAGTATTGTTAACATAAAAATTCCTGCCATCACCAAAGCAACAATTTTTCTCCCAACTCATTTTTAGATGTCTAAGTGGAGCCATTTTAACTGGATCTTTTGTTCCCAGAGTGCTTCTCTAAATGCTTTGCTTCAGCAGGCAGGGCTCTAATCCATATCAGGGCTCTTAAACTTGCACCAGACAGTGTGGCCTTCATAATCTAAAAAATAAAGGAAAATTATTCTTCCATTTAAGATGGAGGGACCTATTTTTATGCCACTTTTAGAAGAACATACTGTAAAACTAGTAATCAATGCTGCAAGTGAAATAATAGGAAAGCACAGGGGAGAAAAAAAAATCACACAGACTGTGGAGGCAGTAGAAACAGCCCCTTTCCAAAGAAAATATAAACCAAACCAGTAGCAAGTTTCTCTGAAGCAATAAAATCTGGAGAGTATAAGACTTTAAATAATCAACTAGTGAAATATATTTAAAATAAAACAATCTTACAGTGAAAAATATTATTTACTTCCTTCAGTACTGGATAGCCTTATTAACGACACAGGAACTAAATAGAAATATAGATAATCAGATTATCAACACTAGCAAATAAGCACAGCCCCAGTATTTATCACAACAGTTCAGACCAACTATTACCTAAGATGTACTTAATTGGACTAATAAGTCCAGCAGATAAAACAAGATAAAGATATGTAGTACTTAGGCAACCATGGAAGTATTCCTGTATGCACCACCTATGATCTTAATCATCTTAGTATACTAAATAAAATCTCAAAAAGCATATGAGCCGCAATGTCATCCACGACAGTCAAATCAATTCTTCATTTCCAAGTATCAGGGGACATATCTGTTGCCTCTCAATGTCAATAAATAAACATAAACAACACAGACATCAGAATGTATATGTGAAGAATCTACATTCCTAAAAAAAGTTCTTGATTCTGTGTAGCTGCCAGGATTAAAACTGTACCTAATACAGACTGAATCAGATGAAACATAAACCTAATTCATATTATAATTTTAAATAATTTTTTTTTCTTATTACCAAGGAGATGACACTGATGTATCATTTCTGACTAAAGCTGTAATCATTCCTGTGAGCACAGGTAGATTGAGCTTACTCAGAAGCTAGTGAAATGTCCAATCACCAGTTACCAAAACATTCTCCCACTTCCTATTTGACATTTTGAAGGTTCTTCAACATTCTCATCAATTTTTCTCCTTCTGAACTTATCACCTATCAAATATACAATGAAACACAAACATTCACACCAGCCTTCCTGGAAGATATTTTGACTGATATTCACAGGCTCATGCCTTTTCCATTACCTCTGCAAGACTATGAATAATTGGTTAAAGATAGAGCTTGAGTTCCATTTTCTTACAGGAGCAAGAGAGGGTCTAAGACCCAGCCACTATTTGCAGCACAGCAGAGTTACTATATGAGCAAGAAGCATGCTCAGAAGGGCAAAGACATTTGCCTAAATTAAAAATATTTGACAGATTAAACTCTGTCTTTCTTGTGAATACTGTCATTTTAAAATTGAATATCATGGAGTTAACTTGGTTGAAAATCCATTTTGACAAATTAATTATTTATAATCAAGATTTACACTTTCATATTTTCATTTAAACTATCCCACCATTTTGATTTCAGCAGAAAAAAAGCAAACTTACACAGTAGCTTTATCAGAATAAAGTTATTCAGAAAATGTAGGAGTGTATGAAATAAAAATAATATTTCTTTTCTGAATCTTATCAGTTTTTGGACACAGTTTAATCAGTCATATTATTGATTCATTATATAATTGGAAAGTTCACAGGTGCACAAATTTCTTTTTAATAACAACTACCTTTGTAAAGACTAAGCTCCCTTTTCTGAATTCTTTCAGAGTTGCATTTTCAGATTTAAGTTAAATGAAGGAAGGGTTTTTTTTCTTTAAATAACAATGAATTTTCTCCTAGGCACAAGTTCAGTTTGTTCATGTGATTTAATTAACAATGTTGCTTTCTGTGATTAGTACAATATTTAAAAAATACAATACAAACCTAAAGTAAATGCTTAGAAATGTAGGTGAAATTCTCTTTTTCAGACCAAGGTTCTGAATGGTAAGATCTAAGACGGATTGAAGCAGTTTGTCTGAATAGAGTAATCTTCACTTTGATTGTTTTTCAGATCACTACTGTAGTAGAGATGATGACAGCTGGTATGAAGTTGTCTGAATCAGTGATACTAGAATGTAAATACATGCCAATACTTTGCATAAAATCCACAAAGCAGAGTTATTTGTGCATATGCCTTTTGACATCTCAACATGCATGTTGACTTGAATTGACATACTCTCTCTTTGATTTTCTGGTACTAAATTTAAATGGAAAGATAAGAATAGAATATGAAATCAGGCACTGCAAAAAAGAGGACAATGGTGAACAAAGAGGTTCAGATCATAACTGAAGTTAAATATTTAGTTCTAGCAAAAAATATATTTAAGGAACTTTGCTGTACCCAACTTCATAGTTGTTCAAAGGGATGACAGGCATCTTGAGGATAGTTATGAGTATGCTGAAAAGAAACTTCAAAGATGGAAGAGTAACATAAAACACATTTATAATCTGTTTGTCTTAGCAGGTGGCAATGGCGGACTAATTTGGAGCGTACCATTTTATTGGAAACATCTTTAGAGTTGACTAGTCTACATGTCATTCAACATACTGTTTATACAATTGTAGATTTTGATGAAAGGTATATGTTTTCAAAAGATTGCACAGGGTTTTAGTCAATCAGCTAATTTAGTCAGAACTGTGAATCAGACTTTAGTGTGATGCTTTGAAAAATCAATCACCTCAAAACTATCTCCAGACAGTGTAATGTGAACTGTTTTGCAAAAATCATGACTCTGAAAGACATAATTCTAAGTCATTGTAGATGAGAAATGACAATTAGGAGTAATCAAAAGAACCTTAGTGCAGAGGAACCATTCAAACCAATTGCTTTTATGGTTGTATCTATAAGTGGGGAAAAAACCCTATAATCTTAATGGCGGATTCTTTGTCTTGATTAGAAAAGAAAATGCAATAATGAGACTTGAACTAATAAAACATTCGTACTAGATTTAGCTGTGAGAAATCCTCTGTCACAGTAGGATGGGCATGAGTCCATAAAGGGACAGAACAGCAACTATAATAGGAACCAGGGAAGTAGTATTGAGTAAAAATAAATATTCAGTCTAATTAGACTTGTACAACATTTAATTCCTCTTCCTTTTTTTTTTTTTTTTTTTTTTTTAATGATGAGGCTGTGACTAGAATTCTTAGGACAGAAGCTGATGTAATGCTGTGTGTCTTTCACAGCCAGCAATCACTGGCTACTGAGAAAGCATGTGGGCCTTACTCACTGTACCATATGGTTAATAACCTCAACATCACAAATCGTTCTGGTCTTGGATGAAGGCGTTATGAACACTGTGGGATGGAACATGAAGTGGGGAGAGGGAAGTGGAGAAGTGTGCTACAGATTGTCTCAGTAAAGCCAGAAATGCAACTAGAGACTTAAAAGAAGCTGATAGTACCCCACTACAAACAGGATGAGCAGAAGGAGATAAAACCCTCCACCACATCATCCCTTTTCAACCAGCACAAGCCCCTGTGCTCACAATGCAGTGTTTCAGAAGACAGTCAATGAAAGTTTCACGTGTCTGATTAGAGACTGCATAGCAGTATCGACAGCAACACAACATGAGGTTGGGTTAAAACAGGCAAACTGTTCCTACGTAACTGAATCAGTGACACCGCGACTCTCTGAAAACCATTGGACAAAAAGCAATATGAGTAATGACAAAACTGAAGAAAGATGTTAATTCCTTTCACTCTCTGAAGATGCTGCAAAGCAAAGCATGTGGGTATGGGTGCAGGTGTGCATGTACAGCTGGGTGTAAAAACATTTACCTGAACCTCCAAATTCACTGGATAATAATGACATTAACATCTCACCCACTATTTAACACTTCAGAGTAATGAGAAAGAGTATAATGCAGCTAGACTTCTTTATCTTTGAAACTTACTTTGCTAATCCTAAAAATGTTTAAAGTTTCTCCTTTCTGTGTTCAATTCTCTGGAAATCTATTTAGCTGTACAGAGAGTGTTGATATATGAGAATAAATCATGCTTGCTTCACAGAAAGTGAGATACAGCCCAATGAGAGTGTTAGAGTGTTGTCTCCTAAATTACTTTCAAAGGTATGAATTATGGAAAGGCATAAACATATGTGGGTAAAGCAGGCTTAAAATGCAAGTCCTCACCATCACTTCCTATCTCCCTTCCACTCCCTGGACAGACACCAAAACTCTGAATTTGGACCCAAGCCATGGAAACTATTGGATTTCTAATCTTTTCTGACATTGTTCACAGCCACACTTTTTTTGATGGTTTGTTTTGGTTTTGTTTAGCACTTATTTGGATGCTGAACCCAACTGTGATCCAGCTGCCTAAAGCAAAGTGGCCAATGCCAATTGAGAGGCCGCTGTATGGCCAAGATGCCTCTTGGATGGAGCGGGCAGATTATGACACAGGGTCTCAGAAAAGACCCACATGCTCTGCAGCAGCAGCTCGTGGCCGGGGTGGGTTTCCTACAGCTACTCTACATCTAGAACAGCACTAAATGCCTGGGTTTGAGCAGCAGAATATCATGCCTCATGGCTGATAACACTCCCTAGCAGGGAGACCTCAAGAATTTTACCACCTAAATCCCAGGATTAGTGTCTTAGCCAAGGGAACTGCTAATTAAACTCATTTTGTCCTCTACTAGAAGTGCAGTCAGATCAAAGTGTGTTGTGCTAAGACTCCTAACATACTGATTACATGAAGGTTGGGAGGCTCCCCCTTGTTTAGATGTGAACTGATTTTCCAGTTAAGACGTCTTCATCACGTAGGTGGTCCAATGCTCAAGGAAAAGCAATAAACACAAACTGGAGCACCTTTCGGTGGCATAGTCCATAATCAAATCAGGAATGTTCTTGAAAAGCATTGCAGCACCTGATTTGGTTTTCTTTCTAACAGACAGTAAATGAAGTTTACCAAAGTATTTGCTTCAAAACTGCATTATTGCTCTGAACCATAATTGCTAAGGTAGATTGGGTTACATTGCTCATTCAAAGTTCGATTTGGCCCAGGGTCACAAGACCAGACCATTTATATGGTTTTATCAGCTTCACTTTTTGGTGTAATAGTTTTCATGGTTTAGAAAACATTAATTTTAAATAAAATGCACCTCTCCTGCCTTTACTGGCCTTTGTATGTCACCCAAAATCATCATGGACACCTGGCAAAAAAAGGAGTTAGGACAACTCGGAGTTGATTGCCACTACCTGATCTTCCATAGTTTCATTCATTTCAAGTTCCAGCTACAGTTCAAGTATTCAAAAAGCCAAACAGGTTTCAAGGAAAATGATGGCTGAGTTCTAATGACCTCAAGGTGATATTTCAGTAATGTCAAGAGGGAACAGCTAATGTAGAAACCTTTTGCTAACCACCAAATTAAAATATCCTGGTTTTAAACAGTTTTGTAATGGTGAAGTTATTATCAAGCTCAAATAAATCTTGTATTCACCCATCTGGAATTGAATCTACAGAGACACCCTCTACAACATCAGTATTTGGCTGAGTAACTCACCTCATTATTTCCTCTTCCCCAATCTACCAATAATGCAACACATGGTGCTTATTTGTCCACTGCTACAAGCGATCTATCACACCTTAAATAAATAGTATAGAATGTCTGATTCCTTTAATCTCTATTTTTTATTGAAAGGTTTAAAGGACAGCTAGTGAAATGGCAGTTCTGTGAAATCACAACCGTGTTCATCATTATCATGGTCTCAAAGATGCTGTTGCTCTAAGGCGGGAAGTGCTAACACACTTGGAGCTACTTTTAACCCCATGCAGAAGACTCCTGGTTTTGGTTTAGGAATCCATTCAAACCTGCTTCTAGGGTATCTTTGAGGTATTATCATACCATCCATCCTCCTTCTCACATGTTCCCGCTGACTACACAGGAATAACTTGGTCACTTCCATGAAGTCTTTCCAAACCACACATACCAGCAGTGCTGCCGGGACATTTTTATAAATGACTCAATAAAGACTCAATCAATCCAGCTAAACCCAAAAAGGTATAATATAATTTTGTTAAGAACAGGTACACAGAATCGTCCACAGATCGGACGATGCATGCACAGGTGGATGCATTTTCTATGGAAATCTCTGATTCATACAGGAGCATGATAAGCACAGAAAGGCTGTGTCTCTAATTTGGTGAAGAAGCTACTTCATGCTGATGCAATAAGTAAACTACACAAGCAGGTTTCAAGTTTATTCCTACCAATTAATTTGGAAGACATAATTCATTTTCTTCTTTAGTAAATAATCTTTTATTTTCCTTGGAGACACCAATATTTGAAAACTGATAGTAGAAGCAGAAAACCAGCCTATAAACTAATCATCTTGTTTAGAGCAAGATACTAGTGAATGATCAAATCCTGCATGAGATTTTGTGGTGTGGAATCGCTCAGGAGTTCTTGATTATTTTAGGGCAGTGCATAGCACAAATGCACAAAATAACATAAAGAGTACAGTCCCTCATACACAATCTCATTTGCTACTATTCATTGTGGGGGAAATGGTTGGCTTGCAATTTGGTTGACCTTTACAACGCCCATGGGAAACTCTCTCAGACAGCTGGGTTCTTCCATCGTACTTTAAAATCCAGTTCATTTCTGAGTGGGCAAAAGCTTTCATTGAATCATTGGTTGTTTAACAAATTGTAAGATTTTTCTCTTTGATGCAAAATGATGCAACTTTAAGAATAGTTTCAAGGCTTGTTGGAAACAGTTCCAGTTACAAACACTTTCTTTTTTGCGATATTCTAGGACAATCAACATTAATTGGTTTTAATAGTTACCCCTCTTTTCTCAAGCTGCAGTGCAGTTGAGCTCCCATAGCCAGGCACCAGTCTGAATTGCAGCAGTGAAGCTGTGATGAGAAGCCATGGGGATGCTTTGGGACCCATAAGGACTTTGATCAAATGTAGAAAGTATTGGGCCTGCTAACTTTGCAGTCTACAATCAACTTTTCTATCCTTTACTGTCAGTATCACGTGTTAACCTCTATAATGGCTTGATTCCTGCTTAGAATAAATACACATTAGAAACACCAAAATGGTGAAAAATGAATGATGAGAAAGGAAAGGTTTCCTCAGATTTTATCAACTTTTTATTAATGTGTGTGAATTATATATTAATCAATTAGTAGTATGTACTGTTGAAAGAGGTTTAACGCTGCCTCTTACATAAAAAACACCCTAATTTTCAGTTTCTGATTTGTTTTCAGCTGGCTTCTGTAGGGCCACTAGAATAAAAACAGGAATGTAAGGGATGTTTTTTTCTGAAAATTCTAACATGAAAAGACAATCATTCACAGCTTTGATATGAAAAAACATAACAAAGAAGACAGAAGCACTGCCCATCACTCAGTGCAGATGACTTTTATATTAAAGTCTTGGGAAGAAATTAATCATTGCTGTAAGTAGGCAGAACACAGCTGGGAGTGGCTGAATTGTGCTTGCAACCAAGGCAAACTGCACAGCACTCTGTAGGGCAGCTCAGCTGGACTCCGGAGCAGTGAGAGGCTGCTAACCATCACAGCCTTTAAAACACCACAGTAGTAAAAGCCCACCAAATGGCCGCAAGAAAGTGTTTGGTCTCAGACCCAGTGGGAATTTCCTCAGATTTCAAATAGTGGGGGCCATATGCCAAGATCCCTGCAGCACTTCTTAGCTTGAGAGTAAACAGCTGAATGTATTTGGCACAGTTTTTACTACTGCTGCTCAAGTAGCTTTTGTATGAGTTTGTATAGGCACAGCTATCATAGCACTGGAATTAAGAAGAATTCCTTTTTAAGTCAATAATTTTTTGCTAAATCTCTGGAAAGTGTGTATAGGGAAAGTATGAACTCACAAGAAACCCACCTTAAAAATAGATAAAGAAAAATGCAGAAATTTTTACTCATCTCAAGCAGAAATCATCCTCCAGTCATTCTTCTCTATATATGGACAACACTTCCAAGTGTAGGATAAAGTAGGATGTGCCCTTCAAAATTCAGAAGGGACTGTTTTTCTCTTTTCCTGTATTAACATTTTTCCATCACAATGTTGTCAATGTTGCAGTTACTCTAAGAAGGAGACTTTGTTTCCTAATACACTAATGCTATTATCAAAGTAGGTAGGTTCCAAAAATGCAGAGTCACATTAGCAGCCCAGTGGTCATGCTGGCATGAGAAAGGGCAGGTTCAAATGTCATGCCAGATCTCCTTGGTCTGCAGCTGGCTGACACCTGGCCATGCTGTAAATGATGCCTGACTTGATCCTCAAGACTGAGATTACCACTATTACAGCACTGAGCACTATCAACACATCTTCTCCAACAGCTGTTTTGCTGGCAGACTCCAGGGAAATCTCTTATCATAACCTCATAATGAGATATTAATAATGACCTCAGAGAAAACTGCTTGCTCTTTCTCAGAGAGGAATAATCAGTAAATGCCAAACTCTGTTTATGGTAGCGTACAAGATGGAAGTGCTGGTGGCAAGAAAAGCATTCCCTGGCTCCTCCTCTGCAAGTGGGAAGATGCTCCTGAGCTATGTCCTTCCTTCAATAGGGAAAATGGAACATTTAAAATTCAATACTTGGTCAAAATAAAACGGAAACCAAGACAGTGGGCTTTGATGATAATTTTATATGAGGAATAGTAAGACAAATTTTTATTTCTGCCTGCTTAAATGAGAAAAAGCATTGATCCTGTGTGAAAGGATAGTGAGAGCTACTTATACAGTGATGCTGCAAGTTCAATTTGTTGCATATAGAGAACAAATGAAGTAGACTAATTCTAACAGAAGAGACCAAGTCATAAAGCCCAGTCCTCTCAAAAGCACACAAGGCTTTTCTTTCTTGTGTCTGTTAAAAAGTTCTCAGATTATTTCTGAGGGAAAAAAAGTCTTTTTTCAAGGTTAAAGTTCTTAGAATTCATAATATCTGTATCTGGGCTCTTTAGAAAAATCAGTGCTTCTCAGAGCAGTGTGAAACCTTACCACCTAGGTTCAGTTTCTGCCAGACATTGTACAAGTGTATATTGAGGCCTACCTGCCAGATAAAAATCAATAACAATGTAGGTTAGACGTGCAGGTGGCGAAAGAAAAAAAGACTGCATGAAAGAATAAACATCTGGAGTACCACAGATGCCTATTGCTGGCTGATTTCTTCAGGACTCCTAAGCTCACAATAGATCTCTCAGATATTGATCCTTTTTCCTTGGTATCAAAGAGATGAACAATCCCACTGAAGTTTGCAGGAGCTGATGGATGCTATGAAAGGCTTTTCACAAGAGCACTGATAAAGTTCCTTGCCTGTTTCTTCAGCCAGAAGATCATATGGCTTCACTGTTGAAAGAAACAAAGGAGCAAACAAACACTGAGGAATTCTTTTAAGGTGAAATAAGTATTCAGGCTGCTCTTGCCTTCTGGATGAAGAGAATCACACTTTTTCTGTATGAAAAGCAGGTTCTGCATTGGTTAGATTTGAAGAAAATAAGCATTGTTTTTGTCAATAATTCTTAAGCTCTTACAAGCCTTATGTTATAATCAGTGTTTTGATGGTGGCATGTAACAGTTAAATTGAGCTAGAATGGAAATGAATTCTTCGAGATTTTCAGCACCCCAGAACACAAGGAAGAACCTGGGAGTATTTTTGACAAATTAGGCCTGAACAAGTATGATAGAAGTGAGTAGGCATTGTTAAGAATGCCTTCTGTCAAGGTCAATATATCTGTTTACTCTGATAACAGCAATGAGCCACTTCTCTCTATTAGACAAGTCAAATTCACTCAAAACTGTACGAGGTACTCAGTGTCTATCAAGTGTAGTATAAAGAGACAATGAATTTAAAAAGTATTAGGAAAATTTATTTATAGTGGAAAGATTTTGAATTCTCCTTTTTTTCCTCTCCCATATTTCTTAAGGTTATTTGAGTCATTATTTTCCTCGTCAATATAAATGGAAAAAGACCTTCACAAAATGGAAAAATACCTTCACAAAATAATTCCATGTCTTTGTGCATCTAAATCCTCAAATTGGGTTACCTGGCACTTGAATCAAGAATTAAAGGAGTCAACAGGAGGGTTAAATTATGCTTTGATATTTGGCAAAGTAGTGTTTTCCCCTCAGATGACAGGCTGTTCCTAAGGAGCTACAGCGCTTCCATACAGCCTTTTTGCTACAGCCACCTCCTCCTGCATGAAGAGGATACAAGAAAAAAATTTTTAATCCATTTTGCTAACCAGTTACATAATCCTTGGTTGCTGTATACTACTGATATTATCTGAAGCGATACTAGTTTAGCACTCTGAACAGCACTAATCTCTTCCAAGACTTGTTTCTCAGCAGAGAGCTGAGGTTGTTCCAGCAGAGAGCCCTTTAGCTCTCTCTGTCCTGCCTTTCACAGTGCACTGGCCCAGGGGGCTGTGGCTCTGCTTTTTCTCAGCTGCAGATCCCGAGGCAGACACAGATGTCAGCACTGGCACTGCAGTCTGGCTGGGGAGCTGGCTGGGGGGCAGTGGGGAGGACTGCACCACTGCACCCTCTCAAGGGCTGCAGCATTGCACCCTCACAAACTCTGCAGCACTGCACTCTCTCAATGTTTGCAGCACTGCACTCTCTCAAGGGCTGCAGCATTGCACCCTCTCAATGTTTGCAGCACTGCACTCTCTCAAGGGCTGCAGCATTGCACCCTCTCAATGTTTGCAGCACTGCACCCTCTCAAGGGCGGCAGCATTGCATCCTCTCAATGTCTGCAGTACTGCACTCTCTCAAACTCTGCAGCACTGCATTCTCAAACTCTGCAGCACTGCACCCTCTCAAACTGCAGCATTGCACCCTCTCAAACTGCAACGCTGCACTCTCTCAAACTCTGCAGTACTGCATCCTCTCAAACCCTGCAGCATTGCCCCCTCTCAATGTTTGCAGCACTGCACCTCTCAAACCCTGCAGCCCTGTCCCCTCTCAAAGTCAAGCCTCTGAGGGGCTGCCAGCCCTTGCACCCCAGCCAGTGCTGCGCTGCCAGGGCTGTGTGGTCACACAGACCCAAGGGTGGGCTCGTCTGGTGTCAGAAGCAGGAAAAAGGCTAAAAGCTTTTCCTCTGTTCCCCACCGAATTAATTGTTGGGATGTGAAGTACTTCCTTCACAGAGTATACTACTTAAATGGCTCAAAGACTGATGCCTAATGTGGGCAGAAGGTGCATTTTTTCTTATTATCTGAGGCTGGCAGACATGTATTTACAGATGAATCAACTCATTTTCCTGGGCAGAGAGACAAATCAAATCCCTAGAGTTTCATACCATGGGAAATGCATTGGAATGTGTTCCAAGTGGTCCTTTATAAAATAACAATGCAGTTTTGAGCCAGCAGCTACTCATCAAAGTATTGATCCTTTCCTGGCATAACAATATCTTGTTTAGATGATGACATAATGTTTCCAGTAGAGCCAAGGGCACCTCAGCCCCTCTACAGACATGCTTGAGCACACTGAAAAGAGCAATGAGATGCAGAGTGCTGATGAATAGCTCTTTGCCTTCAAGAAAGGAGAACTTGGATGCAAACAAGATTTTATTAACATATATGTTTGTGTCCCAATTTTGAGATGGGTGAAAACAAAAGTACAAGCTTCAACCTTATAAATACAACAAAAGATTTCCTAAGCAATGTTAGATACAGAAATGTTAAGGAACAACAAAGGTGTTACAAAAAACATCACAGTCAAATTCAAAACCTACTGAAGGTGCTTTTATCCTAGATCCATCATTTCTAAGGACTAGATGAAAACTGACTGGTATTTCTTTGCCATAATAATTTTCTCATTAATTTTACTGGTTTTCAGCGTACTGACAACTATTACCAATGAAATAAAATGGACATTTTCTTCTATTGTGCAGTGTGAAAGAGAGAGAAAATTGGGATACTATAAAAATCACATATAGCTGCTACTGTGGTGATTTATTCCTTTGCTGTTCCCATATATTCACACTTCAACTGGATAATTATTTAAGAGCTATGAAAAAATTGCCTGCTACTTTTTCCAAAGGAAAAGGTTCCAATTCAGACCTCCTCCCGTGAGCCATGTTAGAGAAGGTGCCAACTCTCCCAACCTCTCAGTGAAGAGAGACAGAGCACATTGCCAGACAGAAGTTTATATTTTACTTGGACTAAAATCTGTGCAGAGGTGGCCCCTTTCTTCACTACACAGACATGGGAATGCTCATTTTGAGACTTTAGACACAGCAATTTAAATAAATTTGTTCCGTTAAATTTCCTTTTGCTACAAAGATGAAAAGTCCACTATTCTTGGTGATACTCCAATAAAACCACATTTTGATTTCTAAATAAGAGTAAGCATCTGTATCTAATATGCATTCATATATATACCTATGCCGTATCTAAAACAATATAATGCTGTTGAGAGTTTAATACAGCCAAAGAGAGTTGAATAACACCAAGAAATTAAAGAAGGAATAGTTTTGAGAGCAATTCATAGATTGTGCAGCCCAGGAGATTGTTATGATCATCTCCTCTTATTTTCTGCACAAAGAACATAGATCTTTCGCAGAGTAAAAACCACAGTCAGGACCAATGAATTATAGCTAAAGCACAGCAAAGTTGTCAGCAATATAACTGAAACTAATAACACTTTCTCTAGTATTACTTTTCAGTGACTAATTCATGTTACGGCTCTGCTACATTCTGTAGTAGTGATTGTCATAATCATTACTTGCAACACTTAATTTTTGCCTTGAGTGCTTTTGAATTTTTAGAGTGTTAGTAAAAATGTCAGCCAGCATTGACTGAGAGCTGGTACAAACAGAAGAGCATCTCATACAAATTTATATCATAGACAACAAAGATGATATAGGATCAGATAGATAGTAATAATATTAATAATTATAGTATTATTAATATGGGAACAGGACTACAGTATGACATGGTAGAAATCTATCTGTTATTCCCTTGGCTACACTAATTAGTCCAGTGTAAGACAAAATCTCCTTGAGCAAGTCTTTCCTCTCACAAAACAAAACCAAGAAGGAGAAAACACAGATGTTTTCGAAGTTCATTAGTATTTCAATTTTGGTACTGTTCTACAGTCCATGGCTGAGTTTCAGATTGGAGAGATCTTTGAAAAATTATGCATTCAATGTATTTATTTCCTCTGGTTACTTGTGAAATCTTATTTTAATGACCATGGATACTAGAATTATTACCACTATACTTCCAGATTACAGTAGAAGAGATTAAACCTTTGAGTTCTTCCAATTTAAAATGGCTTTAGCTTCTGAGAGCTTCCTGTGATTACCTTATCATTTTCTCTTCAAACCTTAGGGACTCTCTGGTGGTTTTACATCAGTTTTTTCAGTTCATTTCTTGCACTAAGACTGCCAGTCCTTAAACAACTGTCAAGACCATTCAGGCAAAATTGCAAATTTTCATTTCAAGGTTTATAAGCTAAGCTGTTCTTTCTTTTATTACTTTACAACATGATGCTACATGCTGTGTTATATCAGAAAGTGATATGAATAGCAAAATACTTAATTCTCACTTTTTAGTCTGAGTTCTCTTTTTTCACTTAGCTGAAAACCGTGTTCTATTCCTACCAACTTCTCAGAAGTAACAAGATCTAAAAAGAACAAAATTGCAGGTTTTGATTTTTTTCTCCAATTCCCCCAACAATATTAAATATGGGAAAACATTTATCATCTTCAGCTAACAACTACTTTTTAAATCCACCTAACAGAATATACCTGTTGGATAAGGAGCAGCAACACCTAAAAGCAAATGTATAAAATAGTTTGTTACTTTTATCATATATTTTCACCCAAATATCTGTAGTTACTCCTGTTTTCTTTGCATTATAATTTTGCTTATGTCTCTTTCACCAAGCTCTCAACCTCTCTGTTACTAAATCCTAAGCCTTGCCAACACTCCCACTAGTAAAATGGGCAACTCAGCCAACAGCAAATCCTCCAGGACCACTCAGTAACTTTTTTTACTGAAAGTCATGCTGGAAAGACTATTGTTACTACAACTCCAACTACATTATCTTCATTATACTCATGTATACATTTGCTCTCATTCAAACAAAAGTATTCACAAACCACAAAACCAGCAATAAATATTCAAAAATGGACAGTTCATGAGACCTGGTATAGACTTACCTCTTAAACAGCAAATTCCATTCCTCTTTCAGTAGAAGAAAAGATTATTTTGATGCAATTCACTTGACTTGAAAAATAACTACAATGCATTATTCTGAAGATACTTCTGGAAATTATATCTATGCAGCACACTGCAGGGCCAGCTGTAATCTTTTTTATTTTATCCAGTATTTTTCATTCACCTTACACTACCTGAAGTTACTCTACCACTAATCCTTTTCTACAGAAATTGTATTAAAAGGATTTCAATGCTGAAAATATGTGAAACACTAAGAAAGAAGGGAATAAGACTCTTTTCAGTTCAAGTGTACATTTCAACTGCTATGCAGAGAAACCCTGAAATGGATTAAGGAGCAAACAGTGAAACTTAATAACCTTCTAATACACATTTGGATCAAAGAGAAATTAATTGACAGATAAATAGGGTTAAATAGCATAGTAATGGCTCTGCTATCTTCAAGAAATACCAACAAAAACTAATCCCTCCCACAGATACAAATTACAGGAAAAATACACTAAGAGTGGGTTTGAGACATGAAAAGAGATGTCAGTGGCAGACTTAGACACAGAGTCTCAAGGAAAAACCATAAAAGCACTGGTGATGAAGCTGGATAGTCAAAGACAAGTCTAGAGAAAAAAAGAAACCCGAGCCCCAAAACCCAAACCCCAAACCCTGCAGCAGTCAGTCATGAATATTGTGAAAAAACAGATGCATCCTCTGGAGAGAAATGGCAGATATCAATTAACACACAGCTTGATGCATTCTAACACCTGAAAATATCTGCTGAAGATAGTCTATTGAATTTCTATGTGTTATCATGCCTCCATTCTTCTCTAGATACATGGGAGGAGTTAAAGATTTACGTGTGAATAACTTTTTTTGACCAAAACAAGGAAGGCACCAAGGACGTGATTGATGCTAGTGGCATGCCAAATGCAATTCTTCCATGCTGAATACATCTTCTGAGAACTATGGACCAAACAGGAAAAGAAACACAGACTATCCAGAGAAGGAGCTAAAACTAAAAAAAAAGTAATACTGATAAATATTTCTTTCTGTGTCTGGTGTTTTTCCTGAAATTTGAGATTAAGTTGTCCATTAGAAGAAAAATGACCAAAACAGTGGTTGAACCAAAGCACTTAACATTGCTGTTGAATTCCTTCTTAGTGTTACAAGACACTTTGTTTCAGGTACTTTCTCAAAAAAATTTCAATAATACAAACTGTGAAAGGCAGAAAAAAGTGAGGCACATAGTAAGATGAGTATGGCTGCTTTAAACAGAAACCTAAGGGATCTGAGAGCCCTGGTCACTCATAATTACATGCCCAAATCTAGTTTTGCACTCAAGTACATTAGAGATGATTCTTAAGGGAAAAAAAAGCTAATTTGTAGATTCAGAAAAGCTCCAGACACACATCTTTGACATTGTGTCCTGTTACCAGAACAGTTTTTAGACAAAAGCAATAGCTTTGCTATTTACTTGCCAAAAAAAAAAAAGAAAAAAAAAGAAAAAAAAAGAAAAAAGGGGTTCTGTGTCTGTTCCAAGGAGCTGTCTACTCTTACTAACCTTAGAGAAATGGTAAAATGGTATTGCCTATTTCCTCATCAAGTCACTGTACTGAGCAGGTCTTCTGGCACCTCTAAAGCTCCACCCATCTCTCTAGATCTTTTTACCTTCAGAAAACATAAACTAAGGCTCCAATGATTTTGGTTTTCACCTTGTTCTGATAGTAAGTTGAACGTGAAATTCAGAAACTGATATGAACTATACAATTTAAAGAAAACAAGTTTCTCTCAGTGAACAGAAGAGAATTATTATGGCTCAAAGCCAAATATGCATTGATTTATTTCTCTGTGTTTGAAGTTCTGTCATGCTGTAATGCTCTGTTAAACACTCACTGTATGTTCAGGAGGCACAATTAGGTGGAATTTCAAGGAACTAGAAATACATTTGAAAGAGGACCTATTGTTTTTGCCAACTGCTCTGCCTTCTACCCAATACTTCCACTTAAAGTGTCCTTCTTTTTCTGAGTCATTTAAGCCTTAACTGCATATTGCATCAGACTTCAAGGAAGAGCATTTCCATCCACTGGGCTGCTGGTGAACAGCAGTCCTTGGACACAGAGTGCAGCTCCAGGCAACACCCAACAGGCTGTGTCAGTTGATGTGTTAATACAGACAAAAATAAAGCTAAAAACCTTCACCTAAAATGCAGGGACTGTCACTAATATTTTAGTGAATGACAACTTTCGAGAACTCCTCACATCAATCACTCTTCTAGACAGAGAAACAAGAGACAAAGACATTTACCCCAAACCAGCATTTATTTATTTGTTTTTCTGTCACACAGCCTTCTTTCAGTGATATTAAATAGAGTATGAGTGTGCATGATTCCATATATGTGCACTGCCAATGTAAATGTATTTTGGCAAATTTGCTATTATTTTCAAAATCTTTTTCAATTCATGTGTAATAGGAAAGACCACTTACAGAGAAAAAGTTACAAAATGCTGCAGTGATGGCTCATCATCAATGATGACTTGTCCTCTCCATTACTCTCATTCCTTCTCTCTTTTTCCTCTCCAATTTTTTGGAGAAAAATTGCACTGCCCTGAAAGAGGTCTTGTGACTATGTGATTTGCTGGACTATGTCTAACCTCTTTGAATGTAGATACGGTTTATCCCTCTTCTTTAACATCCTTGTGTTCTTTCCTTCGTGGTTCTACACAATTGCTTATTCCTTTTATCTTATATTGCCTTTTATCTTTTTGTCCAAGTACCAAGTACTGTACACTCTGGGATTGTTTTCTGCCCAAGAATAACTGTTGTCTTCCTCTCTCTGATTCTATCTGAATTCTGATTTTGGGATAGCCTGCTTGAATTCCTGCTTGATTCCATTTGCTGAATTTGACTTTAAAGAACTGTTTCTTCCATGATATTTATAATAAAGTACATGGATACAACGGCTTGGTAGAAAGGCATGCCCATGGACCAGACAAAACAGTGACCAGCAACCATAAAAGCCTTGTGTGTTTCAGAAGAACTTCCACTAGTTTGTTAGACCAGTAAAAATATGCAGAAAATAATGCTTCAGCATGGAAGAGTCTCATTTGAATTCACTTTAATTATTTTTCCTTACTGATTAAAGCAAACAAACAAACAAACAAAAGCATGTAGAGCACATGGCCTTGTCAGCTTGTAGAGTTGAGTTTAAGCCACACCTTGCAGCTGTGTCGACATTGCTGACACAGCAGTGTAAGGATCAGCACGAGAAAACACTCCCCAGCTTATACAACTTTATCAGCCAAGCCTCCTGGTCTGAGTGCAGCTAAGTTAGCAGCGAAGTGCTGCTGTCAGCTGAGTTAACTATGTTTAGCATCAATCTATACTCTCACATCTGTTGTCAGAAAAACTTCTTTTCCTGAAACACACTGCACCTCCACAGAAAAGTCACCTGTGCAACCACTCAGCACAGCTATACCAGCAGAAGTTTTCCAGAACAGATGAGGTAAAACCCAAACCGGTGTAACTGAATGTCCACCTGGATGCACAGTTCACCAGCTATCACACTAAATAAACATCTCAGTGCCTACGTTGTTAGCGCAAGCTACAAAATTCCTAATTTTGATCAGCCAAGAGCATGGCTACATGTGTACATTTTAGAACATTTTAGAAACTTCCCAGGCATCCTCAATAACAGTCACCAACTGTATGCAGTTACTTGATTCTCAAAAATGCTCTAGTTAAAAGGAATGCAAAGGGGGAAAAAAGGAAAAAAAAAAAAGGAAAAAAAAAGGAGAAAAGGAAAAAGAAAGAAGTCTACGAAACTCTCTGTAGCTCAATATATTATTTGACCATACTGGCAACAGACCTCTTCCTAACTATAAATTCTTGCATACAACTTTTCATGAAACAAACCAAATACTACAGTAGACATTTTAATATTTTTTATTGCTCTGAAATAATAAAAATTCCCATACAAATGGTACCTGAAATATTACTGCAGTCCCCATGAGGCAAAGCCTAGTTAATACAGCTGTGCGGATTTGAAATAGCTGGTTTGGATGTTTGGATATTCTTGAAGACCTTGCTCAACAGCTGCAGTAGGTGAGTCCCAGCGATGACTGCAGTGTTGTTGCACTCCTTGGACACTGGCAGCTCCCCTCAAGTGGAAAGTGACTGACAGTGGAACCTGTGCACACCCTCAGCTGCCCATGTTACATTACTGTACCAGAAAAGTTAAGCAGTAACACTGCTAAAATACCTGCTCAGACCAAATTCTCCTTCAGTTCTTTTGATACTCAGTTAGTACCATTTCATAAGTCCCCTTCAAGGGCACACTCTTTGTGGCCAGATCACCTTGAGTGGTGGGCATAAGGAATAACACCTAACTTACCTGATGAGGTGTTGAAAGGTTTCTCCTTCCAAATCCCTTGGCAACACAGGTCTGTGTCAGGGATAAAATAAAACTCAGGATAAGGAGAAAATATAAAAATGAGTGGAAAAGGAATGAAAACAATGCCCTTGCCTTCTTGAAAGTCAACAGCAGCTGGCTCTGTACGACTTCAGTACACAGGTCTAAAACTGGCAGCAGCCCTTCACAGGAGCTGAGGATGTATCCAGAGCAGTTCTTAATACAGATGTAGCCCCATTTGCTGGTGAGGTTTATTCAGGGGAACAATCCATGCAACAGTCAGTTGTTTCAGCACAAAAGAACTTAGGCACGAAGTAACATATACTTACTAAAATGAAATATTAACAATACAGTGAACCTTGCACTGAATTGATTATGTAACTCAGCAAAACCTCCACTGCTAAAATAAACCAGATGTTCCACGTGGCTGTGTCAGACTGACACAAAAGTTAAACAGTGTCACTTCAGGATTCAGGTCAACTGTCATAAGGCTGACAGACGGCTCAGGCTATCTAGGCTGAATCTAACTACGTTTCCCTTTGAGAAATATCAACAATGAACAAATAAAAAAACCCTGAAACACAGTTTAAACATCCGTATTAATGAAAATTGTAAAATGTATGCTTTATTGGATTTATCACTTTTTTTTGATTGTCACAACTGAATGTTGGTTCGAATCTCGTAATATTTGCGGCTGCGGGCAGAGAAAGCTGGCAAGGAAGCAGGCAGAAACTCCCAAGATGGCGAAAGAGAGAGTTTTATTTACAGAAACTTCTTTATATATCCATTAATAATCTAGCAACCATTGGTCAGTAAAAAAGTTCACCTCCCAATGTCATTGGTCATAGCAACAGAGCACCTAACACAAACACAGATTAAGAAAGTAGAGAAAGTGTAGTTTATCTCTATTCTCCATGAGAAAGAACAGAAGGATTTCTAAAACAGTGCAACTACAACTGAAATACCTTATTTTTGTTTTCTCAGGAGCCATACTCCAAAGAATAACATAAAATCAAACTTATTTTGTTGGCAGAAGTGTTGCATCCATGGATCAGAATAGCTGGGAAATCTACAGATACAAATAAAACCTCTCAATCTTGTACCATTTCAAAGCCATAAATGAAGTGAGTATGGTGACTGGAGAACTTTAAAATAAGAGGAAGATTAAAGGCCCCACCAGTAACTGGGTTCATAATTAGAAATAATTGTAAAAAAATAAAATAGAAAAAATGTGATGGATTTTGTTATAGGTCAATGCCTGCTTATCTTCAGTTAATGTCTCCATCCATTTACAAGGCGAGTTTTGCATTTCTAAGCAGTACTCTGAGGAATTTCTCTGTACGGCTCAATTAAAAAGGATTAAAGTCTGAAAACGTCACACCCGGAGAGCCGCGAAGTAATCCCTGAGTTACAGAGACACTTTGGACGGGGAACACCCGCGGGAACTTCGCTGAGGGCACTTGGGGCCGGGCCGGGGCCGCCACCACAGCGAGCGCTGCCCGGGGCCTCCTCCGCCCGCCCCCACCATCGCCTCGCTGCGATTGGCCCGGCCCGACCCACCCGGCAGCAATCTCACTTCTGGTTGGTTCAAACTTCCGGGCCGCTTCGGAGGGCGAATAAAGCGCGGCGTTGTTTTCCGGTCTCAAGATGGCGGCGCTCAGTGCTGCTCCTGTGGAAGGGAATGGCGGGGAGTGAAGCCTGAGAGAGCGGGTCGGGGTCAGGGCCGCGAGCGGCGAGGGGGATGAGGTGACGCCGCCATGGCGAGCGACGGGGGCAGGAAGCAGTTCTGGAAGCGGAGCGGCGCGAAGGTGCCGGGCAGGTGAGAGGAGCCGCGGGAAGGTCGGTGTCGCGGGCCCTGCATAGTGCCGGGCCGGGCGGGGGCGGCTCTGCCCGTCCGGCTTCGCTCTGACCCCAACACCGCGTTCCTGCCGCCTTGGCCGCTCAGTGCAACGGGACCTCTCAGGTCCTGTGAGTCTCCGCTGCAGGGAGCGTGTCCGGTTGGTCGGTCACTGCTCGAACCCGGTTCTCTTGATAGCTCATTGCTCGGAGCCTTCCAGTGTTGGGCACCTCCAGTTGTCTGATGGAAATCGCTGGTGGCCGCAGGAACCGGTGGTTATTACTTGTATTAGAGAGATTCTTAAATAATTATCTAAATATGCGTTCCTAGCCTAAGATCATGGTTGAAGGAGTTAACGTGATTTTGGGGATGTATTCGCAGGGAAGTTTTGAGTGGGAGAATATGTTTGTAGCTCTCAGCAGTGACATGTTAGGCTGTTTTGAAACTTGAGATAAGTTATGATGTTTTTGAAATACTTTTCAGGAAACTGCATAGAAACGTGTTTTAGTTTCTGCTGTGTGTTTTGAAATATTGTCAATTTCTCAGATTTCTTTCTGAAATGTGAACAGCAGATCAGTCGTTGTATCATTTCAAAGAGCTACGAGCACATTCTCCCATTCAAGATTTTCCTGGGAATAGATCCCCAAAGTCACATTAACTCTTTTGACTGTTACATCAGGTTGGGAATGCGTGTTCAGATGGTTGTTTAGCAATAGCGTTTTCTGGTCTCATCCCTAAACTATTCTCACAATACAGTTTTCTATATTCTTCTTGTAAGAATGATGTGTATTCATAATTCTGAGAGAACAGTGACTCTGTGTTTCATACCACTTATCTGAATTCAGCACCATAGTTCTCATCATTTCCCTTCTTACTCTTTCAGTTTTTTGTACTTACTAACTGTTTTTGTTTCTCTAGTTATAAACTAACTTTTTCAGTGCAACTGTTGTTGTTCCTCTAAAATGTTTTCTTTGTAACTTTGCTGAATCTCTTGAGGGTCCAACACTTTTGGCCCTCCTCCCTTGCACAGGGTCTATAAATAGTTGCAGTTAATTTGCAGGCAACTGCAGGTTTGTGGAAAAACAAGGACTCTGTGGAGAATGTGCTTTTGATTTTTATTTATTTTATTTTTTATGGTATGGAGAGGATTGTTGTTGTATTCTATTTGGGTGTATTTCCGTTGTAGTTATTCACGGAGTGGTGTAAGGAAAAAGCACATTCTGCATTTGTGGAAATGGACAGTGACACCTGACCCTCATGTGAGCATAGAGCAGGAAATTTGGCTGTGGAGAGGATGGTGTACAGTTGTGTGGAAAGGCTGGTGGTGGATGGACTTTTTTATTTGCATGGAATCACATAAAAATCATTAAGAGTTTTTATTACTAGGGCTAGTTTTACTGGTGTTAATGCTGCATGTATTGTGAACGTCTAAGCCTCTCTTAAGTATGACTTGAGTCTTTTTGGCTTAGTCCTGTCTCAGGTTTGCTAAGATTGAACTTACTTATCCTTATGGTCTGGGGTTGTTTTTCCTATGTCAGGAGGGCATGTTTGTCTCTTTTAATGTGGTTTTTAGTACAGGTTTGGATAGATGCTAATGTTGCATATGATTTATTTCTCTTAAAATTAGAGAGTTCTGTAGTAATAATTTCTATTATGGAGCCACATGTAAATCTTGATGTGTTTTCTCTGGAGTTTTTTTACCTACGAAATAATTTTATACCTCATAACTGGGAGGTAATGAACTTCTAGCTTGTAGGGAATTTTGGTTTTCACACAATAACATGATATTTTGCAAGATATGAGACTAGTGAATAAATCTGTCTTTGGAAGCTTATTTGTTTTGAAGCATTCTTTTAATACTCCTATGGCTTTTATTCTCGAACCTGCCACCTTCTGCGTTTTTCTGTAGATTTGTCATCCTTCTACTTTAATAGTGATTAGAATTGTCTGGTTGGATTTTGGGTGACAAGGGTACCTAAATCTTTATAGATATTTCTTTGAGAATTTTTAATTTTTTGCAAGAGACAAATGAAGAAATGTTAATTCTGAGAATTTTTGTAGATTCTTACTGCAGAGTTAACTTATTTATTGTTTTAATTTCTAGTTAGAAAAATAGACTAAGTTAGCTTAGGTCTCACAAAGTATTCCTGTTTAGCAAATCTATGATTTTTTATTAAATTACTTCTTAGTATGCACATCCATTGCAGCTTCATTTTTTTAGTAGTATGTGGAATTCTTTGAAGCAGAGAACTGCTGGAATATTTCAGTTCTGTTTATTATTGACTGTTCAATACACAAAAACTCTCCCAACTATTTATTATTTTTGTGATAACTCTCTTTCTTTTCCTTTAGTATTCAACATGTGTATGGAGCTCAGCATCCACCTTTTGATCCATTATTGCATGGAACGTAAGTTAACCTAATATTTAAATATTACAGGTATTTTCGATCTCCTCTGTCTTCTCTTTTTTTTTTTTTCCTCCTGTTGGCTAGAAAGTGTATTGTTTATCTTCCTTTTTCAGTTTTTGTCATAATCTTGACTTCTCTTTTCTGACTTCTCCTTTGTGACTTCCTGATGGTTACCATATTTGCAGGAACAAATCAGCTCTTCAGCTCTTAACTAACATAGATTGCCAACTGTTATTATTTATTCGTAATGCCTTATACACGGGGAAATTGTGTAAGGTCAAAAACATAGTGTTATAAAGACAAGTATTTGGTTGGAAGGACATCACGCTACTACTAGATTTTTTTCAAGGCCTGGTTTAAAATAGTTGAAGAAGTAAACATTCTAGTTAATTTTCAGATGATACAGAGTTGGAGGCAGTTTAAGTGTATGATCCTAAGGGCTGAAGTAAAAGAAATGAGATTAATTGGCTCAAAATACAGAGGTATAGAGACGCAGTAACAAAAGCTAGAAGTTAATTGTTTGAAGTGACAGCATTGGAGAAAGACCTTGCTGTTTTAGACAGTGATGACAAGTTGGGTGGAAATATTGTAGCACCTGTTAGGGTAGATACTCCCTGTAACATGTAACAGAAACGTTTTAACTGACATAGTATGAGGATTGAGTAAGAACTTTTTCTGATTTGCAATTCTGGCTGCCTTGACAGGAAAAAGGTAAACTAGCACAGGTGGAAAGATGGATGGTCAGAAATGAACTCAGGAACCATCTTGATGCAGTTCTGTGCAGATGACCCTGCTTGAGCAGGGAGGTTGGGCCAGATGACCCACTGACCCTTCCCACCTTTCCCATTCTGTGAAAGCAGAGCTTAAAGGCAGTAACTTCTTTATTTTTTGCCAACAGACTAAGAAACACTCTCAACTTTATATCTTATTCTGCTCAGTTCTGAAGGGAGATGTGATTGCTCTGTGTTACTGTAAATGAGAACAAGTGCCAGACTAGGGAGGGATTCTTGGTTCATATCTCACACTGTGTGTTGGCAGAAGGGTAAATGGTTGGGAGCTGATCAGGGTCCACTTAGACTAGTAACTAGAAGAAATATCCTTCCTGTGAGAAGAGCAAAGTTCTGAAAGAAATCCATGCTGGCATGCCTGAATGGTGAGGAATGATAGACTTAATGAGTTTTAAGGTGAGATTTGATTTGTTTATGACAGTGATTGTGTTGCGTGATTGCTTATGATTACTTAGGAGTAGACCATGACTTGATTACAGCTCCTGTGCTGTTATGCAGCAATTGCATTGAAAGGGCTGAAATCTACAGAAATGGATGAAGCAAGAGCTGTGCAATGTATCCTGTCTATTTTATAAGCTATTCTAGTAGTAATCCTTTCATGGGACTTGGGGTTGGTCTTTTTTTTCTTTGGGTTTTTTTGTTTTCTTAAGAAAAGGGAAGGACAGACTTGTTCAGTTTTATTCAAAGCAAGGAAGTGTCAGTTTTCACAGCCCTTGTTCTCAGACTTCTTCAGCTGTATGTTACCATGGGTGGATGTAGTGGTAACATGAGTGGAAAGAGATAAATATTTGCCACCTATGTAGTGTCAACTATGAATTTTTGGGGCTTGGTCCTATCCATAGTGTTTTGCTTCCTTACTAGTTTTCTAAATACTTTTGTTTGGTTTTGAACAGCTTGATAAAACCAGGTTCAAAACCACCTACAACTCCAGTGAAACTGAAGAAAGTCAGCACCTTTCAAGAGTTTGAAAGTAACACAAGTGATGCTTGGGATCTTGGAGATGATGATGATGAACTCTTAGCAATAGCTGCTGAAAACTTAAATACAGAAGTGGTCATGGAAACAGCTCACAAAGTAATTCAGAATCACAGCAAGCTACAAGAACAGCATAAATTTCAGGAAGAACATCTACAGGAAGAAAAACAAGAGGAATTTGAACAGCTGACTTCAGTTGCGTGTGGTGATAATAGGCTTGTTAAATCAGTCAGTGAAGGTCATACATCGAGTTCATTAGGTATGTTGAAAAGTGAAAAAGATGTTGGAAGTTAAAGGATGAGAGCTACAATATTTGCCCTGTAAGACAGTAAACCCTTGCCAATCTGTTATTAATACCACAAGAAAATATGGTTTATCACTAGTAATTTATCTGAGAGGGAGACTGCATGCCTGACTAAACTGTAATGCATGTATGTGAGGGAAGAATGATTAAAGTTTGTTTTCAGCCTTAAAAAATCTGAAATATTGGAAGGTAGTTCCACTACTGAATGTGTTTTATTAGTTAAATGCACCAAGATGTATGCAATTAATAGTAATACTATTGTGAAAAATTGTTATTAGAATACTACTGCATAAATTATATTGAAAAGCTGGAGAAAATCATGCAGGTGGACTGGGAAATTCTCCCTCATGTGATCTGGTCTGTGGTTTCTCTATAAGTTTTAAAGTAACCAATTACAATGATTTCAAGATTTCTTAGTGCTTGGTTTTTATTTGTTTTCTTTTTTTCTCTTTTTTTAAAAGAATGGCAAGGAGGATGAAAACAGCTTTTGGAAATACAGAGATTTTAGAAAAATAGTAGCCTTGCTGTTAGTATGATCTCTATTTGATGTATTTTAATTGTGGAACACTGCTTCAAAGAGAAATGCTCCTTCTGCTAAATCCAAGTAATCTGAAGTCCAAACTTAAGCTATACTTGAGTTTGCATTTTTCAAAAACAATTCTATTTTAAATTTACAAATTAAATTCAAGTTATTAGTAGCCTTCTCACTAGCTAACTTCTATGCTTCTTTTTTCCCCTTCAGATAATGCTAGTGAAAATTCTTCCATGCAGAGATCACAGTCACTTCCACAAACTTCCATGCCTCCCTCGACTAGTGGAATGGCAGACTACAACACCTCAGTTACTCCTGCATTAACTGAGAGAGAAGCGTCTCGATTAGACAAATTTAAGCAGCTGCTTGCTGGCCCAAATACAGATCTAGGTAAGTGTTTCTTATCGGACCTATGAATTACATCTAAATTATTCTTGAACTGTAAAATTTTCCTGTTTTGTGTACTGTCCTGCCATATGGTTTGGTTAGGACATAATCCTTTCAACATTGAGAACTAATCTTACAAAAGAAAGGCAGAATAAAATCTAAAGGTTGTAGTACTCATGCTTTTCATAAGTGATTTGCATGCATCCTACTAATATGTAGAGTGTTTGATGGCTTCATGTTCTTTCTCACATTATTTCTTCCTACTAGACTAATCTCTGTAGAAAACATCCCAAAGTATAATTAGCTGTGTTTATTGTTAATGCTTGATAATGGAACAGCTTGGAGTATAAGAATGATATTCATGCTTGGAAATAAATAGGAATGAAAAACGATGAGGCATGTAAGTATTGCTTGTCTACTCGGTGAGCCTTTTTCATGTTCACAGGCTGATACAGTAGTTCTCTGTCTCATCTGTGAATGCTGACAACAAGTCAATGGGAAAACAAATGTATTGTCAGATAACTTGACTGTTCCCTTTGTACACTGGTTTTTAGCCGCTGAATAGTCAATACAACTGCTGAGAGGGTATCACAGAATCAAATGGCTTTGTATCCCAAGTGAAAATCTGAAGTAGAATTAGTACAGTGCATTTGGAGAACTTGGTAATTAGAAGCAGGAGTTTGTGGCAAAATAATGAATAAAGAAAATGTCTTTGAGGTAGACCATTCTGGAAAATTTCTGCAGGAAACTTATGAAAAGTTGTAGAAATTGCATGTTTACAGTTTTTGAATTGGTGCTCTCCTGCCTGGTTATTGTCATGAGACTTCTTCAATATCATACAATCCAAGTTGTGGCTTTTTTTTTTCTTTCTATTCTGTGTCTTAATGTCAGATTGATGTTAGGAAGGTACAACGATGGAAACTATCATAATTGGATGAGATTTAGCACTTGAGGGAGTTATAGGACATTCTTATGAAATGCAACTGTGAATAAAGGGTGGTGTTAAAGCGTATTTTACATAAACTTGAGAATGATGATCAAATATCACATTTTATCCCTTTGATCTAACAGGTGTTATGACCTTTGTGATCGTGACTGACATGAAAACTCATATAACTTAATGATCTTATAATGGTAGATATCTTTGTTACGTAAGGTTGCAAAATCAGAGGAAGGGCAGAGTTTAGTTTAAACCTATCAGTTTCACTTTTGCTGTCTAATTAGTTGAGAACACTTTACCAGTATATCAGATTTATGGATTAAAGTTAAATAATTTTGGAAGAAAATTTCCACTCTTACTAGGAGTTCACTCACACTGCTTGTGGTGAACTTAGTCAATGCTATTTAAACAAACTGGATTTGGCTCTTTTTCCACTATTGAACTTTATAAATTTCACATTAAAATATATGTAGGAAAGTGAAATTTGAGTATGTTTCCTTGATATGAAAGTATGAAAAATATCTAATAGGCTCTCAATATTATTTCTTGTACAAACTACTAAATAATGCCTTTTCTACATCTGTTTATAGGAAGCTTGTTCTTTTTCTTGCTGTGCAAACTGATGAGTACAGTTTGAAGTTGTGTGAATAGAATTTTATATGCAGTTTTTATTTTTTTAATGCAAATATTGTGACTTCTGTACCTAGAATATGTCCAATCGTGCATGTGTATCTATATGTATATCTATATATCTCTATATCTACAAGTAATACATGTTTTTTTTTTTTAGTGAAATAAACTCTTTATTAATGACATGCAAACTCTTGATGATCGTGAAGTTCTTAGGAGTAGATCATATATGATGGTAGTACTTGGACTACATTATTGGTATATATATTAGGGAAAGTGTCTGTTCACATATATACATATGCAAACATGTATATGCTTGTTGCCATATGCACAATTCATCAGAATCTGGTGTATGCATGTGTATATGCATTTTTAACATATGTATTCTTGGAAGATGTTTGGTTTAGCTCTGTGCTACAATGAAGATTATGTTTAAAAAGTGTTATTGATTTATAATGACAGCAGTAACCTGGGAGACTGTTGCAGGTTGTGTGTAGTGGGGTTTTAGATTTGTTCTTGGGGTGGTTTTTGTGGGTTTTTTCCCCTGTTTTTCTTCAGAATAATACTGGAAATGTACCTTGGTAATAGGCTCCCAGCTAAAATTTGTGGTCAGTAATGTAGGCATAGGTGGCTGTTCTATTGCAGCTGGCTTATTTTGTTTTTGTGTGTGTGGTGTGATGTGGCATGTGTGGGTCTGTTTTGTGTTAGATCCACAAATAGCTGGGTTTTGTTTGTCATGATGAATTGAATTAGTAAGACTTGGAAATATTGTTGCAAATATTTCTGTTTATTTCTGCCAGTATCAGGGTTGGTTTTGCTTGGAAGTAGAAGCAACAGAAGTAAAGTATTTCTGTTGTGTTTGTTTCCCTGATATAGTTTTGCATATTGTTGAAATAGATTATGTGGCAAGTCCTTTCAAAGCGAAATAAATGTAAATTAATCTGTGGAAATGTAGCCATGTCATGCATATTTTCAACTCAAGACTTTTATCATAATGTGAGAAATCAACATTGACTATGAACATAAAGTAATACAAATGACCTTGAAATCCTTTCAGTCACACTTGAATAATCATTATCCTATAAAGATAGTGTAAAATGCAATTTTAGTCTTGTATGTCAGCTAGAAGTTGTGAAAAGATGTGTTCTTTCACAAGAAAACTCTCAAAAAGATGGATTATATGTATAAAGGTGGAAGTAGAGATTATTTTAGTTATTGGAGACCACTAATGGGTTTTGGAGTTGGGTTTAGTCCACAGGTTGGAAATGATGAAGTTGTGGAAATATGTAGTAACTGCAAGCAATGTGGGCTGGTAGGAGGACTTGAGGACTGACCCTTGTCAATAAGATTATAGTGAGGTGTATGGGTGCAGATTCAGGGAGCAGGGTGGGACTGTCAATAGCATAGCTGAGTTCAGGAGACAGCTGCAGATGTGTCTGCATAGCGTCCCTCTCGCTGTACTGCATGCCAGGTTATTCAGCAGCAACAATTCACAGTAGTTCTGTGCGATCAACCTGTGCTTTGGCTTGCAGTCAGCTTGATGTAGACTTAGTTAATGTCAGGCCTTGTCTTTCCTTGTAATGGATCTTGCATTACTGAGTGAAGATGGGCTTGCAGAATCTTTTGCAAACAGTTGCTTGCTTTAAGAGGAAGGGACAGAACTTAAAGCAGCATGGGGAGAGTGTCTCTGAGAAGAAATTTCTCTTTCCTTCAACACACCACTTTGTACACATTTGAGGAACTGTACTGCTATGTCTCTCAGGTTTCCAAGTAAAGTTTAATACTATTAAATTTATTAAACTTGTATTTTTTAGTAATCTAGTACAATGTTTTAGGGAACTGTTTTCTTTGCAAACACGATGTAAGCAGACTATTGATAAAATCTGACAAATCAACAAACAAGTTATTGCATACCTGCAAGCTCAGCACAGCAGATGTATGATGGGTTTTTAATATCAATTTAAAAATTAGCTATTTAAAGCACTTCCTTAACTCCTTTGTCTTAAAATCAAGTATTTTTCTGCCTTTTTACACATATATGGCTAATGAATATGTAATTGGATGTAAGAAACATGTTTATTTAAGTCCAACAACAACCAATGTTAAGCTTGGTGTACTGTGTTCTGTGGATTTAATAATGCTTCATAACAATGTAATGCTACTTTTCTGCAACTAGCGCATGTATATAATTATTTCAGAGTCAAACCAACTAATTTCTTAAGTTGTGAAGTTGTTTTGCGTGTTAAGGTCACTTTTTTTCCTACTTACTCATGACAAATCCCAAGTTGAATAAAATAATATATTGAAGTTTTAGCATACTACCTTGATTAAAAGAATAGAAGGCCCTGTAAAAGCACCCATGAAAAAAGTGAAGCATTCCCATCTTTAATTTACTCCAGCTACTGTACGCATTCAAGAGCACTTTTCATTGTATTTTTTTTTAAACTCATCTGTTTCTCTTCCTCCTTCTAACTAAATCTCAAAAGAGAAAACTTTTTTGGAGAGTACTACAAGCTGCTGCGTTGGGTGCTGTCTCTTATCTAGTCCTCTGCTATGGAAGTAGTAGATTATGCGAAGTCTTATAGGACATCTAAAGAACAGCTGAACTTCTGATTAATCTCTTGACAAAAATTAATTACATAATTTTACAGAAGTTAAAAATGATGTAATCTCAGATTATCTCATAACAATAGCTGATTGTCTCTGTGTACTATAACAAAAGAATTCAAGAGTGGTTCTCTAGAAATTAAATTCAAAAAGACAACTTATTAGATGTTGCTTTTTCCCATCACAGTGGTTTTCTGTATTGTTGCAGCAACTTGAAAAGTAGGATTTTCCTATTCCTGGTCACATCTATTCTAGATTTATATTAAACCTCATCTAACATAGTAATCAGCAGTAACAGCAGTCTGCTATGTCCTGTAAAATTGCTTGCCAAAGTGGTGCTATTGAAAAGTTTCAATAACTTTACAAAATGCATTAATTGAAATGAACTTGATTAATTTTGTTCCCAGCTTCATTAATTTATCTGCACTGAGCTACACAGTGATTTATCTCTATGCTCCTAGTATATCCATGTCATTTAGAATTTTAAGGCCCCCTGCAGCTGTGAGTTACTTGTAGTTGAGTTTGTTGGTATATAGTATAAGGTGAATGTGTCCTACTGCTGCTTCATGTGATGTACCATTAGTTGTATCTGTGTTTTCAAATTTTTATCACCAAAATGTGTCGTCTCTGATTTTTATGCTGTTTTAGTTAGCTTTTTTATCTACAAAACATGATTTCTCATTTAGCTATTAAAAAAGATTAATGAAAAAGGGCACTACTCTAACAGTAAACTTTTAACGTCTTTGTTTTTAATTCAGAATCTTCTGACGGAAATGAATGCTAACTATCTGTGATTAATTTTTCCTTATTTTTTGCAGGATTAGTATTTTATCTTCCTGTTTTCTCTGGGTTGTTCTCATAAACTTGTATTTTCATGTTATAATGAGCATTTATTCTGATTGCTGCTCTAGTGGAATATTTCAATGTAAAGGTATTAATTTATGATTTTTTTCATGGTAACTAGATGATAATAGATTCCTGAAACAATTTTGAAAAGATTTTGCGTGATTTGTCTCTTCAGGGTGTATTTGTCTCCTCTTGCTAAGATACTTGATTGACATAGTAGTTCAAGGCCTGTGCTTCTAGTGATCACCCCAGTTTGTGTGCAGGACCTTACACTTGCCCTTGCTGAACTTCATGGGGTTTGCCTGGGCCCACCTCTTAAGCCCCTCCAAGTCTCTCTGGTTGGGGTCCTCTCCTTCCTGCAAATCCACATCATGCAGCTTGGTGTCACCTGCCAGTTTACTGAGTGTGCAATTGATCCCACTGCCAATGTAACCAAAGACGTTGCTAAATGGTGTTGGCCCCAGTGTGAACCTTTGTGGGACACCACTTGTTACTGGTTTCCACTTGGAGCTGAGCCATTGACTGTAACTCTGGATAAGGAACTGACTGAATGCCCATATCTAACAGCCCATCCCTCAGATGAATCTCTCCAGTTTTAGTAGCAAGGATGTTGTGGAGGACTGTATCAAAGAAGAATTGTAGTTGGAATAATAAAAATTTTTCAAGTAGAAAAAAAAGTAGATTAATATTGTTTTCTTTTAACGAGGATTTGTTAATTTTTACTTGAGTGAAGGCTCCTTAACTGTTCCGTATTCCAAACACCACTTATAACTGAGTATTCATTGATGAAATAAAGAAAGAGTAAGACTGAACAGCTGCAGCTGCTATTAACCAACAAGATAATCTTTCCCTTTTCTCAGTTCTGAAAAAGGATCCTGTATCCTAAAGCTTTGCCTTTTTTTTTTTGTGTTGGTCAAGAGTTTTGGTATTCAAGTATAACTCAGATTAATACAATGGATAAGAGGCATTGTGAACTACACGGATGAGCCCTAGTTCTAAAGTTCTGGACTTCTTGCCTGTAAATCAAAGATCTCTTATCTGATTTTTTTATTAATATCAAAATACATCAAAATGGCTTAGAGACTAAGCTGTTTCTTTTTGTGCTATAGTCCACAGAGAACATTCCAGGTTAAAACCACTGATCTACTCAAAAACGAATGTGCTCTTAGCACAGTCCTTGAAACTCCCATGGTTATACTCACAACTCTGTTCAGGAAGAGTGGAGTTCTGTACTATGTCTGTTTCCAAATGGATTTGAATGTAGAGCATTACAATAGGACTCTTAAGTTCAGCTGATATGAAGGGGTTACTGTTAAAAAAAAAAGCAACCCTCAATTGTTGTACAAAGTCCAGTGTACACACAGAACTACCTTGGTAGTTACCACTAACTGATCATAAAAAAAAAAAGGGATTAGACCACATTCTACTCCAAATTGCAAGATGGATTATTTGAAAGGGTTTTTCATGTCAGTTAAAGATTTAGCAGAATTTGTAGGAGATCATTGTATTGATCTGTGATCAGGTGCTCAGAAGCAATTTGTGAGTCTGAGCCATGTGGTGAGCAATACAACAAAGAGGGATATTTTAGTCTGGATGAGCTGGGAGAAAGAGAGATATTATATGATGAAGTGTTCTTGTAGTTTTTGTGTTTATATGGCTTTTTGTTTGTTTGTTTTTGGTGTGCTGTCTCCCTTCCTTATCTGATAGCTTCATGGAAGCTGAACTTACACTTTGTGAAATTCATATTATCCAGTAAAACAGACTTGGGTGAGAGGTTCAGTGTTCTCTGTTGAAGCCATAGATTGAGGGATCAGCTTCACCTCTTCCTGTGACATCTTGCAGACTTCATGGCAGGGGATGAACTTAGCAGGAATGTCATCAACAAGACTACTGAGAACTGTGAATATTCTGTGGGTCCTGAAGCTTCTGAACATCAAGATTAGCAATGTATATGTTGTGATGAGTGGCACATATAGTTTTAAGTCAGTTTGCAAAAGCTCAAGGTAGTATAATTAATCCTTTAGGTTTTCTTGCCAGCAACTCTTAATAAACTAGGAACTATTAATAAAATAGGAACATAAGTCATTGTTACTTCATTAGCATCATCCCTAGAACTGGAAGATGTCCCTAAAACTTGTGTGGGAAGGTAATCACAGTGGAGCGAGTTTCACTGTGTATTTCTGTACTATGCTGCCTCCCTGTTGCAGATTATTGGTTAGGTGTTCTTTCACATGTGTTTTAGCCATAATGGACAGCTACTCTGGAGATGTAATGCATGTTTCCATTACATGGATTAGAGGTTAAGGGCTAGCCTGTAACAGGAGTTTGATATAATAGAACCTAATGCAAAGCTAAACTAAAATAGTATTTCCAATGCAGTCACTGGAATAAAGACTCATAATTAAACCAGTAAGAGCTGCATTTTTTTTTAAACATTCAGAGTGGGTTTTAAAAGCTTTTCTATTAGTTGTACTTCAAAAGTTGGTTAAAGGCTGTTTGAATGGCATTAATATAAAAATAAAAACAGTTGATGATGCACAGAAATTGAATATTTTGGGAGAACTATGAGAAACTAATGCCTCATCTTCTGCTGGCACAGTTGTTCTGTTACTTACTATTATTTCCATCCCTGGCTTTTCTTGTTGCAGGTTTTTCTTCGCAATTTTAATAATCTTCCTTTTGCCTTAGTTTTCCTAATCTTATATTCACTTGCTTTCTTGTACCTTCTAACACTAACCTCATCTACTTCTGCTTTTCTGACTTTTTATGTGGAAAAGCAGACAAGATGTACTTTCCTACTCTTTTCTAGCAAAGGTTCTGAAAAAGATCTTACCCTGTATTTACAAAGGTGGATTGGACTTTATTTCCTGTTTCTTCAGCATTCAAAATAACTCTTTGTTCCATTGAGAAGATTAAGGGCAGTGTTTGATTAAAAAAAAAATTAATGAAGTGCTTAACAGAGCTATTATTCATTTTGAAAACCAGTTGCTGTGGTTGCTATAGTAATAACAAGCCCTTTATTAAAGCTATTTTCTATATGTACTGCCTGTATTATAACATGCTGTTGGGGGAGCTGCAGTTCTGTGTATCTATGCTTTTGAAAGAATTTTCCAGCTTTGTACAGTTAAAATATCCAAGGAATTTATGTTATAGGAACATAAAACATGTAAATCTAGTTTATCATCCCTATCATGGAGTTGCTCATGCAGGCCGTCACTTCATGTAGCTGTTTATAGTTATCTCAATGAAATAACAGCTGTATCAAAAATGAATAATACATACATAGAAATTTTGAACTCCTTTAGTATTTATTTTTTTATTTATTTGTAATGGATAGAATGATGAGCTTGTACTTCCAAGAAAAATACTTGTAGACTTGCTTGTTTGCCCTCATGTGTTTCAGGTGTAGTGGGTAATAACTCTAGTAATTGCTTGTACAATTGAAGGCTGGAAAATTAATGGCATGTTTTCTTTGTAAAATGCTCCATGAAATATTTATGGAATATGGGGAATCTTTAGATCTAAATGCAGTAAAAGAATACTGTCCTAAGATTTCTGTTAGAACAATTGCTTTAAACTTTTTCTTCCTCAGTGAGAGGAAATGTGTTTGTAAATGTAGTAGACCAGATAAAACAGATTTTTCCAAAATTAAATTATTCATATTAATTTGAAGTATTTTTATACCACATCCCTTCATAATAAGATATCCTAACCCAACCATATTTCTGTGAAAAGTAACTTCTGTTTCCTAAGCAGAAGTGATATTTGGTTAGTGCAAGCAAATTGAGATAGTTTTAATCTAAAATCTATGGGAATTTTTAAATATTTTCACACTCATCGGTCACAGAATTATGTCAAATTATGAGGCATCTGAAAGACAGAGTAACAATTGGGGTTCAAACTTTTTCTTCAGAAAGTATCCTTTCAGTCTGGGACAGAGTTCATAGACAGGATTTTACAAATACTCGTTCTGGATCTGCCTAATTTTAACTTGTTCTTTGCTCACATTTTTAATAAGCAATCATGTCTGTGGTTAAAATGTTCTACAAAGGCTCATTTTCAAAAGAATTGTTATGGAAGTTTAGGGAAATATTAATTGTGTTGAAGCAAGAATATTTTTGCAGTACTACCTTGATTGAAAATGTGTGTCTGATTTGTAGGTCTTATTAAAACTCTCTTGTAGAAAACCTGTGCTTGGGAACATGCTCATCAGCTCATAACTAGGATGTCTAGTTCCTTGGGAAATCCACAAAGGGAAGGAGTTACTCTAATGATGATTCAATGAGGTTATACTTTGATGAGGGAGAATGTAATGTTTCAGCCAATGACAAATAGTTTAATAATTGATTAGATATTTAATAGAGATCAAGTTTCAAATATAAGTACAAGCACATTTCCCTGCTATTCTCAGCATCTTGGTTGAGGATGGATTTTTTTTCTGGCCCCTTGATCTAAAATCTTGCAAACTACGAGGTGGACATATGTAGTCAAGGACAGTCAAGGTTAAACAGTCCCAGCTCCCTCAGTCACTCCTCATCAGACTTGTGCTCTAGACCCTTCACCAGCTCCATTGCCCTGCTCTGGACACACTCCAGCGCTTCAATGTCTTTCTTGTAGTGAGGGGTTGAGAACTGAACACAGGATTTGAGGTGTGGCCTCACCAGTGCTGAGTACAGGAGGACAATCACTGCCCTGGTTCTGCTGGCCATGCTGTTGCCGATGAAGGCCAGGATGCCATTGGCCTTCTTGGCCTCCTGGGCACAGCTGGCTCATGTTCAGCTGGCTGTCGGCTACGTAGCTTTCCAGCTGCTCTTTGTCGAGCCTTTGACGTTGCCTACACTTGTGTTGTGACCACCTGGGGAACCTAAACATATGTAAGTCTTTGGGACCTGACAAGGTATGTTCCAGAGCCCTGAGGGAATTGGCTGATGTAGTTGCCAAGCCACTCTCCAATGATATTTGGGAAGTCATGGCAGCCCCTGGTGACTGGAGAAAGGGAAGCATTGCACCAATTTTTGAAAAGAGTAGAAAGGAGGACCTGGAAACTACCATCTGGTCAGCTTCACTTTTGTGCCTAGGAAGCTCATGGAACAGACCTTCCTAGAAGCTCTGTGAAGGCTCATGCAGGACAGTGATGTGATTTGAGACAGCCAGCATGATTTCACCCAGAGCAAGTCTGCCTGAGCAACCTTTTGGCCTTTTACAATGAAGTGACTAAATCAATGGATAAGGAAAGGCTTTACAGGTGTCATCTATTTGGACTTCTGTAAAGCCTTTGATATAGTCCATCACAAAATCCTTCTTTTTATTAAAGAGAGGTGAATTTGATGGGTGGACTCTTTGGTGAATGAGGAATTGATTGAATGATCACATCTGGGGAGTAATGGCCAGTGTGTGGGGAAGGGTCTGGAGCACAAGTCTGATGAGGAGTGGCTGAGGGAGCTGGAATTGTTTAACCTTGACTATAGTTGACTATATATGTCTGTCTCATAGTTTGCAAGATTTTAAATCAAGGGGCCAGAAGAAATCCATCCTCAATCCAGCAGTGTCAATACAGCCAGAGGAGGGAGGGATTAGGCCAATAAACACAGGAGAAGGACTGGCAGGTACTGGTGAATGAGAGGCTGGGCAGATGAAAAAGCCAAATGTGTCCTGAGCTATGTCAAAAGCAACATGGCCAGTAGGTCAAGGGAGGTAATTCTCTCCCTCTACTCCACTGTGGTGGGACCCTCACCTGGAGTACTGCATCTAGCTCCAGAGTCCTTGGAAAAAGAAAGACATGGACCTGTTGGAGTGGGTCCAGAGGGCCATGAACATGATCGGGGGCTGGACCACCTTTTCTGTGAAGACAGGCTGAGAGAATTGGTGTTGTTCAGCCTGGAGAAGGCTTCCAGGAGACATTGTTGTGGCCTTTCAATACTTAAAGGGAGCTTGTAAGAAAGATAAGGACAGATTGTTTGTCGGACTCTGTTTTGATATGTCAAGGGGTAATGGTTTTAATCTGAGAGTAGCTTCAGACTAGATATAAGGAAGAAATTTTTTGCAGTGAAGATGGTGAAATACTGGAACAGGTTGCTCAGAGAAGTTGTGAATGTCCCATCCTTGGAAACATTCAGGGTCAGGGTCTCGGAGCAACCTGATCTAGTTGAATATGTACCTGCTAATTGAAGGGGTGTTGAACTAGACAGCCTTTAATTTGGGTTGGAAGGGACCTTTATTCTATGAACTTATTATTTTAATTCTGATATAAAGATGTTAGAATGGTTTCATCCCAGCTTTTTCTTTTTTTTTTTTAAATTTAAGACTCTAGTGCCTCCAGGTAACCTGAGAACTGGAATGCAGGTATTTCAATTATGTGCCATTATTTGGGAACTCACCTGGTGGGTTACTTGTAAGAATAAAGCCCATCTTAGAGGCTGTAATAGATACACTTGCTGTAAAATTTAGTTATCTAAGTCTAATAAAATGCACATGTAATAAATGTATTTTAACAGCATTATTAGAATTTGGCTTCACTGACAGTCTTTTATGTATGTCTAAAATGGTACTCTTGTAGATACTTCAATTTTTTTATCTTGTCCCCAGAAGCATTTTTATTTTATGCTATAGTAGTATTAGTCGAAGTCTTCTAGAAGCAACTTTTGTCCTGCTGTTGTAATTGTTGTTGGAAAGGGCAGGGTTCTTTGTTTTCTTTCATCTTGTTTTGGTGATGAACCATCAGAGGAAAGCATAAGGTGAATTGATGCTTTAACAATAGTGATGTGAAAGGGTCAGACTGTGCTTTTGGGGTTTGCTGCTACACCTGATAAGAATTCTTGCATAGCCTTTCTGGGTTTTGCTCTGTGCTCTTTGTCACTGGCTAAATATTAGTTGAGTTCACTGTAGTGAAAAGGTAGGACCAGAATTTTATATGATTTTTTTGGATTAGTCTGAGATCCTGGAATTTTGGAAAACTGTGATATAGGACAGCAGTCAGTGTGAAGAAATAGAATTATCATGTACCCAGGGCTAATGGTTTGTGATGGAATTGACTTAACTTTCAGATGTGCAATCATCTGTCTAACAGTTTCTGTCCTGAAAGCAATTACTGTACCACTTATGAAAGCAAAACCAGAAACAAAAGCCTTGAGAAAGTTCAGAAGGAGCTTGGATGACATGACAACAGAACAGAGGAGGTTATTAAATACAATAGAATGTTATTAAATACAATCCAAAAGGTAAAGTTCTGTGTCAAATAAGGAGAGTGGAGCAGAATATGAATCTTGTCAGGCCAAATGCGTGGAAGCATTTCTAAAAGAGAGTTTGAGAAACAACTTTGAAACATATAAAAACTAGCTTTAAATGGTTTTTCTCAAATATATTGGGAGGAGGAACATTGCTGTAGATTTTGTAGACAGTCTAGGTATAAAAAAACCTCCTAGAGAGGATAAGGCAATGGCAAAGGAACATAAATAATTATTTGTGTTCAGCATGGAAGAATGTAGGGATGTAGTTGCTCCCAAATCCTACATTGTGGATAAGCAGAGGTCCTATTTCAAATAAGCATTATGTTGTTTAAAAAAAAATGTTTTGTCCTTGGTTTTTACTTCCATGTCCAGTGTTGAGATTTCCTTCCAGAAAGAGCAGCCCTTTGAAACCCAGGCCCATAGGATATGTGTGTTATTGTTTGGAATTACATGAAAGCCCAAGTTACTCCTAATTAAAGGAAATGTGTATTTATTGCAGAATAGCATCAGGAGGGAAAATAAGCTGTATTCCAACTTGTTAGTGTATTTCCTGTCTTTGGCCTTACATGAGTTACTTAAAAGTGGAATTTTTTTACTGGATGATTTGGGATGATTTTTCTGTCACTTATTCTCATGCTTAACATTTCTGATTTGTGACTGTAGATTTACATATTTTCTTGTTCTATACTTCTATTTTTCTCTACTTGGGCTGTTTTTAGAGGTTGGTACCCATTTTTGGGCATGGATTCCTATTGAGTCAAGTTAAGGGAGGAAGAAAAAAATGTGAAGGTGAAAGATTAGAATGAGTTTGGTGGGCATAGAGTTGAGAACGGACAACTCATATTACTAGAAAATAATGAAAGTTGTTGCTGAGTTGCAACTTATTTTCTATTTTCTGCATATACTAACTACATAGTTTGTAAATTGTATGATTGTAACAGGAGCCAAAACTTGAAACTTTAGCAAAATGATTATGTAAGAAGTAATAAATACACAAGATTGGTTTCCTTTCAGCCTGACTACCAGTGACACAAATAGATTAGATCCAGTAAAGCCTATTTGTTCATAAATACTCTACAAGGAGTAGAGCAGGAAGATGCACAGTTGGAGATTTTGCTTTTGAAGACTTGGGGCTTTCATTGTTGTTAAACCAGCTGGAGCTAACTATTATGCTGTGGGGTGGAAAAGAAGAAACACATACATAATTTGTAGATTGTTTAGTTAAGGCAGATATTTTCTCTTTTTTTATTATTTTTGTTCATAACCTATACAGAATACCATTTTTCTACTCTTGTTCTTATTGTATGTTTACTTTGCATCTTCTGACCAATTCCTGCCTTTTTGGCTTTTAGAAGAATATAACCAATGATGCTGTTACTTACGATTTAGTGCTTGGTATTGTGGGGATTTACTTGACATCAAATCAGGGGTGGAACTGAAGCTTATTGGACAAGTGGTAGGGGCTGCAAGCCAACACTGAAGCTGCTTGGAGGCTGAGCAGATTCCCTGGGGTGCGGAGAACTGCTGGAGGTAATGTGAGAAATTGCTGTACGTAACAAACCAAGGTGTGAGAAGCTGACACGAGTTGTAGATAGCACCCTATGGTATGCCTGGATTGCATAAGTAGTAAAGGGGGAATTGTGTGAGCAATGCTCAAACAGTGCCATTGCATGGAGAGGAGCACTGGGGCCACTTAGGGAAGTGCAGTGTTACCACACCACTGGTGCCTGGTAATCATTTCAGAAATACCAAATTCGGGTATAGCAGTAGCAAAGCTGGGACGATGAAGAGAAGAAGTATTTGGGGTGGTTTGTTAAATGGGGGCAGAGAAAAGGAAGTAGAAGTGTGCTGGAAAAAGATCAAAAAATGGGAAACAAGATTAAGTTATGTGATCAGGTGCTGTCTGGGGTTCCTGTTGGGGAGCTTGTGTGTGATCATCACAGCTGGAGTATGACAATAAATTAAACTTGTTCCAGTTGCTTATTGCATCTTTCTCCCATTGAATCCTTGTGTTTGCAGTGACAGCATACTCATGATGAAGTGTATTTGTTGTGCCAGCCTGTAACTTGTTGAATTTATCTCTTAATCAGTGTTTATAGTCTGTGCAAGTTCTGCTTTCATTGTTTCTTCAAGACTTTGGTTCACACTGCAAACTAGTAGTGTCATATTTTTCTAGTGTTACTGATCCTTTGGTTATTTTTTTAATTTTCCAATGCTTCTCAACTCCCTGAGATGAAGGATAAGGGAGAAATTTATTGTGGTAGTATGAAATTTCTTGGGGTTATGTGTATAAGCATGCTTTTGTGCTTCTGCCATTCATGCATATTTAGTGTGCAGAACTGTGAACTTCTTAATGTTTTTGGAAAGCATGATACTGCTCCTTATATTTTGTGTAGACTTTAATAATATTACAACTGCTTTACCTGCTTTGATACGCTGTATTTCTTTCACATGTATCTCAAAAATACTTGGAAGAATAATACACTTATGTAGTAAGTTGTCAAGTGAGACAATATAAGTCATGCATACCAAAAAGTAATGCTGAGAAATACTCCAGAAAGTTGCCTTATCAAACTTGGTACCTTTTACCATAGGTGTCTCTGTGGATAGCATTTATCCAGTATTTTATTAATTTATTAGGATTGCCCTATATTTCTGATTTCACTGGATTCTCTAAGAAGACCTGATCATTGTTGTAAACACCTTGGTGCTAATTTGAATATATCTGTGTATATTAATTGGCAGTAGTTTCCTTGGTTCTCATGAAACTGGTCTGTTTTAATAGATGAATTGCGAAAGTTGAGTTGGTCTGGCATTCCCAAACGCGTTCGTCCAATTGCATGGAAGCTTCTTTCAGTAAGTTGTATTTTTTTTTTTGTTCTTCCTTTGCATTTAGAAATAATAGCTTTTTCAAGCATTGCAAATGATTTTTCATGAGTTGTAATCCATCAGTGATGGTTGAAAACGTGTCTTGTACTGAATTGTAATGGAAGTTATGTTCTTCTGCTCAATTTCAAGTTTAATCTATCAAATTGAAAGAAGGGGATGAGAAGTAGTAGTAAATCATGTCAGCTGTGTATCTTTATTTTTCAGCCTGGCTTTCTGTGAAAGAAAGGCTTGTGATAACAGTGGCCTCTTTCAACCAGTTTTGATGGAGTGGTGGAGAGTTCAAAGACAAGTACATTCGTAACAGTTTTCTTGAAAATAGACACACAGTAGGGGAAGTGAAGACAATCAGTGTCCTACGAAAGGCTTCATTCTGACTTCACATTAAAGTAACTACATGAAAGGATTAACACTGTAGGGAGGAAAAGCTTTGATAGGATCTTTAGGTTTTTTTGGATGATATTTCTGTAGTGCTTTAACATGAGCAACTCTTAACCACTGTGTCAATTAAGTAGTGACATTGAGTCTCCTGATGTCAGACCTGTGAGTCAGAGAGACAAACTCGTTAAAAAGCTAATCACTTTTTTGTAGTGTGAGTTTTTGGCTGACTGAGCACCTTGAACTTCTCCCAGTGGCCAGAGGATTTGCAATGTTTGTAGCTCAAGAGTAGGTTGACTGAAGTACCATGGAGCAGCACATAGAGGGGTTTCAGCTGGGCATCAGAGAGAAGCGTGTGGGACTCGGATTCACTGGGTTTGGTGTTACAGAACAGGATTTTTTTCATCTTGATGTTTACACTATGTTTAAAAGGTTCTTCTGAAAAAATACAGTGAATTCCTTAGTGAAGTATTTTTCATGTCAACCTTTTCAGCTATGGTTTGTGATTACAAACAGTTAAGCTTTTTAGCTGTTGTCTGCCTTTGGTTGGGAGAAATTTATGAGGATGTTTGTATTAAAAAGAAGCAGAACTCTCATGATGTCTACTCTCTAGAGGCTGTGAAAGACACTTTCTCAGCAAATCTTCAGGCATTTAAGAACTGTTTAAAATTCTGAATTATACACACACCAGTTTAACACTATTGAATTTTTCAGAGAGTAGACTTAAATAGCTTTGCTTTTTATAGAATATTCCATAGGGAATGCAAAGTATTTACTTCAGATTGACACTGATTTCCAGTGACTGAAAGAGTCTCTCTTGCTGATGAGTTCTACTAAATTTGCAGCTTAGTTCCTTCTAATGCTAAATGCAGATGCATCTTAATGGTGGGTATTCAAATATCCTGCTGTAATTGAAATTAAACATGTTTCCAAAGTTATCTGTGATTTTTGGTAGTAAAAAAAGGCATTTTTTTTCTCTTGAAGTTTAGAATGTCTGTTTTAAAATACTCAAAATAGGAAAAAATATGGCAAACTCAAACTTGACTTTGAAACACAGTAAGCTAAAGCATAAGCATTTTTAAAGTTCTGAATTAGAAGACTGACACTGAGGTTTAGAGAATCGGAATTATGGAAATTACAAAAATATAAAGTGAACTGGGCCCTCTTGCTTTATAGTAAGAGCATGGGTTTTCCATGAGCTTTAATTTAATTCCAGAAGTTGATTTTAGTTTATTATTCCTGGTCTAGAAAAATGCTTAACTGTAGAGTTCTCTTGTTCTGTTGCTTTAACAACTCCAGTTTGAGGATTTATTTCTGTTCAATTCTTAACTCCATCTTGCCCATACCTCTGCAAAAAAATGCCTTCAGATTACTTTTTTAATACTATAGGAATTAAGTGGGCTTCTTTTGTTTTGGGGTTTTTTTTTTTTTTTTGAGTAAGAGACCTACGAAACTGGCTTTTTTTTGTGTGGATTTTTTTTCCTACCTCCAAATGGCAGTGTTTTGAAAATTCTCAGCTTTTCTTAAATAAGTCCTGCTGTGATTTCTTGTCTAGAGCGTGGTCCTCATTTAGTACAGTTTGGAAACCCAAAGATGGGTTATTTAGTAATCATTATTTTTTGTACTGTAAGGCAGCATTTTCTTTCATCTTTCCCAAGTGGGAGAGGAAAGTGCTTTCAGTTTTTGTGGTCATAAGCTCCACCATGCTTTTTTCTGATGGTAACCTAATAGAGACCTACTATTAATGTATGTCCCAGGTAAGGGGAAGTAATGGTAATCCCTGGAATTGATTAAAGCCAGGTTGGATGGAGCTCTGAGCAACCTGATCTGGTGGAAAGGGGGGTTGGAACTAGATGATCTTTAAGGTCCCTCCCAACACAAACCATTTTATGATTCTATATAGTGCACTGGGACCTCCTGGGGAAATAAATGTTCCTAAAAATGAAGTGATATTTTGATTAAAGATAGGTTGCAATACTAAAAAAATACCCAGAAAACTAAAGAAACAAAATTCTAGTTATGGTTTTAGTGTTTGTTTCAAAATGATTCAGAAGTCCTATTTAAAAAGCCTAAGTGAAATCTTTTCCAGGGAATGGAGTACACTTGGTAGTATCTGAGGCAGATGATGATTGTCTTGTTTATAAAACCAGCATAGAAATTGGGATTTTAAAAATATGCTTTAAGAAATTGATCAGTCGAAATATTTATTACATAGTCAGCAAGTTAATAATGTTAAGAGGTGTTTGATGAAGACAGTTTTTCAAAGGGAAAGCATTTGAAAATCAATATAATACTCTGATGTTATGTGTGTCTGCTGGTAACAGTATATAGAAAAACTACATGATTTATTTTTAAAATATAGCAAAAAGGTACACTGTACCTAAACAGCAAGAAGTAGTATACCGGCTCTCTTCTCCTTTGAATAACAAAACTAAAGATATGTTTGCAAAAGCCTTTGGAGGAAATTAATGAATAAATGGATTAAACTCTCCACCAATTTATTTGCTGCTGATGCATTGCAAGCCTTCCCAACTTTTAAAAATAAAACCTAATTTGTAAAATGAACAGGAAACACAACGTGTCAAATTGAAAGATTAGTTCAGTCTTTGAAACTGAATAATGGCAAAAGGACTTGCTGAGAAAGTATCGGTGTCCTTCAAACAATCACATTTGATCTCATAAATGAATTCTTTTCTAATGCATCCAACTAAGATACCCTACAGGGAAGAAACCACAACTATTGAGAATAAATGGGCGGCAGAATTCAATATTTCATGCAAAACACTGGGACGGGATATTAAATGTTAGACAAAGTCTTTAGGCAAAAGTGAAGCTGGTGGGATTCTAAGATGTGCACAAATTGGTATATCTTAAAAGAATTAATTTTGCCAAAGCAAGTGTCTCTTAAGGTATGTGGAATGTAATATGGCTTGTACTTATTTTGTTGCCATTATAAACTAAGAAATCAAATAAAGAGTAACATTTTCAATGATTTTAATATAGAATCATAGAATTGTATAGGTTGGAAAGGACCTTTAAGGTCATATAGTCCAACCATTAACCCAGCACTGACAAGCCCCCCACTAAACCATGTCCCTAAGGGCCATGTCCACATGACTTTTAAATACCTCCAGGGATGGTGAATCAACCAATTCCTCGGGCAGCTTGTTCCAATGCTTGATAATCCTTTCCATTAAGAAGTTTCTCCTAAGAATGAATATCCTGAAAATGAATAAACCTCCCTTGCTAATTCCTACTTGAAGGCAACTAAGTTAATATACATGGTTTGAAAATTTAATGAAATTGCTCTAATACTAGCCACATAGAAATTAAGGTGCTCACGTGGTTAAAAAAAGAAAAAAAAGGGCAACTGTTTATGTAGGGTCTTTGTATCTGGACTTTTGTATCAGTTGGAGTGATCAGAAAAATAGTTTTTGTAAAGGATTTTTTAGATTTGTGTAGGAGTACATGGCACTAGATAAGTTTATTAGATTTCCTCTCACATGTAATCAAATGCCCACGGTGCTTTTTGTAAGCCAAAGAGTAATATCCTTCTCATTTCACTTTTTTTTTTTTTCAGGGCTATCTTCCTGCAAATGTGGACCGAAGAGAAAGCACTTTACAAAGAAAACGAAAAGAGTATTTTGCATTTGTTGAACAATACTATGATTCCAGAAATGATGAAAGTCACCAAGATACCTACAGACAGGTAGAACACCTATGGAAGTATCTACAGAACACTTGTTAAAGGACTTACAGATTATTTTTGAATTTTGCTACTCTTTTTCTCTGTTTCTTTAATCTTACCCAATAGACATCTCTGTAAGAATTTTCCTAAATTTCAGAAGCAAAAATATGAAGTAATTTTGGTCTGAAATTAGAAATAGAGAATTTCTTTTAATGTCAGCTTTCATGTTGCCATGGTTTTCTGGTTAAGAATAGTGGCGTTTTAAAATCTTTCATCTCCTGCTCAGACTGTCTTTCAAATGAGTGAAGATGGACTGGGAAAGTACAACAGTGACTCTTTCTTACAGGCTCCATACTTCTGCTTAAGAAGTTGAAACTGTTTATGATGTGCAATAAACATAGGGGTGTCAAACTTTCATGCCTACCCTGATAAGCAGATAACTTCTTTCAAGTTTTGTATTGAAATGAGTAGTTTGTAACACTAAGTATGGACTAAACAATGATGCTTTAGCCTTCCTTGGGACAGAAGAAGCTAAGATTTTCTTTTCAGCTTCAAAACTAAACTTTAGTAGCAAGAAGTATATAGCATCGCTAATATAAGGTGCTTGTGAATGGAACCCAAAATCATCACTTGAGCACTCTGTTGCATAAGTCTGGAATAAAAATTTAAGAAATAGTGGTATTTTTGTGCTCCCTTCTTGACTGTCAAATACATTAAAATAGGTGCTAAACTCTGTTTCTACCTTTGGACATTTGGACTTGATGATCATACAGGTCTTTTCCAACCTAAATGATTCTATGATAGTGGCAGTTGAATATGACTTTACAGAAGCAGTAGTATGTATTTACTCATAATTGATATAATTATCAGTATTGCCAATATGATTATAATTTATAAATAATTAAAATGTGATATAAGGATCTTAGAATGTGAATACGAATTGTATGTGGTTTTTAAATTTTGCTTCATAGACAAAGTAACATAAAGATTACTTTTTTGAAATACAGTGAAAATCTGTTATCCCAGAAGTAGGGATACAATGGGATTACAACTAATAGTGTAAACCAGTGGAATTATTTTAAATATTATGTTGTTTAGAAAATGTGCCATTGGTTCCTTTTACAGTATTCTTCTTTGTCTAATTAGATCCACATAGATATCCCACGCATGAGTCCTGAAGTTTTAAGACTTCAGCCCAAAGTAACAGAGGTAAGAATGATATATTTTCTTTTTGTTATTAAAAAAGTTATTAATGAATCTGATATCACTGTTTGATTAATAATTAATTTGATGATACTTGCTATTTTGGCTTCAGAACTAGCTTAAGGAAGAAAAAAAAAAGAATATATAAGTAGAGACTAAGAATAGCAGTCTAAGTATGAGTAATAAAGGCAAAGGCACCTCATTAATTTCCTGTATTGAATCTGTCAGTTTTTATTGTGGTCTTGTGCCACTGAGGGTTTCCCCCCCTTTTTCTTCCTTTTTATGTATTTTGTTAATACTGTGTTTTTTAAGTAATCCAGAGCATAGTCCTCAGGTTCCATGTTATTGTCAAAATCATTTAAGGTCTGAAGTTCTTAGAGCGTTCCACTTGGGAAATTCTCTTTTTTGTATTTGTCGCACAACTGGTTTGAGTGCCTTCTATGATTTTGCTTCCTTGCAAGTTTTGTATGTTGAGTATACTATTTAAATGGTTTTATTACTGTTGTAATTATATAATTAATGTAAATATTTAATAATGTGATTAAATATGTGACTAATGGTAAATATATTAATTAAATTGTTGAGTGTTTAGTTTCATGGGAATGTTTCATTTTAAAGTATATAGTTCATAAATAGTATAGATGGTGTGGATTATCTTCTTTCAATTATTTAAATTCTTTATTCTCCTTTGTAATGATTCTAGTTAGACCTTCAAATGTACTTCCATATAGCTTCTGTTCCTGCCAGTATAGATCAAAATAGAACATCATCTGGTAGTTTAAGAGAACTTAAATGCAGAATTAGTTGTCATTTGGTTTTACGTTGTTCCAATTATTTGTCTAATGGCAGTGCTCTTCCACACACTGAAGAAATTGGTTTGAAGAAATAGCCTAGTACAGTGTTTCAACAAAAAATACTATAAATATAAGGCTTTCCACCTGCTTTCTACACAGTGGTGTTTTACCTGGGCTGTTCTAGGGATGAATTGAGTAGGGTAAGTAAAATCAAGGATAAGATGAAACAATACCAGTTAGAAACTATTACAGAAATTAATTAGATCAGTGGGCTACTGGGAGAATGGGCTTGCATCTGTCTTTTGCTCTCTTTCTGATCTTTACCAAACCCAGCCTGCTCGATGCCATTGTACAAAAGATGCTGAAAGGGTCATAGCATCCAATTCCTCCATTGTTTCTTTCTCTTGCTTTGTGTGTTTCTGGAGGCCTACCATAGCACCACTGAATCCCTCAGCCCTGCAGAGGGCCTTTCCTGCTCCCAAGGGCTCATGCAGGTAGGGTGTGCTGTTCTCAGAGCTGACTCTCTTCTGGAGAGAGAGAAGATGGTGCTGGTCTCTGGTGAGCAAGTCTCTCCCCCCTTTTTAAGGCAAGATGGCAGGAGCTGTGAGGAAGAGAAGGGAAACAGAGTAAGGGTCTAAGTCAGGGTTCAAAGGATGACACTGCATGCAAAACTGTTGTTGTGGATATTTTGGTGAGTTTTGTACATACTTCTATTGCTGCAAAGATTTAGAATAATGATACCACTTCTGTGAATAATGTCACATAGGTTGAGGTGAAGAGACTGTAGTTGACAGAACTGGACCAAAACACTAGTTAAAGTTTCAGAAAGACAGCCTCACAGTCTCCTGACTTAAATTTCCAAATGCTGATATTCCAAGACTTTTGTTCTTCTTGGTGGTATCAGAGTCTCTGTTCCCAAAGAACTCTTAATTGGAATTAATGAGGCTGTTTTAATTTCTTATCTGAGCTCAGTTTGGTTTCTGTAATAAAATCTTGCAGTTTAGAAAATTGTATTTTGAGTCGGATGTGTGAAAATCACTAGTGTTATATGTTCCTTTTAAAATCAGTTAAAAGTGATTATTTTTTATGGGAGTTAAATGGATCCCGAGTGAGGGGAAGGTAGTGTTGGAGTGAGGACTTGAAGGACTAGAAATGACTTAATAGTGGCCCTCAAAGAAGAGAAGAGAGGAGTTGGAGGTGGTCTTTCATATAGAGCAGTTAAGTTATTTTAAAAACTAGTGACTGTAAATTTAGTTTTTATAAACTTGATTAGCTAGCATGGATTGGTCTGATTTATTGTATTTTCTTGCTTTAACTGAATTTTGTTGAAATGGAAAGTACCTGACTGTGTATTTCCCATCTATGCTTGCATAATGTACATAATAATTTCAAGAAAACCGCACAGTTTAAAATAGTTTATAATTTCGTCCTCCCCTCCTCCTTTTTCCCCCCCTTCCCTACTCAGAAAACAAAAAGCAAAATTTCAAAAGCTTTTGGATTAAGGCTTTGAGGGTTTCAGAGTTCCTCTGAGGTAGCAAAACCCACAAGTAATTCAAAACCTTCATTTAAGCTGATGGATTCTTCTCTTTATGTATGTGGATATAATTCTTGCTGTAATTATGAATGAGAGTTAAATTCAAAAGAGAATAATAGATTGGTAATGACATCTCATGAGATGTAGTGGTTCATAGTAGAAAAATAATTCTGCTTTCTGTTGCTGGTTTGGAAATCAGGAAGGGAACCTTTTGGGAAAGTGACCTTTTTAATGAGTCCTATTTGAACACAGTCATGAGTGCTGTATAGAAACTTAAATCAGTCTGCTGTTCAGGTTTTCAGTGCTCATTTTTTTCAATTCAGAACAGTAAATGAAACTTTATGAAAATGGGTAGGAAATTGAAAATGCTATTTCAGTGAGTATTTGAATTTCTGATTAGATGCATTTGGGGATATTAAAGCTGATGTGCCATTATTAAGTGGTGCTTCCTGCTCAAAATTCTTAACCCCCAACAAACACCAACCCCCCCCTCATAGTTTTCATACCTGTGTTTTAAAAAAGTTTTAAAATCCATAGGCTTCTCAATTTTCAATGCGAACTGTGTGTCTGATCAAGTTCTGAGGAAATGAAAGGTTGGTGGTACAAATTTGTGGGTTGTTTGGCTTCAGACATGCCTTCATGAAAAACCACTGTTTATGGTTGTTGCATTGGGTATTTTGATTGGTAGCTCTTACTGAATTGCTGTGGGTTTTTTGTTTGTTTGGTTGTTGTTTTTTGACTGCACATTATTTTGTAACCCCATCACACCATGAGTTTTTTCTTTAGCCTAGTGCATAACTGTGTTCTATGTTCTGCAGTTGCTACTTAAATAGGTTTCTCTAGTCAGCTCTGATATTTGTTTTTTGAGAAAGTTACTTGTATTTGCAGTGTGTTAAACATGTCCTTTTTCTGAAGTGAAACACAGAATGATAACTCAGATAATATGGAGAAACTACTGTTGCTGAAAGTAGAAGTGGTAATGGACAGAAGCAGGCAGGGTGGCTGTGAGCTAACTAACCTTGCTAGATCAGCAGTTTTCCAATAACAGTAAAATATTACAAAAATAATGTAATTTTATAAGGGCATAATTATGTAAAATGTAAAAGCAAGTTGTAAATTTCATAAAGATTTTACATTCTGCAGTTATTGATAGACAGTGAAGCACCACTGGCTATTGCTTAATGGCAGAGGTTGGTATTTTTTCAGTTTAATATGCAGTGCATGCTAGAAAGCATGAGGTGACAGAACTAGCACCAAGAATTTGTAGCTAATGGAATAAGCATCTTGACTAATGGAAACAAGAGGCTTCTATGGACAATTTGCTAATGAACACTTTGTGCCTAATCTCTGAAATCACACTGAGCAAAAACTGAATCTCAGTTGTAGTTGTAATGGATCAGATGTGAGCTGCCTTAAGGCTTGTTTTTCAGTGCCCACCAAAACTTTTTGTGCTTACTGATTTTGACTGTCTCCCCTGTTCTGTGAATTTTCAGTCAGGGAAACATAAAGCCTGGCGGACAGTTGACACTCAAAAGAAAGCCTTTAGGAGAAGGATAGATGTTGATATTTGAGACTTGTTTTCAAAGCAAGAGTGCAAGTATTTCAGCTTCAGGTAACTTATGTGGAAGCCTGTGATGGGACCTTCAAGCACAGGATGTGAGTCCTTCATGCCGAGACCTTTCCTCATTTAAAAATGTGACTGCAAGAGGACTTCTAAACTAAATAATAAGATTTTATTTAAAATAGAATTAAAACAGTGACTTTCTTAATCTAAAAAAAACTTCAAGTGAGATTGTATATAAATAAGCCTGATGTCATAAATAAACTTCCTCTCCCTATTGCATCCTTTCAGGGCAGGTCTTTTAATGGCTTTCTTGAAGGCTGAGCCTTCATTGACTTCTGGGGTTGCAGCAAACCACACAAACCTTGTGATCCTCCCAAAATGTCTCCTTTTTTAGTATTGGGGCCAAATCTGAAGAGCAACATAGTTTGTGATCTCCTGAATGAGCAAATGTTATTTTGTTTCAAAAGATTATATACACCTGACTGAGAACCTGTAGTTCGGACAAAGCACGTAGCAGCTTTCACTCTGCTGCTTATTTGCAGCCTTTCAAAGGCACTTAATATGTTCAGAAGCAAATAATTGAGGGGAAATACAGCATGTCACAGACCTAAATGGAGTCTTAGAAAAGTTCTGTGATTTCCCTGCTTTTTACTCTCCTCATGCTGAAATATGTTGGGGCCTCACAAGCTTTTGCAGATCCTAAGCAAGCTTCAGTTTACAGAGTTAAGGGGGTGAGGTTCTGTGATACGGCAGGCAGTTGCCTTATTTCTACATTTCCTGATTGTTTCAGATTTTTTATTAACCAGTATACGGACTTCTGAAGTGTAGAATTCCAAACTGCAGTATTAGGCAAACTAAATGGTTGTGGAATCTCTTTTTATGGGCATGTTATTAAAAAATCTGAACTATATCCAGTGTCCTTCTTTCTGTTACTTAGGAATAAATAGAATACTGCATTAGTAGAATGCTTCTTTCAAAGAGATGAAAAATCATGGGAAGATAATTTCATATTTCTTTCCCTTGAGAAAAGAAGAATTTTATATTACTGGAAAAGCTCCAGTGAATAAGTGCTACTTTCTATTAACTACTGTAACTGAGTAATATACTAGGTTGGTTTTAACATGTGCTAATACTCTGAAAATGCTTCCTTTTGAAGAGCTGAGAAACTTACATAGCACTGGGAATTAGTTATGAATACCAGTGTTCATTTAAACTTTTGTATGCATGGTTTTTATACTACTTAAATCCATAATTCTAAGTTTGTCTGCAAAGAGGTCTTCAACATCCTCATGATGGGAAGCAGAGGGGCTGGTACCAATCTCTTCACTCTTGTGATCAGTGACAGGACTCAAAGAAATGGCACGAAGCTGGGTCAGGGAGGTTTAGGCTGGATATCAGGAAAAAGTTTTTCACTCTGAGAGTGGTTTAGCACTGGAACAGCTCCCCAGGGAAGTGGGCACAGCACCAAGCCTGACAGAGTTCAAGGGGTGTTCGGACAATGCTGTCAGGCACACAGTGTTATTCTTGGGGTGTCCTGCGCAGGAGGCAGGAGTTGAACTTGGTGGTGCTGATGGATCCCTTCCAACTCAGGATATTCTACAATTTTATGATGTCATGATAATTTTCAAGTGTCTTGTTTAAAATGTGCTTATCAGTTGTTAAATTACCTGATGGTTTATTTAACTCTTTTTCAGATCTTTGAAAGAATTTTGTTTATCTGGGCAATACGTCATCCAGCCAGTGGATATGTTCAGGGCATAAATGATCTTGTTACTCCTTTTTTTGTAGTCTTCGTTTGTGAATATATAGGTAAGATTTGTCTTAATACTGAATTATGAATTGATATTGGTTTTGAAGCATCATTTTCATTTTAATCTGACTAACAGTTTGGATGAGCTAATCAAAGCATAATTTGATACATTAATTACAAACATTTATGATAAAATTAAAAATCTGTGTTGCTTTAAATATATATTGAGAAGCAACCAGATTTTAAGTAGTCAGTGGAGTTCAGGAATTATCTTGATTTCTACTTAAGAAGTGTTCACTGTTTAATTTTTCCTTTCTCTTCTATTTCACCTTTCTAATGAAAACTTTAAATTGTACATACGAACCAGAAAACAGCAGCAAAACAAGAAAGCAAAACAAAAAACCCAACAATACCTGCTCCACAGGAAAAAACCACCAAACCCAAAAAAAGTAACCCATGAAACATGGATATTTTTAAATGAGTTGTGGGGCATTTAAAATAAAGGGAACCTATTAAACTGCATCTGTGACTGAAATAATGGCACTCAAATAATTAGGATTTGAAAATTAAGGCAGCAGTAAACAAATTTCTCTGGTTAAGAGCTCTGCTCTTCTGAGGCTTACAACATTAGTAACAATAGGAGTGTCAACAGCTATTTGTGTTGAGTTTGTGGCTTTATGTGCGAGTGTGCTTTTGAAAACATAAACAATTTTGATATGGGTTAAATCTTAAATTTACAGATTTGTATTTAAGTTGTTATAAGCATTAAGAGAATGACTGATTGTTAACAATAATTCATTAATACCTTGGGTGTAACTATGGATATAAAAGGTAAGATTTAACAGTAAAAAGTGATGTTAATCTGGCTGGAATTACAACTGTTTTCCTTGTACTTGTGTTGTACACACAAACAGTGAAAATTTAAGGCTACTTCAGCGGGGCTGCATACAGTGGACTCTTCCCACCTTCTCTATGCAAGAGGTCCATTGGTGTATTAATCCAGATTGATTAGTTTTAATGAAGGACAGATTATCCTTGAGTGGATGATATACTATCCATTTACTCATTTGCATGGCAACACCTCTGTTGCTTTGTTCATTTCTTGTTTCGTGGGGGGACATTTCATTGCTAAGCAACTAATGAGAACTACTGCTGCTTTCTCTCTAATCATCTCTTAAGTAGGGTAGAGGCCTACTCCTGAGAGTATTTGCAGTTTCTTCCTTTTCTCTCTCATTTGACAGATAATGAAAATGTTCTTAATGATCCTAGAGCAGTAGGGTCTCTAGTAGACTTTAGGGTTGCTAATTGAAATAAGAAGTTCAAATGAGATGTGATTAGAGAATTGATATTCCATGTTAAACAGGCCATTTAATTAATATGGTAAATAAGTTTGTCTTTACCACCAACTTACATTTGGAGACCCTGGTGATTGTTAATGTATTTTCCACTTTGTCAGGATTTTCATATTGAAGAGCATAGCTCTTCCAGTAAGTGTTTGGTGAAGAAAGACAAAACTTGAAAACTTTCAACCATAAAAGATAGTTGGGGGAAATGGATGAAGTTAGAAAACTGTATTCTGAAAGCTCATTTAAAAACTAGTATCTGTATCATAAGAAAAACAGCAAAATGAATTTTTTTTTTTTTCCCTCCAATATAGTGGTGGTCTTGGCTAAGTGCTAACAGCAGTTATTTCCCCTAGGGACATATAAAAACTTTCAAAGATTTTTCTTTAAATAGCTTTTTGATTTGAAACTTTCTAATATATTCAAGTTACGCTGAGTGATGCACTCAAGTTACAATGAATAAATGAAATTGGGACATTGCATTTACAAAGTACGTCAAAAATCCTGTAATAAAATTACAGGATTCAAAACTAACACTGTGAATTGGGCTTTAGTAATTTAGCTAGAATTAAACACAGAATTGCAGAATCTTCCTATCAAAAATGTTTAAACTGCTAGTGTATTTAATATTTACTTCTGTAATACTCTGTATTTACTTTAGATTTTTACTCTGGATCTAATTTCTTGATTTTACATGAAAATTCGTCTGTAAATAGCTTTATTTATTGCTATCCTTTCACTATTGATTTTCGTATTTTTCTCAATTTAGCTGAAACCTTTTTTTGCTGCAGTTCTAAGTCACTTGGGTCCTAATTTATACAGTTTAAAGTGACTCTCTTAGTTTCTTTCTATAGTTAAAAATAAAGTCCTAAAGACTTTATTAAGCATAATTCTTATGCTTATCTGCCATTAATAATAAATCTGTGCTGATTAGATCATCTGATGGTACATCATGGTAATGTTTAAACACATTTGCAGTTTTGTCAAATATTTTGGTGGGAGGAGAACCATGTTTACTTTAGCTTTATGACAATTGAGAGTGTCCTTAATCCTTAATCTTACATAACAAGTATGTGACGTAGATATTCTAGTGATGTGAGTCTTTTTACTCTGCTAAAAATGTCTGCAAACTGTTTGGAAGAGAGTTAAAGAACTTCTGAAGATACAAATGACACAGATGGAAGTGCTAATTTACTTCTCATTCAAATCTGAATGCTGTAAAGTAGGTTTTTGGGCCTAAATATAAGGGCTAAAGTCATAGATGTTTTGATGGTTTAGTATGGATTGAGGTACCTAATTTTAGCACATAGATTCATACATATATTGAGTGATTGAATGTAGGAATTGAATAAGTTAAATGTTCAGGACATTCTTTCAAACTTTCCATCAGTGTAAGTATGATGAAAATTCAATCTGTTAATGTCTCATTAGTTCCCCGCTCTGCAATAAAAGCAGAATGCTGTAACATTTTCAGCGAGATAAAACTTGATTGTCAAACCAAGGCAGGAGAGGCAAAACTGTAATTAAGGAAAATTGTAGAGGGGGTAGATACTGGCCCCTGTTGGAATACAGTAGTTCCAGTTTTCGATTTCTGGTCAAAATTAGGTGAAGGAGGAATTTAAACCTTAGGTTTCTTATACCAGATGATTGTGTGTGTTATTCTGAACATTTAAAAAAAATTTTTCCTCCTCGTGAAAGATGCTAGAGGTCTTTAATCTTACTTTGTCATATTAGAATAGCCTTTTTAGAAATCCAAACACTGGAGGTGTGGGAAAACTATTCTGTGCTTACTTGTAACCTCCCGCATAACATAGCGGTGTTGTGACATGTGCTGTCAGAACAAATGCTAATTACTGCCAGGGCAGTTTTCCTGAAAGCCCTGTGTGTTTGTAGCATATTAGTTTGTGTCAAAATGAATCTCATCCCTGTGGATGCACCAGAGGTGTTTTTGTTAATGAGATAAGATACACCATGTGACTGCTCACTGTTTGTGGACTTAACGTGAACACGGAAATTTTGCGCTGGATTTCAAGTCCTGTTGCAAGTTGCCACAGATGTGCTCTCCGTGCACCTTCCTCTTGCCCTGACTTCCTGTAGAGCTGCATTGTTTTCAAGTGTTAAGTTGTGCTGCACAGGTACTTGTGGTCTCTTGCTCACCTACACTTCACTTTATCTGACATTCCAGTACATCGTCATTCACTGGGTTTGTGTGTATACCTAAAACTCCAGAGTGGACCTGGATTTATTCACCATCCAGAGAGATGAAAGTTTCAGAGAAGTACCACCATAATGAGGATGAATGTCAGACTGTTGCTAAGTGAAACAGCTGTATGAAACAATTTTAAGACCCCTAGTAGTATTGGATCAAGGGAAAATTAGGAGTTAGTGGGAAGTCAAGGGCAGAAAATGAACACCATCGTAGCACTTGGTCATTTTATGTTGGATAAAGAATGTCAAGAAGAATGAGGCTGCTGAAGACTGGAATGGTGTTTGAGATATTGTCTGCAATCTTCTTGAAACAGAGGAGCCTGAGACAAGTTGATGACACTTATAAGAACTCGTGAACTGAAAGCTTTGAAAAGAGAGATCTTACCCCTGTAAGTATTTTTTCTTGTCAACTTAAATCCTTTTGTAGAAGGCATTAAATGAAACTTCTGATACCTAGTGTTTTTTAGATTGATACTGCTGTGACTTTAGGGGATAATTAATCAAGGCCTAAATCCTAGTGGAAATGGGATAGGATTTATTCCCATACTACTTACTTACTATGAGTGAAAGTAGAGAGAGAAAGGTTCTTTGGTCCTGAAAAAACCTCCATCTGTCTATATCTCCCTTGCTTACTGTTCTTTCCATTCCATCTCATATGTTACAGGAAGTCTTCCTGCCATTATAACTGGTATGCAATCTCATTTTTGCCTTATTTTCCTCCTTTTCAACCATGAGTAATTGTATTTAAAACTATTAATTTTGGGTTTTTTTCCCCACAGTTTGAGTGCTGGATTCAAAACAGTTATTTTCATTGTATAGTTGGAGTAAAGTTTCAGAGCATTTTATCATGGCCACATCTGAGGTAATTCCTCAGTGTTTGTTTATAAAATTTGAAAAGTTGTCAGTTAACAGATTTTTTTTTTTTCAGGAAAGTTGTAAGTTTTGCATAGCAAGTAGGTCTGTTTAGAATGTACATAAAACTGAGTTTCTGAATGATGAGACAGGAAGCCAGAGAACAAAGAATATTAACCCACTGACTTTAAGGAACTGTTTGTCTTCATACTGGCAGGGTTATAAGATAAAATTTTGTTTAGCCTGCATATTATTCTGTTCCACCTATTCACTAGTCTGTGGAGAATTGTGAATAGGACTTGTACGTTGAGATTTTGAGGACAGAAAGTGGAAGAAGTGTAACATATTTATACTTATTCTCCTTAGAAAACCAAAACTGAAGGAGGACAAGTTGTTTTTATAAAGTAGAACAAAGAGCTATAACTGGATTAACTGGATGCTTTTCCTTCTCCCAGGCCCTTCAAGTTTCTTCATCGTCTGATTTACCAGGAAAGAAATTTTGGAAAACTTCCCAGGACTGAGTGTTCAGGAGTCTGAGGGATTTCCTCAGTTTGAGAGAGATGCAAATATTTTATTTTGCAATTGTAGTGTGCTCTTGAACTTTTATTTTGATTGACATTAAACTTTGTAATAAACTTCTACTGTTTTCATGTGTTTCTTTAAATAAATACAAGGTTTTGCAGAATATTGTGTTAGAATGTTTTTATTTACACTTTTTTTTGAAGTGATTTATGAAACACAAAATAAATTTGCATAAAAGCAGGAACATGAAGCATAATTGATATTTTAATGTTTTTCTGTGCATTGTAAAAGTATTAAGAAAATAAATGTTTTTTAGAACCCTTGTAAAATTTGTATGAAAAACTATTCAAAATAATTTAAATCACTTCTGTCATATGAAAATTCCATACCACAAGTTCCATTTGATCACATTAAAGTTTTTCTCCTTAATGCAAATTGCCAGTAATGTAGTTTCTGTATACAAAGGTATATTTCAATATACCTTTCTGTGCTGTTTTCTAATATTTCCATAATTTTATAGTAATACTTGTGACATCAGGAAAATTGACTCAAGTTATCATAAACATGAGCAATATTCTATGAAGTATTCATAGATAATTAAATGGAATATTGTTATGTGTGCAATTTATAAGAACAAAGAATGAAGAAATCTTCCACAAAACTTGAATTCAAGACTTGAAAGTATTGAAAAGCCAATTGCATCTATGTAAATCCAGAAAACGTCATGTTCATTCCTCTGAAACAGAGCTGCACATGGGATAAGCTGTGTGATCTGAATCTTTTTACTGAACTGTCAGTTCTCTTTGATGCACTCTTTTCTTTCACATATTATTGAACACTTAGTATATGTACACGTGTATAAATACTAGGAATATGTTGTCTTACTCTTCCCTTGTTGCTGTGTCAGTCAGTGAAAGTATTTTGTAAGTGCTGTGAGGTAGCTGAAGAGAGGGAGGACTGTAATGAGTAAGATAAATAGATGGTATTTGAATTGATTTACATATTGCGGATTCCTGCTTTGCGCCATGGAAAAGGGCCAGAAGTAAGCAGAAACCTGTGGTGAGTCCATCCACAGACAGCTTGGTGCTTCTGTGCCAGTCTTCTGTGCTGTGAGGCAGGACTGCTTTTGACTGCAGTGGGAAAGCAGTTAGAAATTTTTTTCCATTAATTTAAGTATTTTTGAGTTGTAGTTTTTGAAAACAACCTAAAGTTCCTGCAGGTAAATTACATGGAAACAAAGCCAATGACAATGTAGAGCTGAATTTTAGTGCTTTAAAAAGCACTCTTGAAGCACTTGGACAGATTATACTTTTAAATTGTTAATTTGTTTTTATGTATGTCTCACTTAACAAAAAATGAATTATTCACAATGTCTGAGCCATTGTCTTTATTAATATATAATATAGTTTTTCAGGCCAAATTAGATAAAGAAATCTTATTACTTTACATCCTTTTATTCACTTTAAGCAAATAAAAGAATTCATGTGAAAATAACTAGCACTGAATTGTTTGTCAGCTAGCAGTGCTTGCTATGATATACTGTTCTGTTTAGGGTTGATTCATAAAGTAAGATAGTTGGAGGCATTCCAAACAGAACTAAGGAAAATGTGGATAGTATTTAGAGGACATCTCATGCTTAGTTTGTGAGAGGTTAGGGAGTAAGAGAGCATGAAGAATGGCAAATAGATTGCAGAACTTGTGTAATGGAGAGAATTGATTAATTCAGTGAACTATAAATTTCTTTTAAACTTTTGATCCTTTTATTTTGTGTTTGGGTATTTAATTATTTATCTGGACAAATTCATCTTTATCTTTTGTCATGACTTGTTGGAATATTAATTTTTACTTGCAGTTTGACTAATTCTGTAGTGGACACTACATTCTGGCTTAGAGTTATAAAACTATTTAATTTAAGGATTATTTTTTTAATGTAGTTATAACAGTATAAAAGTCCTAATGAACGTAGTTAATCTTTACTCAGATGTGCAGTTTGTGCATGACTTGCTAGTGACAGTTTATTCCCTACTGTTTTTCCTTAGTTGCTTAACCTGCTGGAATTTTGCGATGGCATTTAGTATCAACTATATGAGTGGATCTGTTTGCATAAGTGTTCTCAGTTAGCTTTGATAAAAATTAGGTTATTTACTTATTTAGTGGATTTTTGGCTAATTGCACCAACCCAATTTTGGCGTATTTTGGAACGTAGTAATCTTGAGAAAAGATGTTAATAATGAGCAGCTGAGCATATAATTACATGGAACTGTATAGTATAGTTGCGTAGTAGTATATTGCTGCATATATTTTACTCCTTAATATATTTGATTCCCTGTGAGGGCTTGGAACAGTGTGAACCAGATTCTTATGTGCTGTAGAATCTTCTTCCGGATGCCTCTTCTTGTTTCAAGAGATCAGTGTACCCTGCTTGTTCTAGCTTCATTTCACTGTTCCTTAAACTTCACAGTGGAGCCACATGTTTGAGTATTTCCAGATGAGGTTTAGTTGGTCAGAAAAGGGCTGTCTTGCTGTGTGCTGAGATGACACAGGTAAAGCAGGGCTTTCTGCTGCCAAAACAGGTGGCTTTGCTTTTTCTTTTCCAGCCCAAAATGTGCATTCCCATCTTCTCTTTTTGGTCTGTATTGGCTTTCCTTGGGGACAGTTAAACTGGCTGGAAGCTAGGCCCATAATAAACTGAAAAATTTAACTTTCTGCACTCATCTTGAGGATCAGAGAAGAATATGAGTGCTGATGTGGGGATAGGAACATGTTAGGGAAGAAGGAAGAAGCAAAGGTCTGTTTAGTGCCAGGTAGCACTGAGACTGCTTTAGTTCTGTAATAACATGCTCGTGATAAGAATTTGTGAATTACACTTACTTATTTGCTTAGCAGGTTAGGGAGCACAACAGACAGATACAGAATATGGCAACCTGCTTTTTTATTCTTTTGCTTCCTAGGTCTTGAATGGCCTTGATTTATTACAGACAGTGCAGTTTTACAAAATCAGTTTTCAGTTTCAATTTTTATTTCACTCTAATATACTGTCAGATTTCTGAGCTGATTACAGTGGTTCATCTGAGATGTTAGATGTGTTGTTGCATCCAGTAGACTTGGGCTTTGCCCCTTCCTTTGCTTTTCATATGTAGACTTTTTATTATGTTAATTCTGTCATGTTTTCTATAATCTTACTATTTTTTTAAAGTAGTTTTGTAGTTCTTAATTATCAGAGTGTTCAAAGTCATATCATACTGATGCAATGGAGAAAGTAACTTCAGAAATCTTGTTTACCTCCACTGAAACAAAATGAATTTGTTGAAAATCCATTCAGTTAACCACACAAACTGTAAAATGAAAATCCTTGTTCTTATGAACTGGCACACATTACAAGCTTGAATAAAGTGTGGGCTGTGATGAAATATCTTCTTCAGTTTGATTACAGATATAGAATAGTAATAGTTCTGGATACTTAAATCATAAGGATGTATTAGGTGACAAAGTAGGGTGTACCTGGGCTTCACTATCTTTCCGGAGAAAATACATGTAATTCAGCTGTTTTTGTGGATAATTTTAAAAAAAAGTTTCTATGTATTTGCAGTAGAATAAGCCTAATTAAAGTTAGAATTCTCTGGCTATTGTTAACAATAGCTGTCAGAAGTGAAAAAGAGTCATTAAGATTATCTTAAGTATATCCATCTGCTTAATTGCTTGTTATTTTTAGCTTTGTATGTGAGAGGAAATCTGTATTTTGAGTAATGGTATTAATTGCTCATAGTCTCTTATGAGTGTCTGCTTAAAGCAAAAAAAACCCCAACCTCCCTTAACACCTGAAATTTTAGTCTTTAAAATTTTTTAAATTTTAAATTATTTTCAAAGAAAGGACAATCTATAAAACTAATATATGATGATAAATTCTTGAATGTTAATACTGGATGAAAACCTCACCATTTAAAGAATGTATGAAAGATAGCTTTGCATGAAGAGAAAAAACCGTTAGCAGGTGATCTGTCATCATGTTGGTGTAAAACTTCAGATTTGTTAAATTTTGTATGTTAGTAGAGTTACCAGAGTTACCAGAATCCAGCTCATGAAACCAACACTGTTTTAAGTTACAAAACTTAACAGAAGGAAAAAGCCCCAAACCCACCACCTTTTGAAAAATAAAGTACTAAAGCTTCATTCCTATTACTAACTTAACTTCTCTGTTGAATTTATTCATTCATACTTCAGTCACAATCAAAATTCAAGTTTGGATGACAAGGGAAAAAGAACAGCTATCACAGTATGTGCATTTACTAGAGTTTTATGAAGTTTCTCTCTTTTATAATGCCCTTAAACCTCAATGATATGTTTGTCTAAGTTCTTTAGTGTTATCTCCCTGATGTGTATGTCTGATACAATTTGGTCCAACTTTTATAAACAAGGAAGTGTAAAAAGAAAGATGCTTTCACCTCTTTTAAAAGACTATTCCTCACTCTTGTTTTGAGTCTAATAAAATATGGTAATAAGAGGAATAGAAAAGTTAAATAAAATGGAAAGTGGTGGATTTGTACTAAAGACTGCATTAGAGGTTTCTCAGGTATTTCAAAGTTAAAAAGTTAAATTATTTTTTGTGAGTATAACGTCACAGGAAAACGGTTATATTAAAAAGTAACTTTTCTTTGGGGGACGAGAGGGGGAAAATATGTTTAAAAAAGGCAAAAATACTCCCAGCTTCCTGGTTTGTTTTTTTTCCCCCCAAATGTCAACATTATTTTTGTTGGACTTTGAAGAAGAGAACTTCTGTGCATTTAAGAAGAAAATATCTGAGTAGTTCAGACTTGTCATATTAGCTATTCTTTTTTCAGAATAGCATCTACATATGAAGTTGCTGTGCTCCAACTCTGAAACCTGTCAGTTTTACCTACCTAAATAAATGTTTCAAAACAGTATCATACCCAATTAATCATATTTTCATTGAAAAGTTAGCAACAGTTGCTGCATTTTTTGATGTGCTTGATTTACAAGCTTTAAAAAAAGGATCTAAAAGGATTAAGAAAGGTTGGCTGTGGAGAAAAGCTTTAAGAGCAACTGTGGAGGAAACAAACACCTGCTTTCTCAAAGATTAAAATAACTATTGGACAGAGGATTTTTCAGACCTAACGATTTCTGAGGCCTCATAGTAATTGCTTCAGGGTACCACTGCGTAAATTAAATGTTCTTTTCTTAAAAATGTTGCTGTATATGACTGACTTTCCTGTGAAGTAGGGAATTAAATGAAAATTTTTAATTTTTGGTGGTATGGCAGTAAATGAAAAATTGGCAATTGCTAGTTCATAAAAAAAATTTTTAGTATATCTGTAGGTGTAAGGTTACAATCATCTTCCTACTGTTCCTAACAATGTAAAGATTTCTTATTGATGTTAGAGCAAAAATAATTGGATTATATTTCCTTACATTTACAGCTTCTTGGTTTTTGTTCTACTGGTCTCCCTGGTATTGTGACTGGATGCATTTGTAGGTGGAATTCAGTGTTTTGGGTTGGCCTTTATTTTAGTTTGTTTGTGTTTCTCTTAGATCTTCGTTGCATGCTTTCATGCCATATCAAAAAAGTCTGTCTTGAGGATACTAATCAGTGGATTTTTTGCTTAGATGTTTCTTGTGAAGAAACTTTCCAAACTGTGTCTTATGGGCAAAATCAGAGGTGTTTTTTCAAATTTTTGCTGTAAGAGACATACAGAAGAAGAAATCTCTAAATTAATAAAAAAGTTCCAAGGTCAAAGGGTACTAATCAGACTTCCATCATAAGTAATCAGAATAAATAAGTCAGATCTAGCCTTTCTATTGATCTGATGTTTTCAGCTAACTCAGATTTGTCTATTAAATCAGTCTTTTTGGATTATTCAAGTTTGGGTTTTTTTTCTTTGATGTATAATAAAAACAACTTGAACAAAAAGAATTTTTGTTCCTCATGTATATACAAAAACAAATCTGCCAATGAAACTCCTCTTTTACTGCATAGGATGATGTGGATTTTAACCATCTGGTTTTAAAATTTGTTTTGAACCTATGTGTGTGCTTCTTAATTTTCAAATGTATCTGTCTAAAGAAGATGTGTTATTTCATGATACGTAGTGCACACTCTCAATATTTAAAAAATGAAATTAATTTTTTAATATGAATGCTAGTGTAAAAAAATACATTTCTCAAGTTTGAAATATATTTTGTGGTTTACATTGTCTCATTTCTGAAGGCAATTAAGAAACTAATAGACTCATTCTGTGAGGAAGTCATGAGAGATTAGTGAAAGGTATGCTGTTGGAAACTACAGACTGGAAATGTTGGGTCACGGGAATAAGTGGAAAACAATATCTTGGATAATGGTAGAAGCAGTAAAGTGAAATTGAAGAGAAACCAAAAGATTTCTTCAGGTGTAGAAATGGAAGAATTGTGAAGAAGAAAGTTAATTGCAATTAATGTAGCTGTGGGAGAGACGTGTATTCCAAAGGGAGCAGCATATTTTAGTTCTGGCTTCTGCATTCTTATTTCTCCTCTCCCCATGGTCTCAGTATAGTTATAATTAATGATCATCTTTGTATAGTGAAGCGGCACAGAGGTGGTTATACTTTCAGATCTAAGTCTTCTCAAGGATGCTTTCCAACAGACTGGGAAATTACTTTAATGGTTTTTATGCCATTAAAAGTGGCATTTGACATCCAAATATCACAGCTTCGTGTGTTTATTATGAAGTAACTTGCATGAAGAAAAGCTAAAAGAGGAGTTGCTTAAGCAATGACAATATGCTTTGCAAATGCCTGAAGCGTAATGTTCCAATCCTGTTGCATCGATCAGTAACAGCTGAGGATCTCAGAAAAGATTTTCAAATTAGGTGGATCAGTGCTTTAAACAGAATTATAAGATTTTTTTGTCTTATTTTCAATGAGATATATGTTTCGTTAATAATTCATAGCTTTGAAACCAATACAGATAAATTTGTCAGTAGTTTGTGTGCTGAAACTTCAGTTTAAGTTGGCTTTGCTTTGTAGTTTAAAAGCAACCTTTTTTAGTCGTAGTAATAATAAAGTCATTGGGTTTTTCATTGACATGGCCATATTTTGCTTGTTTTTTATTTGAGAAATCTGATACTTTTAATTTTTACTTTAAGCTGTGGGAAACAAATTTATAAACAGAAATGAGAAATTAAGTATTTAAAAACAGTAACCAAAAAAAGGAAAAAAAAACCCAATTTTTCTTTTGTAGGTTTTCATTGCATTATTTCACAGGAGCAGAAAGTACTTAATACTTTTATAGCACATTCATTTTGACAAAACCCAGTATATTAAAAAAATTGGCTTATGAATTGTATTCTCATCAAAAGCATTTGTGAAGTGATTTACGTATTCCATCTTTAGTTACTGATGAGATTAAAATTTACTGCAGTATGACTGAAATTTAACGACAACTACCTTTCTAACAGTAACATTGTTGAAGAAAATGAGAGATCATACTATTATTTTTGAACAGACAGAGCAGGCTTTTTTTTCCTAGAGGCTTGATTATTTCTTTGTCTTGACAATAAATACCTATACAAAAGTAAAAAAATATGTTTGAATTTTATGAATGAAGCAAGCCTTGTGGCTTTTTTGCCTCAGAAGCATATGTCGCAGTTTCTTTATGAAAGTGTAAATCGCAGCAGATTAAGGTCCTTAAGGAATACATTCAGCAATTAAGCAATGTAAAAAGTAATGTTTCCTGCAGAGTGCATTGTCCTCAAATATGCTTCTTCAAATTCCATATTTGCAGTTTGTGCTAAAAAATGGAAATAATGGATGGTACTTAATTTCTGTTATAAATAAGGCAAGAAATCTGTAAGATGGATTTCTTACTAGCTGTGAATGATGTGGGAGATTACAAAATAAGGTCGCATGTAATTTTGGTTAAGAAAATTGATGGATATTACACAGTGGGGGTTGCAGCAAACTGCCACTGTCTCATACATGTGAGGATGATGTCACTGAAGGACAGTTGTTTCCTCTGCTGTACCTTTATCTTTGAGAACTTATTTTGTTGTGCCATTCAATGACATTAATGGGTTAAAGTAAATATTGTTTTATGAGTGGGTGAAGTTATATTTACATAGAGTGATGGTCATACGTAAATAGCTGATGAGCTTACCTCACAGTCGCAAATTTTTCAGCATTTTGTTATGGAAAAATTAATGAATTTTTAGAAGTTTTTATATTTACGTACAAGTTTTTGGATAATTTGTATTACTTTTATTTTTACCCAAGTTAGAGTTGAGCCTTTTGGCTTTTTAAGTTATCCAGGTAATGTCTTAAACATATTGCTGTTTATGGGATTTTTCAAATGAGCTCTCTTTGCCAGCCTTCTGTACATGCAAGACAGTTTGTTTTTTTGCTTTTTCTGTTTTTTATAGTTTCAGTTAAGAAGTATTAATTTTCAGTACTTCTAAAATTCACCTATGTATATGCAGATACATACACTGGTTTCTTTTAAATACATTGTAGCCTTTAGTGCAGTTGATTATTTTCCATCTCCAATAAATAGTTGTTTTTCACATCTACATTAATTCATAGTTTCTTTTTGAAGGCTTTTCCAGTGCTGGAGTGATAGTTCTGAAAGAACTCTCTAACCAATCCCATACCTGAACACAGGGAAGGCCTGTGTTCCTGAGGTTTGCTTTAGACTTGTTTGACCACACTCTGGTTTGCTCTCATCCCACACTTGGTGTTTTGTGTCTGCGTGTTTATGGATATGCATGTTGATGCTTAAAAAAATTATATGATAAGGACAAACTAGTTAATTAAAAATGCAATGTGGGAGACATGTTCAACCTTTAATCTTTAATTTCCTATTCTCCAAGCACCTTTTGGATTTCTCAGGGAATTCCCTTATGAGGCATTCTAAGAAAATACTTGTCAGCATCCTGTGCTCGTCATGCATACTGGTTGCTAATTACAAGTCCCGTAATTTGGTGTCACATGCACAGCTTCCCTCTTGCAAGCTGTTTTGGTTGACAGCAGCAAACCTATTGAAGTGAGTACTCTGAGAAGCATTTGTGCTGAGCGTTGTGTTCATTGTTGCCGAAATCCCTTTTTAAGAAGAGCTGCCATCTTAGAAATTTTGAAGGCTCCTGTTTCATAATAATGTCATGCCCAAGGATGTGGCTTATACTCTTTATTGTAATTTCAAAATGCATTTACTAGCTGATCTCTCACCTGTGCGGAAGAGGTTCCCAGTCCTGTATTTGGCATTATCAAGTTCTGTGGACCAAAAACCTGTTGGTACCACCAGGTTTACTTAATTCTCCTTTGTACCCTCTTTTGGTCATAGAGCTTTTGAAGTAGTAAAGATATTTTTCATCTTCCCCCTGTCTGACTTGTGGAGCAGTAATCTCAGTCTGCAGCCTATGAGGAACTGATGTCTTTTGTTTAATTTGCAACATGAGCTGAGAATTTCCATTTTTCAAATAAATTTATCATCCTTAAAAACAGGTCTGTTTTTCTGTAGATACGTGCAGTGGATTATGAATATGAATTTAGGGCAAATTCTGGATTATTTAGTGTGGAGGAAAAAAATATACTTGCCATTAAAATCTAGCCAAGAAAATGCCTGGGTGGAAAAGATCTTACTGGTAAGCAATGTAGTCCCACTAAAGGAAGACTCTAAATGATTTAATTATTGAGTTCATACTGAATCTGGAATTAGAGAAAAAATATATGACGTATCTACTCTTTTGTGATAGAGCAAGTTGAGAGTACTTGTAGGGTTGTACATTAATTTTGATGAGCATAAAAATTCAGTCCACGTAATCAGGTTTGTCTTGATTCCTATTGCATCTGAAGGAAATTGTTGAAAATCTACTGAAAACAAATATAAGATTATTACCATAGTTAAAATAGACAAGTCATCGATACATCATGTGTGTGAGAACATGACTGGTTACAGAGGAATATCTGAATGCAGTAAGGTCATGTTTATGTAAGCCTGGACTGATGATATGACTAAGTTTATTTTAAAATTTTACCTTTGTGACTGCAGTACCACGAAGAAAAGGAAGGTTTTACTTTGGTGATTCATCCTTAACAGCTCAAGAGCTATTTCAATCAAGATTAATATGTAACTAGGACTTTTTCAATAAGAGATATTGATATGGTAATATACATATTTAATTAGGCAATTGTTACTGAAATAATTTACATTTCAATGCTCTATTTTATCCTGATCTTTGTAGAAAAACATTGCCTTAGTGCAGCAGTGACTGAATGGCTGTTTCATAAGGCATTTTGAAAACTGAGTTTGGAGTGGAATATGTAAGATCTTGTAGCTGTGGAAATATTACTGTGCACCTCTGCATGCAATCATACATATATGATTTTGTACTTTGCATGCTTGGATGGTAACTTTGATGTTAGATCTACCTGAAGGTGCAACATCTGAAGTAGATTACAGCAAAGTAAGCTTTATACAGGCAAACACCTGTGCATGTGTGATCAGAATGGTTTCCTTGCACTGCTGCAAGAGATACATAATTTGGACTTGAGGTATATGGTAATGCTTTTTATACATTATTCATTTACACAAATTAGTGCTAAAAACCCCCCCAATTTTGAAATGTTCAAATAATTGACTGATCTAATGTTTCTTTCTGTTATTTTGTCTATTGGGAGTATGTAAAGAACAATCATAATTTATTGGTGATCTTGCAGTCTATTTTGGACTTCAGCGCTGGGCCTGTCTTACCCTGCCATCCATTTTGTCCCTTACTTCCCACTCCAGTGGATTCATCTGAGTTTTGGTGATTCTGAGTCTTAAGAAACAGTTTCAAGATAAAAAGCTACAGCTAAAACATTAAGAACACAATTAAATGTTTGTTTCATTTAAAAAATTCCTTTGGGAGAAGATATGCTTTATTTCATAAAGAGATATTTTGTAGGAACTTCCTTAATGTAACAAAGTGTGAACACTGTCAAGTTACATTTTTCCCCTCACTTTATAAAGACAGAGTTTTGGTGTTGGTAACAGGTTTAGAGAAGTTCTGAATTCAAGCTACCCTTTTGCTGGATGCATGTGTTTTTATCCCTGATCTGGACTGGAAAGGTGGAATTCCAGCACTATTTAGAAGAAATCAATTGCCTCTAAAAGACAGAGATCAGATGTGAACTAAATTTTAACATTCTGAACAACTTCCATCAAAATCATCCATTAGGCCTACTCTTGAATTAAAATCTACTTTTGACAGAGGCAAGCTGTTTAGCATGTTTATTTTCTCCTATCATTGGAAAACTAAATCTGTAAGTAGTTGTAAGTAAGGTTTTTTTAAATTTTGATTTTATTCTTACGTCTCTGCCTTTGTGAGTGAATCCAGTTAAAGCTGTTTAGAAAAAGTCTTTTTGCGTGGTGGGAAGTTTCAGAAGCATACCCTGGGAATGAGTAAAGAACAGCTAATACCATGCTTACAGCAATGCACATATTCAGATCAGCATGTCATAGACTCCACGCTGCAACAGTTTTCCTCCTGGCAACTATTTTCCTGTCTTTTACAGCTGCATAGATAACATGATAAAGATCTCCACAGGAAACTGAAGAAAGTGAGAAATGTTTCTGTTAGACTTCATAATTGGGAAATTTTAGGCAGTGATCTCTTCTCTCCCAGATATTGCATGCACTGACCTGCTATTTCTGTCCATATTCCTTTGTTCAGCCTTTATGTTACTGTCCATTCAGACTTCACTTATTGAAAGTAAATTTAAAGTTTTTTAAAACCAGAAATTGCAATTATGTTCTCAAGCACAAATATTACCTTATGTACTTTTGGAATGGTTATTTTGTTATTTTTGCTTCTGTTGTTTTTCCTGAAATCCCTTGTGCTCTCTCTTTCTAAACTTTTCTAGTGTGTTTATTTCTTTATCCAAATAAGAAAAAGAAAAAAGTGAGAGCAACATGGAACTGGATTGCTTTTTGCCTTAAAAGTGCATAGAAAAAGAAGCATTTTGCATTATGTGCTTATCCAAATAAATTAATAAATGCTAAATATGTAGATTAGGATTTTGCGTAGCATTCTGCCAATCAAATGTTCCTTAGTTGGAGCTTGTTGTCAAAATGGATGGCCTTTTTAATTTCAGTTGTACTGTGGAAAAGGTTCATATGGATATTCAGTGTCAATTTTGAACTTCCTCAGGAAAGTGTAGCAAATTAAGGTGAATTGGTGCAGCAGAAACCGTTGCACGTCCCTGAGCATTTGCTTGTTTGTGACTTTGCTTTTGTGATGCTGTGCCACTTTTATTAGAATAGTTCTTGGGTGCTTCCACAGTGTAACTCCTTGTTCATCATGCACCACATTTGAATCAAAAAGTACCAGTTAGTACCCAAAAATATACATCTTAGTTGATTTAATGGGAATGTATTTTAGTACAGCTCCAAGTAATTAGATGTATTTGTTGAAATACTTGGTTGCAGAGTTTTAAGGCAAAGTTTGACACAATTCCTTTACACAGGGAAAATACTGCTAGGGTATAATAGAAATACAACTGAATTGTCTTAAACACTTAATTAAGTTTTTTTTCATTTAAAAACTTTATTATCTGACTTTAGAAGAGATGACTTAGGGATGCATTGGAAGCACAACGGGATTGACAATTGGTCTAGAAGTAGCTTATATATTTAAAGAACATATAAAAGATCTTGAATAATTATTTTGTGTTTGAGATGCTTATGAAAATGCTAAAGATCAGTGTGTTTAAGCCGCAGAAAAGCAGAAGTTTCCTGGGCATCTCTTCAGGGGGGAGAGACAAAGCAAGACAGCTGGACAAGTGCTTCCTGAAACTGCTATTTTTATGTCTGTAATGGCTGAGCATGTGGTTCCGTGACATTATAATTGGGGACTACATTATTTCAGTGAAGAAAGATTCCCAAAAGCCATCTCTGTGTGTCACTTTGTAAGGTTACCCAAGTTAGAGCAGCGAGAACTTGATAATATTTGCCTTTCTATATCTAAGATATCATCTATATCTTTTTTTATTGTCGTTATTCCCTGTGGAATAATGAGAATTTTACTTAGAGTAGTGTATTTATGTCAGACCTGTATTCTTTTCAGAAAGGCCTGTCCTGACTTCCTCATTGTGCTTGGGAAACATACCTCTGATGAACAGTAATTTGAACCATTGAAAGATATTTCTTAAAAGCTATATTGTATTTTCTGGGGAAAGAAAAATGAAGTGGTTATTCTAATTTGATAATCCATTTTTATTAGAACAATCAGAATCTAGTTTTTCCCAAATATTAATGCTGGAGTATCGTTGCTGTCTCAGTTGCTCCATTCAACCAACCTTCTGCTGTGGTTTTCTCACAGCTTTTTGCAGGTTATTCAGTCACAGGATGGCAAATCCTTTTGTGTGCATTTAAAGTTTTATTTCAGCTAAATTTAGACTTCCACAGTTTAGAGGTCTGCATTCTGAGGCAACCCTTTTAAGAGCAAACTATAGTTAATACTGAGAAACTTTTTTTTTTCTTTTTAGTTTTTTTAAAAAATGTGATTCATCTGTTTTATTTGTCTTTCTAGTTTCAAACAAGTCAGGTAGTACTCTGTCACTTCTTGTTCTTCTGTGTTGGCTGTGAAGGGAGGTGAAGATGCCCACCTTAGATGGTTATATGTATCTTCAGCTTTTTTGTTGGTTTAAACCTTGGGGTGAGAATATAGTGTGAAATGGTAGATTTTGAAAGAGAGAGACAAAAATAAGATAAGAAAGAGGAGAAAAAGAAGATAAAAAATGTTTTTAATTTGTTCTCTTTTCATGCCTGTGTGTGGAAGAGTTACTGTGTTGTGCTGTGTTTTATACCTACCTTTTCATTCAGAAACGTGCAGGCAGTGTTGTGAAAAAAAATGGCACTCCAAGGCAGAAAATTTGCAAAGAAACACATTGTCTAAGTAGTTATAATCTCGACCTTTCAGTGAATGTTTCGTGGAGGAGGGCCTGAAAACATTTAAAGGGAACAAGGTTCAGTATCTGTTTGTGTTTTATATAAATATGAGGAACCTCCCTGTCCTTGAGAATAAACCAGAGCTGGGACAGATGCTTCTTTGATACTCATTTTGCAGTAAGACCCTGTGAGCTGCTGCAAGAAGGAAGCTGCAGCATTTACTCAGAGTCTTCACAGATTGTGTTAAACTCTCTTCCAGAGCTGTATGGGAACTTTGGGAGTTGGGTGGCAGGACAGCACAGTCTGTTTCTTTTCAAAATGGATTAATTCAGGTGACACGCCTTAAAAATTCAATGTAAAATTTTGGTTCATGTTGAAATGTGAATTTCTTTAAACACACTTGTGTGGTAGACTCAGTTTCCATGAATTAGATGTCATTTGGGTTCTGTGCTTTTCCAGTGTTCAGAATCACAGAGGTTTTTTGGGGGTTTGGGAGTGGGAATCATCTGTTTTCTTTTGTCTGATTTCCTTCTAATCTCAAATGCTTGCCTGAAAACCAAATCCTCCTTGAAAAGCTGTAGTCTGCTTTCTAAATAAATTTCAGTGGTTTTCCAAAAAGTGTTTTTTCCGGGCTTTTTCTTCTGTGAAGACTGGCAATATATTTGCACATTCTGTGCATGATGTGAACATAGTTATCTTCTTCAGGAATTGTACATATATAGCTTGAGGGCTCTTAAAGTGCTTCTGATGCTCTTTCAGGTGTGAAATGTTTAGAATAAAGTAATTTATTATATATTAATTCTGGTTAACCAGGCATGATTTGAGATTTTCACAGTCTGCAATAAATTAAGTATTCATTAACATTTAAAGCCATTAGATGACACAGTTGAGCAATAAATGATTCATTTAGTTCCTGTTAAAGTAAATGTGCATTGAAGTTTCTGACTAGAAGATAAGTGGTGGCTGTCTTTGTTTTCAATTATTTTCCTCATTCTTGCTTTATTTATTCTGTGCACTTCATTGACTTGTCTGTCTCTCTCTTTTCCTGAAACAGAAGAAGAAGAAGTGGAAAATTTTGATGTTTCCAGTCTGCCTGAAGAAGTGCTGCAGAACATAGAAGCTGACAGTTACTGGTGCATGAGCAAGTTGCTTGATGGCATTCAGGTAAATTGATTTTTCCTGTCTGTAAGTAGTGGAGTTAACTGATTAATGTCATGGCTTTGAAAAAGAGTACATCTATAAAAAACAGGGGAGATGTTGATTTTCCCGTTGGGATTGGATGGATCTTCCCATTCTGCTGCTAGTTTGGCATAGAAAGGAAAGAAAGGAAAAGAAAAAAACATTGTGCAACTTCTCTTTATCAAAATGTCTTTGTGTCTCTAAGCCGAGACAGTGTGTCATTGTGGTATGATGTCCTAGACCAGAATGGAAATCACCAGTTGCAGAGGCATGTTTTGTACCTCTGTCACCATGCATGAAGAATGGTTTCTCAGGATCTCACTGAGATGATGAAAAACTGGCTTATTTATTAATTTTAAAGTTGTTAATATAGCAACCTACAAGTGATTGCTGTCTTAATAGTTCCTGAAATTATCTTCATCTTTTTAAAGTACCCATTTAAAACTTGATACTTAAGCTACTTCACTGAGTGTTTGAATTTTTTCTGTGTGGAAAAGCTATAAATGAAGGCACAATTTCCTGTTACATGCAGCAAGTTGCAGTCTAGTACTGGTAGATTTTTGTGTCGATGTTCACGGGCATATAAGCTTATGAAGATTAGAAGTGTCTACAGTAGTCTTTCTTATGACATGTTTTAATATGAATGTTTCATTGGCTAAGGCACATTGTGAGTTGAAACTTGTAACAGAGTTCATTTTTGACAAAATTGGTATAAAACTGAGTCAATCAGAGAAGGCTTTAACTTCATAGAAGGTGTTTTATGTGTATTTCTCCTGGTTAAAGGTCAAATAGCTCAATGTTTTGTGTAGCATTTTTGAAATGCATAGTCATTTTCTTGTGTCCCTTCCTGTAACAAATGCAGGTTTACTTATTTCAATCTCTCAGAAGTCCTAAATTTTAAAGTGCTTGACCACATAGCAAAAACACATGAAAAGTTATAAAGAAAAAAAGTTAGAACTTGAAATATACTGGCAAGTAAGAAAGCCAGGTAAAGAAATACCAACCCTCCAACTGTTTTACCTGCTTCTGGAACATCATTGTCACTGGCCTGCTGCTCTGTTCATTTTCTGGGAAAGGAAGTTCACAGATTAGATAATTTCTCCTTAAAATTCTGTTTTCATACAAAAGCATCAGGCACTCATAAGCAAAATATGGAAACTAATTGCAATGGGCTTAAACTGCATCGATGAAAATTTAAGCTGTTATATAAATGGAATGGTGTTGGATGTATTCAAGGATGCACTCATCTATCAAAAGCACGCTTGAAAGATTATGCTAGAGGTGTGACTAATGATGTTACAGTTAATTCAGTGCTGCTGCAGTGCTGCTGAAAGAAAAGGGTTTCTTGTTTTTCTTCTCCCATTCTCTTGTTTTGTTTCCTTTCTGTGATGATACTGCCTTACTTAACAGATAAAATAGTCATGTAGTTGCAGGTTGAGTTGGTTGGAAGAACTAACCCTGTAGAGAAGGACTTGGGACACTGCTGAACATGACTGGGAATGTGCACTCACAGCCCAGAAAGCCAATTGTGTCCTGGGCTGCACACAAAGCAGGTGGGCAGCAAGGTGATGGAGGGGATTCTGCCCCTCTGCTCTGTTCTTGTGAGACCCCACCTGCAGTGCTGCACCTATTTCAGGGGTCCCCAGCACAAGACAGACATGGACCTGTTGGAGTGGGTCCAGAGGAGGGCCATGAGGATGATCAGAGGGCTGGAGGATCACTCCTGTGAGGAAAGATTGGGGTTGTTCAGCTTGGAGAAGAGAAGGCTCTGGGGAGATGTTACTGTAACCATTCAGTGCTTAAAGGGGGCTTTTGAGAAAGCTGGAGAGAGATTTTTTGCCAGGGCCTGTATTGATAGGACAAGGGGCAGCATTTCAAACTGAGAGTAGATTTGGACTGGACGTAAGGAGTACATTTTCTGTGATGAGGGAGCCCAAAGAAGTTGTGATGTCTGATCTAGCTGAAGCTGTCCCTGCCTATGGCAGGAGGTTTGGACTAGATGAACTTTAAAGATTCCCAGTGGGTTCACTGTGTGATGCTATGGTTCTAGCTGACTTCCATTCTGCATACACAATAATTTTTCACTGAAGATATGGCATGAGAGACTCCTGTATGTGATGGTTTTGTCTGAGATGTCTGAATAAACTGTGCAGAGATTTTAGGGTAGAGGAATGTGACATGTGGTAATAACTGCAATCAAAGAATCTCTGCAGAATATTTCCATTAATTTATTCATCAATATAAGCTTCCATTTGATGTTGCCCTACCAGTATTGGATAAGTTTAAAGAGTGCACTTTGATAACAGTTTGGGTCATCTTGTGAAATTTTTGGCTAATATGAGCTAGATACATTTTTTTGTGTGTTTTGTTTTTTTCAGAGCAGAAGAGTGTAATAGAAGAATGATTGTGTGATTGTATTTGTATTCCTTTATTATTTTGAACAGAAAACTCATTTATTTTTCCAAGCCATCTAGACTGTCTCATTTTCTTGATTCCAGAATGGTCAAAGGTGTTATTAAGACATATGCATTTCTTGCTTGAGTCTCCCACACATAGTATCTATTATTTCTTCATTCCTCACTCATTTTACCTCCCTCCCTTGTGTATCTAATGTGACCCTTTGTACTTTTTAATATAAGAATGCATCTTTGAACCACAGAGACCTGTGGAATAAAACATAGGAGTTCGCACTGGGCTGCAGGACACTCACTTCCTGACATTCATACAGTTCTTAGAGAAGAGAAGAAATAAAAACGTGTTCAAATCATCTGTTGCTTTAGCAAATTTCTTGTGCTGTTTTTTGGCATCTGAAGGTTCCTATACAAGTATGTTTTTGGCTAGAGAGTTTTGCAGAACTTTTCCAGTAGTTAATGTGTAATCTTGCATAATCGTTTAATCTATTTTTTGTTCTTAGATTCGTTTGCATCTTCGTTCTGTTAGTTGTCTCTAAGTTTAGGCTTCTAAGTGACTGTGCATGTGTCATATCACACTTTGCTTAAAATTTTAAAAATTGATCCAACAGAAATACGGACATCTTTTAAATATAAATATATCTCTCTAAGATATCAGTTAATCCTGAAATCTATATCTCTCTTACAGCAGTCATTTTTGGATGATGATGTGTATAATGGTTTTCCTTTTCAGTGCTTCATGGGTCTGTGCTCTAAATTTTTTTCTTTAGTTTTTGTCCCAGAAAGGCTATGCCTCACTGCAATTGCTTCTTATTTATTTCAGGAAAACAGATCAGAGCTTCTAAAACTGTAAGAACATAGGATGATTCTGCTCAAAGTAGGGCCAGCTCTGAGGTCAGATTGAGTTTCTCCATGCTTTGTCCAGTTGGGCCTTGAACCTTCCAAGGATGGAGACATCACAGTCTCTGGAGGTTAACCTATTCTGGTGCTTGCTCATCCTTATGTTGAAATTTCTCCCCAATAGCCAGATGCAACATTTTTTGTTTATGCTTCTTGTCTCTTTTATTCCTACTGTGCACCACTATTAAAAATGGAGGTCTCTCATCTTGGTAATGTAGGTTTTATCAGGCTGCTATTAGGTGCTGCTGGAGCCTTCTTTTGCTCAGGCTGAACAAGCCCAGGTTCCCCAGCCTCTCACAGAGCGTGTGCTCGGTACCTCTGACCATCTTGGTGACTTTTTGCTCTTCCTTCAGTTTATTCACATTTTTCTTGTATCAGGGCCCCTAAAGCTGGGTGTGGAATTCTAGATGTGGTCCTGAAATACAAGAAATTATTTTTAAACATTTGAAGGAAAATCTATACGGTAAAGATGATTGAACTCTGGAACTGTTTGGTCAGAGAGGTTATAGAATCCTCCTCCTGGGAGTTCAAAACCTGAGTCCACATGGCCTTGAGCAGCTTGCCCCAGATGACACCGCTTTGGGCAGTGCTTGGGCTTGGCCTCCAGAGGTCCCTGCCAAGCTCTGTGATTTCACAATGAGTGCTGAGTGGGGATAATCACTTCCCTCCCTCTATTGGGCCAGGAGGCTGCTGTCTGGCTTTGCTGCCAGGGCTTACCAGGGCTTACTCAGTCTAAGCTTTCTGTCTGCTGAGATTTCAGCTCCCTTTCCACAGTACTGGTCTCCAGAATGTATTCTTGCACGATGTGCTCATTTATGCTGATTTCTAAAACCCTGCTTCTGAGGGTGTGTGTGGCCATATGCAAAATACATCTTCCATGTGCATGATAAAGCTGGTTGTCTCTAGAACACTTCTAAAGTGTAGATGATGCATGAGCATTTTTGCATTTTCATCTGTGGCTGTTCATATGGGAAAACTAGCATTATCCCATGAGTATTTTTTCCATTTAATTAAGTAGACATTCCCATATATCCAGTATAATTAACTTTTTTTTATTACTAAATTGTCCTTTATAGCACTTTCCTCAATAGAGTCTCATTAGCATTCAAGTAAAAAGTTCACATTGATCTGTGCCACCTGAAAATGTAATGTTCATGTATAAAATAGAGTATAACTTTTCATTTTAAGTTCAAGTATATTGGTAATAAAATAACCAAAGGGAAATACATGCATTGCATAATGATCTCACCAGATGTATTAAAAATAGCACTAAAGTATTAATATAATTATTTATCAAGGCCTGGTAATTTTTAGAATAAAAGGGAGATAATTCACATCCAGGGACTGGAGTATGCTGAGGTACATATTATCTATTTCTGTGGCTGATAAAATAGCAAGATTTACAACTTTCAAAGGGAATCCTGCAGAGTTCTTCCTCACTCTTGAGTTACAGAAAGTTGTTGCTAATGTATGCCTGAAGTCTGGATGATGGATGGATGCATGGATGGATGGATGCATGGATGGATGGATGGAATGCTGCTTGGAGAGCCTTTCAGAGGTGTGCCAGATCCAATAAATAACGTGAACATACATTTCAAATGCTGAGAATAGGTGCAGAAATAACTCTTCTGAATGTTTTTCACAGAACCTTCCTAAGGTTTATTTTAATGGAAAAATAGGTCAAATATAGCTTTCTTTGTACCTTTTCATTAAACTCCTCCAAGACAATTTTCTTGCTTATGTCTGCAACTCATTTGTATAGTTTGTTAAGGACTGCTAAATTGCAGATCTGTTTTCTGTGTGTATGAGTTTGTTAGCAAAGATAGAAAGATAAAAGGAATATGTGCTTTAAGCATCTGCATCTCCTTGTTACCTGTCTCTTGTCATGGGAGCCCTCTGTCTGCTGCATATGTGCTTTCATATATGGGTCAGGTTTCTGCATCAGGCTGCAAGGTCCATCTGTGCAAATGCAGTGATAGATTATCTCAGATTTCTGGGCATGCGTTAGCCCTGCAGTCCTGGTAAGCTTAACTAAACAGAGAAAATAGTTTTTCATCCTGCCTTCCTCAGCTGAGCATAGCATGGCAAATGTGGTGTGTTCAGGGAAAATGGGATATATGATATAACTATCTGAGAGGCAGTCTAAAGAGTCTCCTCTAACATTGTATAGCTGATACTGAAAGACAGTATTGCAGTCATGCTCCAATTTCTGTATAAACAGATCCTAATGCCAGTCAGAAATGGTTGCTTTACAGACGTGGAAGCCCTGTCAGGGATTGTCCAAAATGCTGGCAGCAGCTCTTTCTGTGTGTTGTTCTTTTCAGTGTTTCAACTACATATTCATGCTGTGTGTCTGTCCCTCCATCTGTGAGTTAGAACTTCTGTACGGTAATAACTGTTCAGTAATTTCCAGAAATTCAGACTGTTCATTATAAGCTAATGCCTTGTCAAGGTTGGATCCCGAGAGTGATAAGACATGGTGTGTTTTTTTCTTGAAGGTCTGACTATTCCAAGGAAAAATAATGGTTTGTTTGATAAGAATTGTGCTCTAAAACACTTAACATAAAAGTAACAGCTTTTTGGAAAGTCAGAAGCATTTAATGAGATATAGGTTCTGCAATTAGGGCAGCAATTGTGCCCATTCAGGGTTCTAGAATGGCTTTTCTTCTAATGAGAAATGGATGACTTTCACCATTTTTAGTAATTACTTATCAAATTATACTCCTAAATGGTACTTTTCTTACTTTATCTGCATGCCATATATGAGACTCAAATCTTCTGGAACATAAGGCTGTCCACAGGTGATTCTATCCAGGATCCTTTCTGTCTTTATGCTCAGATGTCTGATCTATGTCTCTTAATAATCTTGGGGCAAATACTGTTTTATGGTGTTTTAAACTTCTATTGAAGGACAAGAAAATTCAAAGAAGAGCAGGAGTTTAGAAATTTTTCTGAATTTTACCCACTTTTCTCAATTAAAGAGATTTCTAGTAGCTTGCTTGGTCTCTGGAGGACTTATATTCCTTCCCATCAGTTTGAGAAGACTGAATGCATCACTAGGGTACTGTGCATGGATGCCTAGTAAGAATTTCATAGTCAATTGCTGAATCTGCTCTGTTTAATATATATCTGTGATTTCCTGCTATTAGAGACTCTGGTAATGGGTAAACAAGAAAGCCAATACTCCAAACTGCTTTGATATTGGGTGGAATGGAATAGAGTAGATATGACATTAGATTCTGAAACTGATTTCAAGGGGATTCAACAGAGCACAGACAATTAGCCATATGCATTAGGGAAGTGTGGAGAAAGTAGAAAATAAGCTGAATTAATGCTTAAAAGATAAAAGACTGTATTATTTAATATTTTCTGTGGCTCCTGTACAACAGAACAAATCTGACAGCTTTTGGAAGGAATCAGTGAGCCTGCGAACAGCTATATAGCTTAATTGTGTTTCCAAAGTGCATTTTGATAAAGTCCTTTTACCAGAGGCTCATAAAAAAGCTAAGCACCCATGGTAGAAGCATTGCCTGTTACCACATAGGGAGGAAAAGGGTTTACATAAGTAATCCTCGAGAGAAAACATCAGTTTGCTACTTTTAAAACCTACAATGAGCTTGTGCTCAGTATGCTGTTTGCTTTTCTAATCTCTTTTGTCCGTCCCATTTTGAAAAGAGGGCTTGAAAGTTAAAAAAATAATAAGGGAACAAGATAAGCGTGATCAAAAGTATGGAACAGTTTCTGCATGATGGATTATGTTCTCCAGCTTGGGTTATTTGGCTAAGTGGAGGAATGTAACAGAAGTTTTTAAAATGATGAGCTGCATGAAGAAGATGGAGTAGATGCTTTCCATCTCAGCTGATGCAAGACCTAGACAGTATCTTGTAATTCTGCTGAGTGATAGTCTTAGGAAAAGAGTGGTTGAGTAACAAAGCTGCTGGGATGTTTGTGAAAGGATGAAAAGCATTTTACATGGGTTTAGAACCTGAACAATTTGAACTTTTGTTTTTGAAAAATCTTTAAACAACTTTAGTTATGAAGATGCTGCCCTGAGTTAGGGAAGTCTCAGCGCTGCAAACTGGAAACAGAAAGAATGCTGCAAGTGCATCACTGCAGGCTTATTGTGCTCCTACCATCCCCTATAGTTTGCTGCTGGCTTCTCTTAGAAGGGAAAAGCCAAGGTGGTTCTTTTGTTTGGCCCAGTAGCCAATTTTAAGTTTGTAACAATAAGCTTTGGTTGGTACTTCAATGGAAAATTGAGTGCAGTAGTAGGATTTATCCTGAAGGCTGTAGTTTTTGTTAAGGACGGATGTCTTTGGAAGCTTTTAAGGAGCCTATGTCTCTTTGGAAGGCAATCATGCAGTTTTCTAGCTTGTCACTGAGAGTGAATTTTTCAGGAAAACAACAAATCTATTTGTAATCAATAGTTGAAATATACTGTGCTTATCAGTATGCTTCAGCATAGAAATATTTTATCCTCTACCTAAAATTTGTAACATCAGCTTTTGGGATTGTGCATGTTCTTATTTATGATTTCTAGCTCTTATCAAGATTTGAACTGCTGTCTGGCCTATGCTGTAATCCAGAAATATACCCTGAGCACTTCTGCCATTGCTACTTTAACAGTTTCTGTAATTCATAATACATCCACATGTATAAAACAGGTTTGATTACACAGACTGGTAGATCTTTGGTTCTGACACTATGGATACTATTCTAACATGAGAATCTCTACTTACATTTTAATGAGCTGTTGCTATTTGTCATCCTGTTATGTAGCAATAAGTAAGATACTGTTTTGCATGTAAAAAATTTTGTGCTGCAATGCTTTGTAAGTATTTTTCCTGCTACTTAGGAAATCTTGCATTTTCAAAAGTCAGGCTTAATAATTATAAAGTTTGACAGAGCTTTTCTTCTAAAGGAAGTGTCCTGGATTAATTATGGAACATGCTATGGACTGTGCTAACAGCACACTTGTCTGTTTGTTCTTGTGCATGCACACTCTATCCTGAACTGTATTCAGGAGTGAATTTACATTATAATCTCTATCTTCAAGAAACGCTTTTGGTAAACTATGCCTACCACTGATAATGTTAATATACATGGTGGCTATTAGTATCTAGTGTCATGCTTCCTTCCCTCCTGCCCCCACCTTTTTTGCATAACTTTGAGAGCAAGGTGAACCAAGATTTTTAATAGGAGTTTGCTTAGAGAGTTCAGAAATATGTGAATGAAATACCTAAATGAATAAAAAAATGGAATTCAGGCGATCTCTTTCTGACATAATGAGGGTAAGAAAACCTTTTTCTTTCAGTTGTCATTTGTTCATGCGACACTATACTTGAACATATTAAATTGATGCATAGGAATTCTTAAATATACATCAGTAGAGAAAATAGACATCCAAGTCTATATGTCCATATGATGTATATGGATTGCTTAATATATTGTCTATACTTAAAAGCTCTGATCTGGTTGATAAAACCTTGTTAAAATGAGCAAACAACACATGGAGACTTTGTGTCAAAACTTTCCATTTGCTTCTATAAATGTTTCTGACATTTTCTTCAGTACGTTGCTGGTGAACAGTGTGTATGACCTGAAAAGATGAGAAGCATTGTGCCTATGCCTCTGCTTGGCTGCAGTCATTATGTCAAATCATTGACAGTTTTTTTTCTTTTAGTTTCACTGGGTCTGTTTCTCCTTCATGATGACATGAAAGATTGTATTCCTTTCCTCTTCAGCTTGCTGCTTCTTCTCTTAAAATTATCCCATCATCACCTATTTAAAGAAAAAGATGGGGTATTTTCTTCAGCTAGAGCCTGCAAAGTCTCTCTCTCCCTCTCTCTCTCTGGGAGGACAGTCCCCGTTAAATTTGTTATGTGCATTTTTTTCAAGCTTCTTCCACTTAGAATTTCTCTACCCTTAAAAAATATAAGGAAATACCCAATACTTTTCAAAATATTTAGTGAAGTCTATAATTTTAGTGTTTTATTTTAAATTATAACTACTAGGTTTTGAGAAACTCAAATCTAGGTGTAGTTGCAGGAAAGTAGGGTGCTTATACCGGCTTCTACAGAATAAGTACGGACTAATAACACAAGGATTTGAAGCTGAAGCAAGTTTTGATCTCTTGTGACATTATAAAGTCTTAACCTTCTGTATTGTAAGGTGAAACTACTTATGTGTCAGTCTGAACTAGATATTATAACCATTCAGCTGTGAAGTAGGTTAGTATAGTTCACTGAAAGTGTGTTGGAAGCTATCTGAGCAGAACGTCATGGAAGTTAGATACTGCACACCAGGGCATGAATTTTTATGTTTATTATGGATTCTGTTGTGTACTCATGCATACTTTGTCATATGTGAATGCTTACTAGAAAGTGTAAAGAACAGTGTTTAGAAAGAACATATTTTATGTGAACTCCTTGCTACAGATCTGTTGAGCCAAGACAATCCTTTTCTCAGTTACTTATGACTGTTTCAGGTTGTCTTTTGCTCAGTATTGATGGTCAAAGTTTCAAATGAGGAAATATAGCAGAAATTTTCAGGATGAATGATTAAATATTTTTTGAGGACCCACAACTGTGAGGGGGAATAGGTAGGAGAGTTGACTACTGGACTTTTTTTTTTTTTTCCTGTCACGATTAGCAGAAAACTTGCATTGGGTTTACATAGCAAGGTTTTCAAAGCAGGGGACCTGCAATAGTGTCTTCTGTGAAAGAGGCCCCATGTCACACAGAGCCAGTTAAGCTGCCTCCCAGATGGACCAAAGCTGAGCCCATTGGTGATGCTGGTTCTTGCCTCTGTGATAATGTATTTAAGAAGGGGTAAAAAACACTGTGCAGCGCTGAGAGGGGAATGAGAAAATACAGAAGAAATGCCCTGCAGACACCAAGGTCAGTGAAGAAGGGACAGGAGGTTCTCCAGGCATGAGAGCAGAGATTCCCCTGCAGCCTGTGGTGCAGCCCATGGTGAGGCAGCTGTGCCCATGGAGGTCCATGGTGGAGCAGAGATCCACCTGCAGCCCCCCATGGAGGACCCACCCCACTCTGAAGCAGCTGGACATGCCTTGAAGGTGCAGCCTGTGCAGAGGAGCCTGCCCAGGAGCAGACTTTCTGGCAGGCTGAATGGCTCATGGGGTGCAGCAGAGGTGAAGTGTTTTGAACTGAGCACAACCCCTGTTCCCCATGCGCCTTCGCCTCTTGGTGGGGAGGAGGTGGAAGAGTTGGGAGAAAAGTTGAATTAGATTTTGGAGCTGATGTCACCAATTAAATTGAAATACAGAGGAATTATAATCTTGGCCACTGTACTTTGACATTGCCCTGAGCAATAATTCATTAATTTTGTGAGTTTAGCATGTTTTTTCTTTAACTGTTTTACTAGTTTATTCCTCCACCTATAAGCACAAGAGGAGCAAGAATAGTGGGTAACAGAATACCTTTTATATTTGCAAAGTCTTTCTCACAAACTCCAGAAAATCAACTACAAGTGTCATAGGAGGGGATATGTACAACACAGTTTAATTAGAAGAGAGAACTGGGGGATCCAATAAATATCTTTCCAGTTAGGTGTGTCAGCACAAATAGAAGAGTGACCCCCAGCTGTGTTCATTTGCAGCTGAAATAATGAACAGAAAAATAAATAGGCAAAAGATCAAATGTAGTGAAAAGCAAATTTACCTATTTTGAATCAAGATGGCAGTTTTGGGTTGCATTTCCAGGTGGGTATGGAGTAAATTAGGCTTTGAGAAAGAAAGTAGTTTCAGATTCATAGATCACAGTCGGGAGTTGCACTTCCTGGGGAGAGACTAATGACTGAAGCACTGGTGTTTTAACTCTGTGTTGACTTTCAGTGTTAAATACAGGAACATTCTTTTACAGAGGGTCTGTTGCAGAGGAAATAATTAAATACCACGTTGCTGTACTTTGAGTGCAGTGCTACTAGAACACCAGTTTAAGCACTTTGTTTAAATCAATAAATAGAACAGTATATAAACATTTTGGGGGGGAAAAAAGTGAATACAGTTTTTGTTGTTAGAGTAGGTTCTGCAAAGAAAGTAATTATGATTTCCTAAAGGTGCTGTGTCCTGGATATTATCCATGACTAATACAGGTGTGTGCCAGACTTGTGTAAAAGGCAGTGTTCCAGTGCATGGGATAGTTTCTTTCTCCCTGAAATGAGATTATAATAGATCTGAATTCTATGTGAGTCTTGCCATTCTTTCAGTTTTGATGCTTTATTGCACTGTAATGGATGCTTATACTCTTTTTGAGAAATAATGTCACCAAGGTGAAATTGTTGCCCCTTTTACTTGGTGATTATTGTGGAAAATGAAAAAAATGCAGAGAATTATTCTTGCTTCCTCTTCCATACTGTTTTGATTTATACATTTAGTTCTAATATTAATTACTCTGAAAGAGCTACTACTAGACTAGTAGAAAATTTTGCTATAATTTTTAAAATAGCTACTACTGTGGTCAGTTACCAGCGATCAGGGCATAGGGTAGACTTTTCAATACTGTATATTACTTGTTGGCTGATGTAACTTACAGAATTGTTAGTGTATCATTTTACCTTGTGAACTTTTAAGCTTTGCACTTTATAGCAGTTTTACAGAATTTGAAGATTTAATTGCAATTCAATTACATAATTCAAATAAATCTAAAAAAACCTCCATGTAAATATAGTCAATAGAGTCAATAAACCTTTTTTGTTTTTAAATAGAAAAACATATCAGGATACATAAAACTTAACTGATAATCATCTCTTTTACTCTAAGACCAAGTTTAAATTTGAAGTAAAGTCAAGAAAAATTAATATTTCACTGTGAGTGAAAAATTTTTTAGGGTAATTTTTTGGATAGTTACTCACCCTCCAATTGATAAAGGAATTGCTCAAACAATAGAAGTTGGAGCAAAAAATCCTTTACCCTAATTTTCTGTATATGTAGTTGTTACACACAAAAAAATTATGCATAGCAACTTGTAAAAATATGTATGTGCAATTTTCTTGTCTTGAATCTGTCAAGAACCACAGGAAGACAACTGTAACAAAATCAGTTGAATGGAGGGATTGTCGATTAAATATTCAGAAACATTGCTGTATATTTAAATAATGGCATTATTTTAAAAGTTTGATCACTTTGGGTTTCAAGCGGAGATATCTTTCTTGCTCTCATTATTTCAAACTCAAGTCTGTATTACAGAGCTGCAATCCACAAATTAAAAATCCATTTACAGTTAATCCATTCAAACAAATATATGCAAATATAATGCCCTCTTAGCAACATAACTTGTGTGTTAGATTTTGATTCATGATATTAATTGTAATCTTGGGTTCAGAAGAGCTTTGAGTACATTGAAACAGACTTTTGATTTCTTATGCTGCTTGAAGTTACTATTCGGCACTTCTAAAGATCAGATTCTTTCCCTGTCTCTGATTATAGGCTAAGTTTTCATATTTCCTGCATTATTTGTAAAATTGTAAATTTATGAGAATAAAATCACCTTAAAAATCTCTAGCATGGTCTGTGTTGACATGTAAAATGAGAGCCTTTTAAAGCTATCTGGATTTCTGCAATAAAGTAACTTCACTAGATTAGGAAGTAGAGAGCAATTGATGCAGGAATAGCTATACAGAATATACTGTTAGAGGTGGGGACTCACAGCACTGCACAATGTGATGATTTACTATTTTACTGTAGAAATAGACCTAGGAAATGTAGACACAAAACAGAAACACCATAAGAAATCAGAGGAAAATGCATTGATTTAGATAAGTAATTGAAAGAAAAGAAACAATTTTTCCTTTTCTGCAACTAATGCTCATATGTGGCCTCCTCTTTAGGATAACTACACATTTGCACAGCCAGGAATTCAGAAGAAAGTGAAGATGTTGGAGGAACTTGTTAGTCGGATTGATGGTAAGTCTCAAAGGCTGAACTAATTTCTATCTGATGTTTCATTGAGTTAAAATGTTTGCAAGAAGACAAGCCAACATCACTGCAGTCACCTGCAATGGTGGGGTAATATTGCCTTCCTCAGGTGAGGTGTCATCATTAGTTTGTGGCGCGCTGGCCTTTGCGGATCACTGTCGTGTATCATTTGAAAGAAAGCCACTGGAGCATGAGCCTCTTTCATTACTTTTTATTAAGGCAATATAATCAAAATTCAATGGCAATTTCTTTGCAGCAGAGTAATGACCACATACAAAAGGCAGCCAGTATTCATTTCACATTAAGCCTCAATGGTTGTTGTTATTCGGGCAAGTCACAGTGGTTGTTTATGGTTGTCCTTCGGCACTATGTTTTGTGCCTTTATGCATCATTTTGCTATCTGGAATGCCTGCATAATTTCTCAGTGGAATCCAATTAATTATGAACTCTGGAAATAACATCTTTAATTTTATAGATAAATTACAGTATGTGCAGGGGTAATTTTAGATTATGCTTTCATGTTTTAGCAGTGCACTTTGAAATATTTTCTACCTTCATCCTTAAAATAATTCCTTTCATGAAATGCTGACTGTCATATAGCTAGAACAGAGTTTAATTAAATGAAATGCAAGAGATAATGCTTGCCCATTCTAAACATACTCTCTTGATAGTTCGTTAAATTAATGAACAGAGTATTAACAAAATGTTGCCAAGCAGAACCAGGCATATATTTGCAACACTAGCCTGTCAATGATGACTTAGAAAAAATATTTCTTGTGTAGCTTAATATTTGATAATCTTCTTGGAAACATTAATTCCCTCTTTTTGTTACATATACTGTCAAGGTTTTTTTTGTGCCAGTGCTTGCCATAGATTTTGCCTGCTTTTACATACATCCTGAATATTTAATAACAGTCTTTGTGCTTTTCTAGAATATTAAAGTATTTTTAATGATCAAAAACTAAGGGCAGGAGAACAATGTTTGTGTAATATTACACTATAAACTTAAATGTATGTAACAATTTTTGCTGTAGATATATTTTTTAAATGCAAGTGAGTATGAAAAATACAAGGGCATATTTCTATATATTGGGTAGCTAAATATTTATATTAAAAATATAGTGAAATCAGTGTATTTTGTTACTTCAGAAACAACCTAACTTCTTGTAATGTAACTTCTTATATGTAATTTTAGTTTTGCCTCAGTATTGGTGTTTACATTTCAGAAGCAAATGATTGTATAGTAAATGAAGTGTATAATTAAAATTCCTATAAATAGAATGTGACCTTAACTTGGTCAATGAACATTTATATAAACAAATTGTTTAACCAAGATTTTAAACTAAAAATAGCATTCTGATAGTCAACTTTACTATTTGATTTAGTAAAGATATTAAGTATCATACAATTACAATAATACTGTTGTTTGGTTTAAGGAAAAAAGAAACACTGAAGTCTTATTTGTACCTTTAGTACTTTAGGGATATAGTTAAATAACTTCTCTCAATTATTAGGTTTAGGAAGCATTAATTTTGAAGCTTCACACTTTAAAAAAATAAGGCAGTTGTAGCAAATAGTTGTGTCATACTGTCCTTTGATCATCCTTTGTAACTGCAAGTAAAGTGTGATTCCTGTTTTTCATCTAATTTAAAATAAAGTTGTGAGGTCTTTATAAATTTTTTTGCAGTTTTCAGTAGACATCATGAGTGTTTGCTTGTAAATATTAATGAAAATTTAGAACTACATAGATTATATGGGGCCTCTGGAAGTCAGTGTTCCAAGTCTTTGCCTTTCCTTTGATTGCTCTTTATCTAATGGGACAGGGCCTACTTAGATCAGGCTGTGGAGTCTTGTCCTGTTGAGTTTTGAGTAATTCCAGGGGTGGAGATTCTGCAGCTTCCTTGGGTAAGACTGTTGGAAGTTGGACTACTTCCACTGTAATTTTATTTTTTATATAAATAATTTTTTTAAAATGGAGCTTATGTCTACTGCCTTTTATTTTATCTCAGTGTACCTCTGAGAAGAATTTGGCTGCACGTTCTTGGCACGCTCCCATTAAGTAGCTGTAGCTATTCATACTCTTCTTTTTAAGGCTGAGCAAACCAAGTTCTATCAGCCTCCTTTAATGTGTGAAGTGCTCCAGCTTCCTCTGCCCCCCACTGGGCTTGCTCCTGTGTGCCAGTGTCACAGGACTGGGCGTAATGCTGCAGACATGGTTTCCCAAGTGGCGAATACAGAGGAAGAATCACTTCTGACCTGTTGGCTTCTCTCTTGCTTAGAAAGCCCAGCATGCATTTGGCCTTTCTCTCTCCAAGGACATTCTGGACTTGGGTATGGCCTGTTGTCCATCAGGATCCTCAAGTCCTTCTTGGCAGAGCTGCTTTCCATCGAGTTGTGCTCAGTCGGTGCTTATCCATCCCAGACAGAGGACACTTGCCTCTCCTGAACCTCAGGAGATTCTTCTTAGCCGTTCCTTCAGCCTGCCAAGGTTCCTTCAAATAATAGCCCTCACTCTCAGTGTGTCAAGCGCTGCTCCCAATCTGGTATCATTCAAAAACGCAGACTCGGCTCTGTGCTAATATTAGTTTTTAACAAAGACACTGGCCCCAGTGCTGGCTCTGGAGGGATGTCATTAGTAACTGTCGATTGGACTTCGTATTGCTGATCACAACCTTTATAATACAAGGGTCCAATTAAAAGTTTTGGATAGCAAAGATACACAGTTTTTCAATATTCTTTGGCTTCTTTTTTGTGTAGAAGACTGTCTGCTCAGTTTTTTTTTTGGCAAGAAAAACACACCAAAGTATGTGTAAAATTAAAATAAAGGTTTAGTTGTTAATTGGACAATGGTGGTTGTGTCCTGCAGTCATAAACTTTTGGATGCCTCAGCTAAAGGAACCTGAACTTGTTGGCTTTTTGGTGGAATCGTGACATAGTTTGATTATGGTGGTTTACTCTTCATTTCTTCTTGCTTTTGTCTTTTTATACTGGGTTTGCTGTACTGCGGTAAAAGGGAAATGTATCGTTGATACAAATTCAGTGGCTTTGCTTTTTAAAAAAGTTCCTAATTATCTCTATTTGCCGTACTTATTCTAAGTGCTAATTAAGGTTACTGTGCAAGAAAACAATATTGTTATTGTTACTGTGTCACATTGTTTTCTTGATGCTGGGTAACTGCACAGTGGAGAGAATCTTGATGTAGTGAGTAGCTGTGTGAGTGGATGAAGCTTGTACTGCTAATTTGCTAATAGTAACGGATTACTACTGTGTGAAAGGTGATGGTTGTGTTGGAGAGCGCTAATGCATTATGTTAGTGGTTCAAGCAATCTTCATTAACCCAGCCTTACGGATCACAACTCCCCTCAAAGTATCTGTCCCTGTGTGTGCACTCCGGAACAATGCGGAAGACTTCAAACAGCCAAAATACTCTCTTTATTTAATCACAATCTCATTCTACTTAAACTCCAGAAAATAACTTGATGAATTGTGTTTAATGGAATTTTTTTAGTTTGTTAATAGAATGTTGTTGTAGATGAGATGGAATTTGAAGATAAAACATTATTCAATCGCATTAGTCTACTTGTCATCATCATTCAGATTTTTCTTGGAATTATACAAAAAAATTGAGAGGGAGGATCAATAGGTAGCTCAGTAATATAAGGAATCTGTTAAAACTAATTATCTTTTCTGCTTCCTGTAATGCCAGTAGAGCTTCTCTGCTCTAAATCATGAACCATTTCTCATGGTTGTAAAAGGTCATACTCATGTGGCATGCTATCTTCCACTTTTTCTTCATTTAGGCTTGAAAGCAAGGAGACATAGTATAGGAATGCCCAAATTAATTCAGGATTTGTGTTTCCAGAATTTACAGGTGCTTAGCACTTGACTGGTTTCATGCTTGGAAGTGTCTCAACTTCTTCAGTTTACTGTAAGACAACTGGTAATGACATGAGAGTTTGAGGTAGCCATTTGGGGAATGCTGAGCATTTGTAGATAAAACCAGTCTGGGGATTTCATTAACATTGATAAAAGATGTTAAAATCATGTAGCATGCTCTCCAAATCAGCAATAAGGCAGCTCTAGGAAAAAAAATGGCCTATTATAATATTATGTTTATTTTTTTATATGTGTTGGCTTCTTATTAGTATTACAGAAAATTATACAGGCAGTATTGACAACTCAGTATAGCTATTCTGCATCTCATGTGAGGATAAGTTTCTGCATCTTTTCTATAACAGCTCGGCCCAAGTTTTGCATTTGTGTTCTATACAGTCTTATCTTTGTTTTTCTTGCAGATTAAGAAATTCTGTGTTATTACTGTTTCACATTCTTTTCACCAGAAATCACCAATCTTTTTGTAGAATTGGCCCTTGAATCTTAGTAAAAGGAGATGCAAAAATAAAAATACAGAAAATTATTTAAAATAATAATTAAAAAAGCTCTTACTGTTGTTTTATTTACTTTCCCCCTTCTCTTGAAAATGGAAGTGATGGAAAAATATCTGAGACCATAAAAAGAGTGCTGCATTTTAACTTTTTATAAGGAAGTTTATCTAGAATTTAACTACATTTTTCAAAGGTTCTGTAATATTTCAGAATTTCTGCTGTTTCCAGTGGGAATTCATCTTCTGATTGTTTTGGAGAGTTACCACAGCTATACTTGCATATAATGTTTTCAGTGGAACAATTTCTAGTTTATTTTCATTTTAATGCTGTAAAAAAAAATACAATTTTTTTAAGAGGAGGGTCTTTTTAGTACAAAATTGATGTTGTTGTATTTGGACTACTTCAAAGAATGCCTTTAATAAATACTGAATAGTATTGTTTGGGAAAATATTTTACTTACGCCTAACTGCAGTTAAAATGCTGTTTTGTCTTTTAAAACCACGTTCAATTAATAATTTTACAGCTCTTATTTTTCTTATTGCTACCGTATTTTATATGTTTTCATTCACATCAAATGACAGACTGATAATGCCTTTTTTCTTAATGTTCTGAGGAAATTAATCTTGATTCCACTAATCATACTTTTTTCACTTGTTTCTGTCTTGGGTTACAAGACAGAAAGATATCTTGGTTGGCCAGTTATCCGAAGTTCTGTAGATGATGCCGCAACTAAGGACTTGTAATAAAGTCCTTTCCTGTTGTGGTTTTGCTATTCACATAAAATTTTTAAATATAGCTCCCTTGTAAATAATTATGTGTTGTGTGTAAATATGTGCAGATCAAGTTCTTAATGAAATGTTGTCAATTAAAACTTTTTCATTTTCATATGCATTTTTGTTTAACCACGGTGATAGAACTTATTTAATTGTACCATTCTGTGTACTTCTCATGCTTTGAAATATTTGCTGTAGATATGTCTAAAAGGTTGGTTGGTAAAATTCTTAATATTTATGCATAATATGTTTAATTGGAGAGGTTTATAAAACATCCTTCATAAGAATAGGATTAGTACTGGTGGGATTATCCTTTCTAAGGTCTGAGTTTATTTAAGGGCTGTGTGTTTTTTCTGGGCTGCTAAAGTTTTAAATGTCCAGGCTTCACTTGAGATTCTTACAGTTTCTTCTCTGAATGTTGTGTGGATGTTTTGCATTCATCAGGTTCTTGTCCCAGGAGATAAAGGTGCCTATTCCCATAGAACTGTCCAATGCTTCAAACACAAACGTTTCGCAGTTCTGCTCAGAACTTAATTTCATATGACGAATTAAGTAAAAAAGTACTTAGAGATACCTAATGAGTAGTTTTAATACTTTCATAGTTTCTGAAGGATGTTTAGTTTCTCTCCTGACTGAACTTTTTAAACTGCAGAGAAAATTGTTTTGCTTTTTTCTTTAGGAAAATCTGACTCTCAGAAAGGCAATGTATCAGCCAAGACTAATATATTTTCTTATTAATCCATTGACTGTTGTTTAATAAGAACTCACCGAACAAGTTGGATGTTCAATATACGTGCTAGATATAGATTAATTAATTTGGTTTTTAATTTGAATCTTGTGTGTTCATACAATGAACCGATAATGAAATTGGTAATAGATGACATTTGATCTATCTTTGTTATATATTCAATCATGCTAATGATTTTTTGATTGATGGTTAAAAAATGCATAATTGTATGAGGAAAATTATGTCCATGCTTAATTATATTGTAAAACATTTTACTGACATCAATAACTTTGAATTAGGATTGTGTTGAAGTATCTGGAAAAAAGAGCTCTAATTGCAAGAGTTGCAAAACTGGTATTCTCAGCCATGTGAAAGCATTTTGAATTGGAAATGGACATGGCATTTATTTAGACCTTACTACTGCTATTGAAAATGAATGATTAATAAGGACCTTGTCTCTCGGTTCATCTTTATACATCAGCTTGGTGCTGAAGTGATTGAAAATCTTGTAAGCATTTCATAATTGTTTTAATTAATTTGCACTGTAAAGCTCTTTCTCATTTTAATAAAGCTATTTTATTTAGCTCACTAGTAGTTATTTTATATCTGATTTTATGGTTGTAATTACTGTATTATACTTTAATCCACTTGTAAGTGCTGTTCACTGGGCATTACAATTAATATATCTTTAAAATAAATTTTTATGTTTTATTATGGAGATTATATTTGTATGCTATTACAGACTTCAGAGATCTTAGCAAGAGTTGAGACTGACTGTAAAATAATTTGTAAATTCCTGACTGCTGTAAGCACTTTAACTTTTAAATAGCCAAAACGTACTATTTTCATGCCAAATTAAAAAAAGAAAAAAGGAAAGAAAAAAGATGTTTCACATGATGGGGAATTTAAAAAGTGTCAGCCATAAAGCCTTTTATGGATGCACAGCTATGATTTAGAAGAACAGGCTAGAGAAGTCCAGTGATGGTCCCTAGAAATCACATTGTTGTTTGTTGCACTTGGAATATTAAGTTTGAGGTCCACCTGGAAACACAGGATATTTTTTAACTTTTAGCTAAAAGGTAGATTTTTCTTGATTACTACTAAATGTTTTTCTTAATATTTTCCTCCATTTGGTGTTACATGCCACAGAATAGTTACTTTCATTTGATTCTGTGCGGCAACCAAGCCTTCCCCTTTCTCCTTCCCTCCTCTAGTATTTTCTTCTTTTGCTTTGGTATCAGTGTCTTGGAATTTTCAGTATTAGAGTATTGACCATATCTTTTGTGTATGGTGAAGATACTTCTCAGTCTTATGAGCTGTACATTTAGTGAGCTAAATTCAAATAGACCATTATCTTTGAATTGTAGGCCATGAGGAGAATGTCATTGATAATATTCCTGGATTTCTGCCAGGAAATTTTCATTTTTAGGACTTTTCAGTGTATTTTTTTAATGCTTGTATTGTGATTTTTTTACAGTGGACAATTTTAGCCAGTTATAAAAAATAAAATAAGTCTGAAACAAGATATCATCAGCATGTAAATATTTTACTTGTATCACTACTATTATGTGAAGTGGAACTATTTATTGTGATGAGATCTTGTCTTGAGGTGCACATTCATGATATTTAGAATGTCTTTCTCAGTCATCAGGAACTTCTTTTGTAATTAACGTATATTAATAAAAGTTAATATACATACCTAATAATTACTCATTGCTAAACTCTAGTCTTGACAGAATTACTTTCGTTCAGAATTTTACATTGGGGACTGTAAGTCTTAATTTGCATCTGGCAATACCTGGTGTTGAGATTTTACTCCAAACTCTTACTTCTCTTACTTTTGTATCCCATAAACATCCTGGCTTTGAGCAATGTAGAAATTATTCAGACGGAGAGAGAAATAGATTAAAAATTGCCTTTCAGTGGATAGAGTACTAAAAAAGAAAGCGATCATTGACAAGGTTCTTTTTTGGGACAGCAAGGTTCCATATGTGGGAACTGGAACGTGGGGATGGAGTGTGTCCTCAGTTTGCACCAAGTCAGGTGGGAGTGTTGATCTGTTGGAGGGTAGGAAGACTCTGGAGAGGGATCTGGGCAGTCTGGATCCATTGTGTGAGGATCAGCAAGGCCAGATACTGGGTTCTGCTCTTTGGTCACAGCAATCCCAGGCTACAGGCTGGGGCAGAATGGCTGGGAAACTGCCTGGCAGAAAAGGGCCTGGGGTGCTGGTCAAACAGCTGGATGAACATCAGCCAGCATGTGCCCAGGTGGCCAAGAAGGCCAATGGAATTTTGGCCTGTAGTAGAGATGGTGTGGCCAGCAGGACCAGGACAGTGATTGTCCCACTGTGCTGGGCGCTGGGGAGGCCATGCGTGATTTGGGCTCCTCATTACAAGAAAGACATTGAGTGGCTGGAGTGAGTCCAGAGAAGGGCAATGGAGCTGGGGAACGGTCTGGAGCACAAGTCTGACGAGGAGCAGCTGAGGGAGCTGGGGCTGTTTAGCTTGGAGAAGAGGCTCAGGGGAGAGGTTATCACCTCCTACAGCTTCCTGAAAGGAGGGTGCGGCCAGGTGGGGGTCGGTCAGCTCTTCCAACAGGACAAGAGGAAATGACAAGAGGACATTGTGGCAGGAGAGGTTTATATTGAATATCGGGAAACATTTCTTCACCAGAAGGATTATCAAGCACTGGAACAAGCTGCCCAGGGAAGTATTTGAGTCACCATCCCTGGAGGTACTTAAAAAATGTGAAGATGTGACTCTTAGGGATGTTTAGAGGTGGGCTTTGCAGTGTTAGCTTAATGGTTTAGTATCAAGATCTTACAGGTCTTTTCCGGCCCAAATGATTATGTGATTCCATGCAAAAGATTGCTAGGATTGATAGGAATCTCTGAGTAAAGGTGCACACAAAAGGCTAATGTTCTGAAGTGATGAATAGTACAGACAGATGTGGTGACACCATGCTGTGCCACTGTAATTTGGCAGTTCGTGCATAATTTTATGTTATTTTGCAATTCCTCTTTCCTTATGTGTAAGCTTGCCTAGAGACTCGTTCTAACAGTGTCCTCCTGTCAGGACAGCAGTCGAGTCATGCTTTAGTACAGGATATTTCTATCCTTAACTGTTTAGTTCATGATTCCGTAACCATATAAATTTTAATTTTGAAATCAGTGAAACAGCATGAGATGCTGACAGTGAACATGAAGAATAAATATTTTATGTGTATAGCCCCTTTTGGCATGAGAAGCAGCTGTTTAAGGTGGCTAAATGGGATCATTCAAAATAATGTACCAATAAGTATATTTAATAAAAATATGAATAGTTATAAATGCTTTTTATCTACAAATTGCCTATTTTTGACAGTATGTTACTTTGGAATACATCTCTATAATGTATTTTATTCTTTAATCAGAAGGCTTCCTTCACCCAAACTTTTTTGTGTAGATTTCATTAAAGTGTTGGGAAACTTGCTAAATATAATTCCTATTTCTTTTGAATTTTGATGAAATAATTATTTTTATAACTGTAAAATAATTTTGCTGTGAGAAACTGCAGTAGTAGTAGTTTTTATAAAATACTTGAAATCTTAAAGCTGACAGTAATTATATATCTTCTTGTTCATTGCACATGCATACTTATTTTCATTGAAATGGAAAATTTAGATTTAGATTATGCCGGTCCAAATTACCTTTATCAGCAAATTAGCCTCTACTTACTATTACTTACAAAGTAGAAAGAATTAGGTTCTTTACTCAATGCATCTTCTGTTCCAGTCTTGCATCAATTAGATATAAAGCACAGAGTTTAGTAATCCATTTTTCAACTTGTTTAGACTAGAAAGCAACTTTCAAGAAATTCATCATGCCCATTAACTACCATAGTTGAAATATCACAAGTGGCACAATTTATTGTTCTTCATTACTTATTTTCAATGGCTACAAGCAACCAAATGAAATTTGTTTCTGCTGTGTGAAGAACAAAAATTTTGTGAGTTAGTAGCTTTGCTTAGAAATAAAACTGACTTTTTTTTGCATCCTGCTTGATGTACTAGATTATCTAATCATAGTAGTCTGCAATGTAGGTATCTAAATGTGACATTCAAATAATAAATTTGACCCGGTAGCTTGCTTCAGTATATTTAACTTGCAGCTAAATTTTTCTAAAGCGAAGGCAGACACACAATAGTAATTCAGCGTTTGGCATGAATAAGTGATCTAATGATGGTGCAGTGGGCGGAGAACTGGCAGAGGGCTCAGAGGGTTGTAGTGAATGAGGCTGCATCTGGCTGATGAGTGCTCACCAGTGATGGCCTTCAAGGTTCAATTCTAAGGCCAGCTCCATTCAATATTTTTATCTATTCAATATTTTTGAAATTTACTCCGGATGCAGGAGTTGAATGCACCATTAACAAGTTAGCAGATGATACTGTACTGGGGGGTGCTCTTGACTCTCTTGAGGGACAAGATGCCTTGCAGAGGAATCTTGTTAGATTGGAGCATTGGGCAGTCATCAGTGATTTATTTAAGATTTGAAAATTTAACAAGAACAAATGACAAGTTCTACTCCCACGATGAAGTAACTCTGAGTACAGGTATAGACTGGGAGAGGAGTGGCTGGAGAACAGCCCTGAAGAAAGGGATCTGAGGGTGCTGGTGGGCATCAGCTCAGTAGGAGCCAGCAGTTGCCCTGGTGTGTCCTGACCATGTGTCTCGTGCCCCCATTCTGGGGGGCATGAGACACAGCATCACCAGCAGGTCAAAAGAGTTGATTATCCCACTTTATTCGGTGTTGGTGCAGCATCACCTTGAGAACAGTGTGCAGTTCTAGGCCTCACAATTTAAGAATTTGTCTATATTTGTTTATATTTATATTGTGGAAGGTTATGTCTTTAGGAATATAGATACCAGATCTGCTGAAGTCTGCTTTAGTGACAGATGAATGGTGGCTGACAAGAGCTCTGGAGAAATACCAGTGCTTAATACATTTTCATTGAGATTTGTTTTCAGTTGTCATTGGAGACAAGATGTGATTAGTGAACCTTTGGAGTAATGTGTTGTAATGTGTTATTTTTTAAAAAACCCCTCATTTTTGATTGTTTTTAAAATTTAAAAGATTTCTACTTCTTGCTTTTTTATTGAAACAGCTTTTTTATATTGGCTGATACTTTCATATAGCTGAAAAATACATCTGGAGGGAAAAAAATGGAACAGCTTCAGTCTATATTATAATTTAGCATTGCTTAACTTCTGTTACCTTAATCTCTAGGTAATGTTTCCTGTAATAGTGCTGCCATGCTCTTGGGATTATTTTAAAAATTAATTTAGTGGTTTAGTGCCTTTTTAGATATTTCTTAGATATGTGAAATTTGGAAGATGAACATTTACTCATTGTTTTAGCTGATAATACACCTCTGTGAATCTGGATGAAGGGATGATCTGTGTAGCAAAAATCTCCAAAGAATGTATTTGTATACAGAAAGACAGTAGGATTGTCTTATTTAGTCTTTAACAAAGACTTCGTGTCATAAATCTGTCCAAAATAAGATATTAGCATTTCTGCTTTGTTTGTAATTTGCACCATGCTAATGTTATATTTGAGCCTGTTAACGAAAGCCTGTTAACAGAATGTTTATGATCCTTTTTGGAGAAAATTCTGCTCAATATAGACAAGCCATGTGGTGGATTAGTTCTATTAGCTCTAGCCATAACCCATGCAAGTGACTATCACAGCTTTCAGATAGTATATGTTCTACAATAAACACAGTGTGTCTGGGGACTGGTTTAGAAATCATTGATTTGTACTGGTTTTATTTGCATTTATTTATAATACTAAGAAATTATTTAAGCTGCAAATTGGTTAAGTTTTCTCGCTGTATTTCCTACACATTAATCTCACTTTTTGTTTTTGTCTCGAATGTAGCCTTTACATGTCCTTTCTTTATATTTCTTTGCCTTCTTATTTTAATAATGGGGTTTTTTTGATTGCCAACATTTTGTTTTTGGGGGCCATTGTGTTATTTGGAAACAATGTTTCTTGTAGTCTTACCCCAAATAATTTGTAGCCTATGAAATTAATGAAATTAATGAAATAATTTCACATGATGACTTTGCATATCTTTGTGGTATAATGTAAAGCTCTGATCTTAATGCCTTTTTAAGGTAGTGTTACTCAGACCAGTTGTATAATCCATCTAGTGGTAGAAAAATCAGTCCAGGGTAATGTTTGACTAATTTGTGTTTTGAGTGTTTTCATTCGGTTGTGAGAATTTGCATGCACTACCACATTTCATTTTGTTGAGATTGGAGGGGCATTTTATTGTTTTAGACAGTACACTTGATACTTCAAGACTTCAGAAAAGTTGCAGTAAAATACCTGTTTATTCTGTCTTCAGAACAAGTTCATAGGCACTTGGATCAGCATGAGGTGAAATACTTGCAATTTGCTTTCCGTTGGATGAATAACTTGCTGATGAGAGAAGTCCCTTTACGGTGTACCATCAGGTTATGGGACACATACCAAGTAAGTACTTTTTCAAACCTCCATAACTCTGGTGATGTGTTTTGGACATGCCAATATCTTTGCGAGTGGTTTTTCTTGAACCTTTTGCTTTTGTGTTGTCTGAGAATCACCATAGTAAGACAAAAAGCCTTCAATCATCACTACTGCTTAGAAACGTTTAATGTCTTCAGTCTTCTTGCCCTTCAAAGCCAAGCACTGGCTGTCATTTTATTTTATAGTACCAAAATGAACACTCACTCAAAGTTAATGTCAATAATCCCTTCTGTCTCTTCAGAGAAGCGAAACATTGAATTGTGCTTAATCAATTCCCTCCATCAATTCTGAGTTCCAGGCTTCTTATTGTCCATCTGCTTAACTACTCAATCCAATATTAGCTTTCAATCTTTAGTTCTCAGTATTTGTCCTTCGTCATGACTTCTGTCTTATTGTTTGTCCAGAGAAAGCACTTTATGTTGCTGACCTCTAGTTGAGGTAATTATTTTTCCTTAATAATTTCCTTTCCTCTTGTCAAGAGAAAGAACTGATATTTGAGAAAAGCTGTTTACCCATTCTTAGTTCTATTACTTGATGTTCCAGTAGCTTCTGGTGGCAGTTTTTGACTATATGTTTAAACTGTTTATCCTTATTTACTGGCTTTGTTGTTGAAGTTGATGGGGGAAGGGAGAAGTATTAATATTTTTAACTCCATAAGAATTTTCAACTGGATTAGTTATTAAGTATGAGACTAACTCATGATTTCTGTCTTGTAAAGAGATGTAATGTCTTTAAATATCATTGTCTTTATATCTACTCATTATGTAGAAGTGTTTAGTTAGTTTCATACACTTTAATACCAACATGTCTACATAGACCTTCTCTCCAGACCTGTAACAAAGGGTGTAGAACTGCTTGCTACTCACATTTAGTGAGTCCAGAAAGTTGTTTCAGTGAAGTCTGATGGTATCCAAATCCGATAAAAACATGTTAAGAAACGAAGGATCTATCACTTGTACTGTTAATCTGTTCTAACAGGTGGTATCCTTGCAGAGTGTATTTGGTTGCTTATCTTCAACAAATTTCTGAATTGAACATGGCTGTTGTTTCCATCTGAGATTCTTTTGCTTCCTTTGTTTCATTACAATATCTGTTACTCGTTGTGATACCTCTTATTACCTGCTGTTTTATTACAGTGTGAAATATTTATTCTTTGTAAGACCTTTCTGGTAATTTGAAAGATAGAGCTATTTAAATGTTTTACTGTAACTAATTTATCTCCTTTTGAATAATTTTTCTTGCTGTTGCTGCAGTATTCCTATCTCCTGAAGGTTTTTTTACCATGCTAACTCTAGCACTGCACTTGGTACCTGATCATTAGCCTTACCTATGTGATAAAGTCATGTAAGAAAGCCTCCTTCATCCATCTTACCACCCATATGTGCCCAAAAATAGAAGCTTTTTGGCAGAATTTCAATTTGAGCTCATTTCTGTGTGTCGTGGGTTTGACCCTGGCTAAATGCCAGGCACCTACAACGTTTGCTTTCTATGCTCTCTCCTGCTGCAGCTATGCAGAGGAGAGGAAAAACTAACACAAAACACTGGACTTATGAGTTGAGATAAGATCACTGATAAGGGCCGCACGAGATTCAGGGCAAGAGCAGGCGGGAAACTTAAAGTTGCAAAAAAAGTGATTTATTAATTTAACAGAGTCAGAGGATAAATTGGAGATAAAAATAAGCTCTTAAGACACCATTTCTTCACTCACCCCTCTTTTCCCTCTTAAGGCACCGCTTCTCAGCTCACCCCCTCCCTCCTTTCTAACTAACTAACAACTCCCAGGCAGGGGCAGGCTGTGGGGTTTTTCTTAGGTCAGTCCATCGCAATTCTTCTACTGCAGACACTGTTTCTCTATTTGCCCTCTCTCTCTATTCAACCAACAGATCTGGGCTAGGGCAAGGCATGTGGGGTTTCTTAATCAGTCCAAGGCCACAATTCGTCTGCTACAATCACTGTTTCTCTACTCACCCCTCTCCCTATTAAGGCCATTTCTCAGCTCACCCCCTCCCTCCTTCCTTCTAACCAACAGCTCCGGGGTGGGGGCAGGGTGTGGGGGTTTCCTTTGGTCAGGGTCAGTCCATCAGGGGGAAGAATCCTCTACTTAGCCATGGGGGTCCCTCCCACGAGAGACAGTCCTGTGCGAACTTCTTTGGCGTGGGTCCAATCTCACGAGCAGCCCCGCCCGATTGCTGCTGTCCGAGATTCTCTCCAGGCTGCAGAATTGCAGGCCGAGGCCAGGCTGGTTCCATCCCGGGAGCAAGGCCTTTCTCTCTCCTGCAAGGCCTTTGCAACTCTCAGTCTCTGGGACTCCCACTGGATCACAGCTTCCTGCAGGCATCATCTGCTCCTCTGGCGTGGGCACCTACCCACGGCTGTGGGGGTTCTCTGCATCCCCTGGACCCCATGGGCTGCAGGGGGACCACCTGCTCCCCCATGGTCTTCACCACGGCTGGCAGAGGGTTTTCAGCTCTGGCGCCTAGAGCACCTCCTCCCCCGTCTTTCCACTGACCTTGGTGCCTCCATGTTGTTCTCCCTCACATATTTTTACCTCCTCCTCCTCCTTCCCTGGCTAAAAAGAAGTGCGTGCTCACATTGTTTTGATTTCTTCTTAAATATGTTTTCACAGAGGCGTAACTAACATCTCTAATTGGCCCAGGTTTTACCAGCAGCATGTCCATCATTTTACAGCCATCAGAGACTGGCTCTGTTGGACATGGTGGAAAATTTCCAGAATCTTTACTCAGGACATGCAGGAGCTATCTTTGTACCCCACCCTGTTCACTGGCAAAAACTGGGCCAGGCAAAACTACCACACAGTGCTATAATTCTCTGATAAGGTTGAGAAATCTCCTTTGAAAACCAAGTCTGGGGTTAGTTTCTCAAACTATTGCCGTGCTGAAAACCCTGTCTCATTGCTAGTTCATAGGCATCTCTCAGGTTACACTTCAATGGCATCTTTATCCATAGTAAGTGTTTCTGATTATGTAATTTAAAAAAAAAAAGGATATATTTAAAATGGTATTTAAAAGCTTGATACTTAAGTCTTTGCATGGGATTTCCAAGTGTATTTTTTAAATGCCTAAATGGATTTCTTATACCTGGAATGGGACTATTTTTGTATATTAAACAAGCTTAAGGAGTAATTCTGTGTTATGACTCAGCAGGTGCAGCTGATCGGTACTGTTTTCTAAGTTTCATTATTTAGTAGACTGTTCTGTGTGCATGTCTTGTCCAATAGTGTATTTAAAACCAGTAAGGATATCTTAATGTAAACACCTCTTACCAACCCTTTGTCTCAAACATCCACAAGCAATTCCTCAAGTTGCTAATCAGGTTTCAGTTACTAATCAGGTTACACTGCACTATCCCACCTATAAGAGGAATCTTTTCACCCTGATAATATGGATAATAAATGCAGTGAACCTGCAAGGACTAGTAAAGCTTGTATAAAGTTTTTGCTAAAGTATTAAGCAGTAATGTCACAGATTTTTACCTAACTTGTCATTAAGCCATTCTATTGCAAGTGATTTCTAACTTAATTGTTTACAACTGTACCAGCAGTGCTGCTTTCTGAACGGAAAACACTTCAGATATGGAATTTGTTCAGGTGGTTGTATGGTCTGATTCATATTTTTAACTGTAAAGCCTTCTATAGGCCAAAAGGCCTTTTAGAGATATATTGTTAAAGAAGTTTTTCAGAGGGTTTAGCTGTGGATGGACCTGTGATGTTGGATTTGAAAGAAAGATGTAAAATGAATAAAGGCAAGGAATATAATAGGGGATTTTGTTAAAAAAATTATTAGCTTTCCACATAAAGAGGCGAGGAACAATCCTACTAATATTAAATTGCAAGGGCTGGTTAGATGCTTAACTGCTTTTCTTCCTGTTTTCTAAGGCTGATGATCCTGTTATCAGACTCGCTTTTGCTACCTCTAAAGCTGTGAATTAAGGAAACATGGGAGTTCTGCTTAGATGGACAGAGTTTTGCCATCTCCTTTTTCAGTGGGTACTTAGGATGTGCCTGTACTGATTTTAACTCCTGATATTCTTGTACTACTGTAAACAGAAATACCTTTACCTGCACTTTAAGTTCAGAAAGGTAAACTAATCATGTTGTAATGTAACATCAGCAGGGACTACAGGTATCTCCCTACACTGTTGATGTGAGGGCTTTTGCTCAGACTCTACCTACCTTGTCACTCGTGGGAAGACATGGGGCATTTTGTAGGCTGTGTTTACAGCCATCTCTAGTCTCAATGTGTGTCATGATGTGGGAATGGCATAGGAGCAGCATCCAGAGTGGGGTTCAGGACGGGTGGGACAGTCAGATTCCTTCATCGGGAAGAAACAGAAAGGCATGCAGAACTGTCAGATCCCTTCATGTCTGCACCAGGAGTGCATTCTGGCTGTGTTTCCTGCAGAAATACAATGATTAGAGTGCAGTGGCACCTCTTAAAAGAGAGGATCTGCTGCTGATGCTTTCACAGAAAATAAAATTTTTCTCTTTGTCATCTTCTCTCCCCATTAAAGCTGAAACCATGCCTTGTTTCACCAAGCTGCCTGTTTTCCTCTATTGCAGTGGAAAAATAAATATTATGCTGTTTCCAGCTTAAATTCTAGATTGGTGATTCTCACAGCAGGCCCCAGTTTCTCATGAACTGCAACAGAGGATTTTCAGGGGAATAAAAGCACACTTAAATAACCTGCTGTTGTTTATTTCCTAGTGTGACAGATAGCTGCTGTTGGCTGGAGGTGGTAGAACCTCATTCTGTCTCTTGATATTTGTTGCTGTTCTTCCATTGACTTTGGAGATAAGAGAATTGGACACTTTAATGATGTCCACCTCTGTGGTGGAATGTATGGCAGTAAGAGTACTTGGGCTGGAGTCATATTCTCTGTCTAGTTTTGTTTAGGATTCATCAGTCATTTGTTAGGGTCTGTGGAGTAAATCACTGAACACATCCAAAATACCTGTACTTGAGCTAGTTAGGGTTGAGGGGAAGAGAGAAATTTGGAAAGGTGTCCAAATCCTCACTTCAGTATATACTCTGTCATTCTGTACTTATATCTATTAAATCCACTAAAATACATCACTGTCTTCTGAAGAAGAACTGTGTAAAGTGGAAAAAGTAAAGACATTATGCATTTTGCTTACAAAGGATATAGTGAGAGAGCTTTTTAGCCATAAGCATTAGTTTGCTTTATTCTTTAACCTGAATTGCATTTTAATGAGAGTGAATTATCCCACTTTTTCCACTTATTTCAGGCTTTGTTTTGGTTTTCTTGGGATTTTTTCTTAATAAATGCAGTAAATACCCTGTAAATTCTTTCAAAGTAGAAATTGCTTGTTAAGTTATGCTGAAGACATTTAAAATTTAAATACATGATACTGAAACTGATTAGTATAAATATTTATGTCCACAAACCAAAATAGTGTAACTTAAGACCTGAGTTTTATCTTTTATTATATCTTGCCTTTTTATCTTATATGTTATAATTTTTTTTTGGCACGAAGGATTGGTAAAATGAAGTAGCACGGTGGTTGAATTATTCAGCATATATAAGTGTTTAACATATTTCTATGGACTTTCAAAATGCAAGTTAGTTTTATATTTGGTCCTTGACAGAAGGATGCTTTGACACTCTTTTAAAGATTGCTTTGCTATTTGAAACTGACTTTTGAGGGCTTCTAACTTTAATTCAAGATTCAACATACTGTATTAGAAAAGGTGGAGACACCTCAATGCTCGACATCTGTGCTGTCTTGCTCTAGATGAATATTTGATGTGGCTACCATCAAATCTCAGGAAGTGTCCTTTCTTCAGACTTTTTATTGAAGTTTGCACTGAAGATTTTATTTTCATTTATTTAAATTCTTAAAATGTGTGTTGTGCTTCAGGCACTTCTGAGATACACTGTGTTTATGTAGCTGTGTACTCCTGTGTTGGGGAATAGGAAGCAAAGCCATTACAGTGGTGGCATCCATTCCCAATCCTTCATCCTTGACTAGAAATGGCAATACAGGACTTGAATGTCAGTGCTTGGATACCCATACTTAGAGCAGAACAGTGTTTAGTTTTGACTATCAATATTTTTAAACTGCTTAAATATGGGTTCAAAACTATATTTGATTTGTAGGCAGTTGGCAGCTGGAAAGAAGTCTCTGACAATGCCATCAAATCATCCTGATACAAGATAACAAGGTGTTGTACTGACTGGTGTTTTAAATAGGAGAGGAATTTTCATACACGTATAAGTACTTTGTTTCATTTATTTTTCATGTAGAATGGAGTGCATGTATTTTTCATTAAAGTGTTTACCTTCTGAATCTGATGTTCTTACATAAATTACCTTTTCATGCTGACTTCTGTGCAGTGATTTCTCTGTGTAACTCACCATAGCAGTAGCGCATAATTTGCAGAAGAGACACCGACACAGGTTTCATAGTTAAAAACTTGCTGGGGAAAAAAAGAAAATGGGAGAGGAAAATAAAGTAGCAGCTACCTATGTTAGTTTTCAGTTCTAAATACGTGCTGTCATATGCTGTGTGAATGTTTAGAGTTGAAGTGTACAGCCTAATATTTTCACCTGCCAGGAGGCCTTTTTGTTTAGTAGCATTTAGCTGACTGCTGTATTGCCAGCTCACCAGTAAGTAGCTGATGCAGTTGGCATGAATAATGCACTCAGACTCATTGGAAACACAAAACCAGGGAGGTGAGATAGGTGGTGTTTACAGTGCCCTGCTGTCCTACTTTACAGCATTGCCCTGTTCTTGTGTGAGCAAAATTTTAGTGTTACCAAGGTACCTTAAGGCTTACACCATGTAAAATTAAGTGCAAATGAACGAATTTATAAAATCCTACCATGTAAAATGCAAAACAATTACAAGGATTAACAAAAGATACAGAAAAAAAGCAAATAATAACCCTGATAGAATTTGACAGTACTGGTGAGTTGATTTACTGTCTCACTGCTGAAGTAGGTTTTTCTTCTAGTTTCTGTTCCCCTCAGCTCCTTGGCAGTGTCTGTTCGTTTTCTTCACGTTACTGAAGTGAGGAGGCTGATGAGTACCACAAGCCAGTGCAAGGGGAAGAGGATGAGGGAGAAGAACTGCGATTTCAGCCCTAGTGTTAGATCAGAATGGTTGCTTGTCCTTATTTGCCATCTTTCCTAAGAAGATTTTCTTTCTTGGTGGATGGAACATTTCTCAGGTTGCATCCCTTAGACAAACTTCAATAGGGAATGCCTATTGCTTGTGGAGCCTGCTGGCTTGTATCTTTCTTCCTGGAATCTTGCAGGTGGGTCTAGAAAAATACATTTTTTTCCTCCTTGAAATTTTTTCTTTTTCTTGTTTGAGGAGATTGATGCTTTCTTTGCCCCTAAGAATAAAATAAACACTATTTTTTTCCCTGGAAAATGTAGAAGTATTATCACATGTAATTGACCAGCCATTTATATCCTTCAATTCTTCAAGAAAGTATAAAGTGTATTTTTCATTTCTTTGACTTAGAGCTCATTTTTATTGTCATGTTTCTCATATTGACCAATTGGCAACAGAAATATTTGTTTCCCATTTATTTGTTGGTATAATTTATGTAGCTCATTACTGGCTTTTGATCAAGGGGATTTTGTTTAAAAGTAGGCATCTAATGTTAAGTATTAAGAAATAACATTGGTGCAATTTTCCAGAAGTGCTGAGAATCCAGCAATCTTATTAAGCTTATGGAAAACTGCAGAAGCACAGGTTTTCTCTTTATCCAAATGGAAAGTAGATGTCTAATTCTAGGAAATTACTAAAATAAAATTTGGGTTACATAAATTGTAATGTCACCACTTCTTGCTCCTCCTTCACTCTCCGCCCCCCCCCAAAAAAAGGAAAAAAAGAGGGATAAAGAGGGGGAAAAAGGTTACATATAATCATGATTTTTGTCTGGCCATAAGTCATTGGAATTTAAGAAGTGTTCAAAAAAGCAGTTATAGTTTTTTCCTATGTTTCTGTTTTTCACATAGACTCAATCAGAAAATTTCATTCCCTGAACATGAGAATGATTTAAGTATTTTCCAGCAGAGTTGTCTTGTGTTTAGTGCTTATTGAAAAAAAAAAAAATCAATTAAAGTTGAAACTGGAGTACATTTCTCAACAGACACTGTAGAATCTAAAAAAGAAAGATATTATTACTACTCCTAGTCTCAATCAAAGCCTCAAGCCACCTGAGACAAGAGACTCAAAATATGAGTACTGAAATCAGATTTAATTTTTCATGGCCAGGAATTAGAGAGTGTGACCTCTCACTATTCCAGTCTGGTATTTTTGGACCACAAAGATCCTTGAACCAGGTTCGGTTAAGTGGACAAAACCAAATATTTGAGGGAGAGCAAAACAGTGGGGAAGGTATATACTCTCCCATCTTTTTCTACCTGCAAGATTTATTATATATTTATCTGTTATACTAATTTTTTAAATGCCTTTGAGTATTATTAAATATGTATCTAATCGTTTTAAAGCATCCTGTGGCAGTGATTTTTTGCGATTTCTTTATGCAGTGTGAAAAGAAATTTTCCTTCTTTGATCTAACAAAAGATTCTTTTGAATTCACTTCCACTTATTTCTTTGATGATGTGAATTTGTGTCAAATCATTCTTTATTCACTTTTTCCCCATCAACTGTCTCAAAACTGTTTTCTAGCGCTGTATGCAATTGCTCCTTTTACAAGCTGAAAATATCCATACTTATAAAAGCCATTTCATGTGCTTTTTGTGCTTATTTCTGTTGTGTCATAAATGGAAACTTCTTCAAGGGAAGAGAACACCATGGATTCATAAATGAGATTTAAGTGGTTTCCTATTTTTTTATTTATTTATAGCTTTTCATGCCTTTTCTCCTGTCAAAAGTCCGTACTTCTGGTAATTGTCCACAGTTAGTCCAACGTGACTGTCTTAGTGGCTCACATCAAGGATGACATCAGATGTTTATGCTTTGCAGTGTTTTTACCTCTGTATGTATATCCAGACTGAATTTCATTTGTCATTTTATTATTCAGTGGCACAACAGCTTTCTGTAATTTTTTGAAGCCAGCTTTATTTTTTGCCAGTAAAAGCTATTCTGAATAATTTTGCATCTCTACCAAAATAATATTTTTAAAGACCACTTAGTATTTTAGTGAACAACACAGATTCTACTCTGTTATTTTTGTCCTTTTAATGCATGAACACTTCCTCTCTCATTTGACAATAATTTCATTTTAGAATCTGACTTAGTTACCTTGTAAGAAGAGTCTGGACATATGAATATTTAATATCCAATTACTAACACGTGGGTAGGATCATGTCTTTCAGATTTCTAGGCATTTGTCAATTTGACTGAAACTGGCCGGTAAGTTAAATGTTCTGGAGTAGAGGAGACAAACATAGTGGGATATAACCTTTCCTGCTAGATGTAAATGTGAACATGAAAGTTTAATTTTCTTAGGAAATAAAGGTAAAAATACTGTGTGGCTTGCTAGTGACCCTTCTTGTCACTACCTGCCATATACTGTAGGAGAAGGCAGCTCCTGGGTTAAAAAGCATCAGTGTCCTCAGGAGACTGTACTCAGGTCATGTCTCTACCTTTGATTCTGCCACCTCTTGTTTTCTCTTGGGAATTTTTTTAGCTCCCTACCTCAGAGCCGGAATTCAACGTCCTACTGTCTACTGAGCCCAGCCTTGATCTTGCCAACTTCCATTATAATTCAGGGAAACTTTTTCACATTGTTCTCTTTAAAAGTTAACGTAACTATTTAGTTATTTGGAATCATAGGAAGACAAGAGCAAGTGAGAGAAGAACTTTTTATTGCAAGACTGGCAATCTAAACATGTAGCTGTTTTAACATAAGGTCCTTGTTCTAACTCTGCATTCATTTGGAAGTTTCTCAATCCCTTTGTATTCAGCAAGTCAGTATTTTCTTGTGTCAACAGACTACTGGTACATCAAGCTTCCGTTGAACTTGAGCAATTAAAAAGTTTTTATAGTTTTTGAATCTTTGTCAAGACAACGGACTGTCATAGCTTTCTACCACATGGGTAGTTACCTTCTGGGATAACTTTGTTGCCAGGGCAACCTTCTGTTGGCAAGAGTTGTGCTCATTAGGAATTTATTGTGGCAGGCAATTATATTTCAGTGGTACAGCACTGAAGTCACTGACCTCTTATTGTTTGTCTTGTGTTAAGTGCAATCTGAAATAATAGAAATCTCAAAGAAAGTGAGAGTGTTAATAAAAAAAAACCCCACACTGCTTTAACTATATATATATTTATATATTTATATATTTATATATATGTATAACTATAGTATTTAATGTGCCTAAGGATTATGTGCACAAGGGAGAAAACCCAAGTTTCTTAAACAATAATTCAGCTTTTCAGTGTGAATTTAAAATACTTCCATTCATATTTATATATGAATATAACTCACAGGTTTTCTCCTAGAATTGAAAAAAGCCAGATGATATTTGTAGAATTTTAATGGTGTGTATATATGATTGGTACTATTTTGTTGATCATCCAAGCCCAGTTTGTTAGCTTTTCCTATTTATTTTTTAGTTTCTTGTGGAGAGACAGGATTCCCCAATGCTCAGTGAGAGCAGACTAAGTGGGTCCTGATTTTCGCTGGACCACATTCTAGCATAGAGCAGTGTGCAACATTCAGCTTCCCAACTGTGATCAGCAGTTTCACTGGCACTGGCAGATATAAAACTGACAGTAGCAGCCTCTATGAGATGCTCAAATATGATTCCCCATAACAGCTGAAGTTGTTATCTGGCACAAATGCATGCCTTTGAATGGGTTTGCATACTACTTGCCAATACATGGGAATCTCTGTGCTTAGAGGTCTGTCAGATCCAGAACTCTTAAGTTCCTAGTCTGCCCGTCCTAACTCTGGGCTTACTGGGAACAGCAGAGGTGGGGTTCAGTTTGAGATAGAAATGCAAAAAGACAGGTGTCTTTCTGCAAGTTTGTGTTCATTACTGTGTTGGGTATCTAGGCTTCACCCAGTAAATAAACTCAGGAGCCTGGAGAGAGATTTAGAGTGATTTACCAGATTTAAGGTTTAGAGTGGCTCATCAGCTGAATCCCTTTTTAGGCTCCATTGAACATACTGACTCTATCTTCATTACCTTTGTAGCACAAGTGCACAGCATGCTGGTAGCACTCAGATTTAGAAATCTTTATCTCAAAATGGAAATTCTCTGGATTTTTGAAAAAAGTGAGTTAAAATTCCTTTCATAATATTCAAAAATGCTTTTTATGATGTGAAGTTCTTGATCCCTAGATCAACTGTTTTAATGTAAGTAAATGTGAATTGCAGATATGTTTGTGTATTGCTAATTTTTGTCCATTTTTCTTTTCATTGATGTCAGGGAAATTTCAGTGAGGAAAATAAAAGAAGGAAAAAGATGTGTACCCATGCTTTTTTATGAGGAAGGTATTAGATATGCAAAAACCAGAAAATCAAAACACAGTGTATGCATAGGTAAGCCTCTAGGTTTTTCTAGGTTCAAGTCCTTAAGGCAGCTTCCAGTACTGTTGAAATAGCTGTTAATTTTTCTGTGGCTAAATGAAAGTTGATTGTGAATACGGAGAGAAACTATTTTCTCTTACGCGTAGCTTAAAGAATGTGAGTAATCTCATTGACTTCAATAGAACAACTCTTGAATTTCGTTAGTAAGCATGTACTCTCAAGTGCTTTATTGATCAGGGTCTTGATGAATGAATATAGGATACTTGTAGAATGTTAGATACAGTCTAGAAAACATTTTGTTTTGCTCCTTAGCTACTTTGAAGTAGTCAGTGTTTGTAGAATCAGGCTTTATTAAAATTAATATTGTTCTCAAAGACCAAATTCTGAAAGAGAGTTGTGTTGCTATACAAGACAAAAAAGAAAATTGCTTTTATATCTATATGCTCTTTAATTTTGTGTATCTTTTAGATTCTGTACACATCAGACTTTCTAACACTTTTCTGTAATTTCAAAAGCAGTTTTAAAATTACTACTCTATTTCCCATGTATTCCCTTAGTCTCTGAATTATGTATATATTTGTAAAAGTTCTGAGCAGTGCCCAGTGAGAGGACAAGAAGTAGTGGGCACAAACTGAAGCATATAGAATTCTGTGTGAAGACAAGAAAACACTTTATCCTGTGAAGGGCATCAAACTGCCGTTGGTTGCCTAATTTATGGGGTTTCCATTCTTGGAGATATTCAGATACCATCTGGACATGGTCCTAGACAACTCTGTCTAGGTGATCCTGCTTCAGAAGGGTGATTAGGATCTTAGATGATCTCAAAAGGTCCTTTCCAACTTAAATGATTCTGTGATTCATATTAGAGTTAAGTTAAATGATTATGTATTAAGAGTAGCTGCTTCACATCTGTTTTGCCTATGCAGACTGGGAAGTCAGGAACTGAGAATATATCATGTACTTTTTAAAAAGGGTTTTCTTGCATGTGTTTGAAAGATATTTGTCCACATTTTCTACTTGAGACATCTAAATGAAGCAATCAGTAACCCATTTTCTGCCTTTGCTTCCACATATGCTGTTGTTCATTACTACAACTTTCCTTACACTGATCTCATGCTTTCCTGCTCCACAATGTGATGAATCATCTAGAACGGCAAAGATGAATGTCCTTCTGATGAGTGAGCTGTCACAGGTTTCCTGGTGTGCTGAGCTGTCCATCTTTGCTCTGATTTCACTGTTACTTTCAGATGTATAATTTTCTGCTGGATAATTTTTCATCAGATCTGTCTCCTTGTATGTCTGTGTAACTCTTTATGTTGCTGTAAATTAAATCAGCTAAGTACAAGGAAGGTGGTGAGCCTGTGCTTTGTCCTGTGGAACAGGTTGCCCAGAGAGGCTGTGAAGTCTCCCTCACTGGAGATATTTCAGAATGGTCTGGACAGTCCTGTGCAATGTGCTCTAGAATAGCTATGTTTGAGCAGGGAGGTTGGACCAAATGACTCACTGTGGTCCCTTCAAACCTTACCCATTCTGTGATTCTGGGATTTTACTGAGTTCAATGTGGCATTAAATGACTTTTCATTAGATAGCAAAGAAATTATTGTAGGTGTTCATTAAATTTATCATTTGGTTCTATTTACAAATTTATTTTCCTCTAAAAAAAGAGGCACTTTCATGGCTCTTCAGTGAGGAAAGTCCTTTGGTAGTGCTCCTTATGCAAATAGGCTAACACTTTCTTCATTAATTGATTTTGTGTTCAGGGTGTTTAGTTAATAAAGTGGCAATAAAGGGAGAAATATACTTAATATAAGAAAAATGCTAAATTCTTACTGGAAAAGCCTCATGCACTTTTGCTTTATTAATGTGCTTTATTGTTATCCCAGATATTCAGGGAAGGTTAGTTAAATATGTCAGATTTCAATCTCCTTGGACCATTTTTTCAGCTTCTGTCAGGTGTATGGTAGTTCTCTGAAAACATACCTCTCTTTGGTACTCCACGCTTTCTATTGATTGAATAGGTATTCTCTCAGTTTGCTTAGACCTATTTTGAGTCCTCTGAATGACCCTTCCAAATGAATGATCTTCCAAAGTATCACTTCTGAATACAACTCGTTTGGAATTTAATTCTGTTATTTCCGTAGTCTGAGTCACACAGATCTGCATAAACCAGATCCTTGAAGTAATATCAGTGCTCCTGAAAAGTATCTCATTCTTTACATACAGTACTGCAAAATGTTGTAACCTGTTTTAGTTCAGTTATTCCTGATTTATCTTAACTAAATTGTTCCAGTGTCTATGTAACATACGGTTTTTTTCAGTTATTAAATTTCATTCTAGGACTGCCAGCACAGTAACCTAAAACTAGTATGTGAAAATCAGAGATTTCTTAATTTTAGCTATACACAATAAAAATTCTGTATGCCATATGATGGCTATAGAAACAGGTAACTGTAAGTTTGTCTTCAGGGCACTTGTTTATGGCAAACTGGTTCACTGTCGATAAAGAGTACCTTTGATGATGCATAAAGCAGCTCAGGTCGTAGCTATCGAGTGCTCCCAGCTGCATGGCTTTAACAACCACATGGATTTCTCTTGCAGTAAGGAGAGTAGGGGAGAGTAAGCTTCCTTCATTACTTTAAAAATTGATTGTTATTATTATGTCTTAAACACTACTGAAAAAAATTCAAATATATTGTAAGCATTATTTACAATACAATACAATATAGCAAAATAATTGCCACTGTCTTTGCATGGTGTTCAGTTAAGGTTCATTCAATGTAAGTTATGCTTGCTTGTTTCACTTCTGCCTTTAGGAACCATTAAAAAAGATGAAACAAGGGGAACACTCCATTTACAAGCATTCTTATCTGAAACTTCTTTGAGTTACTGATTATGGTTTTTCTTATACCCTTAATGTTCTTTAAACATGAGAGCTAGTGCACAATGCTTGCATTCTGTTTGTGCTCCTGTTTTGTGCATGGATGCAGGGACTCCCCAGTGCAGGTTGTGAGCAGGGATGTGGAGCTGGTGGGTAAGTCACAATTCCCATGGGAAGGAGCCACAGCTCAACAGGAACTTTGCAGGGCATCCTTGCAAAGGGCAGGAGCTGGTCCTTCCTCCCACAGAGCCCTTCCTCACTTAGCTTCACTGATGTGTTTTAAGGCTACATTACAATTAAGACTACACTACAGTTTAAAGTTGTTTAGTATTTTAAAACTGGAATCTACTTAGTTCTCTTTTCTCAAGCTCCAGTTAGTTGTACTGGTTATTGTAGTTTGTAGAAGTGAGCACTAACAACTAAACCATGACTGCCATTTCACTTTTCCCTTTTTATTCTGATGTCTTGTTGTTGTTGTTAAAATCTGAACAAATGTACAAAAGTCCTAACATGTTGTACAGTTCTGTGGCTCCTTGTTTCAAATTTATTAAGGCATCCATAGCTAATGCAGCAGGCACAGAAAACCTATTAAATGTTAATTTTAACTCTTTGCCACGGTGTAAGACATAAATACCTTAATTCAAACGTAACCTTGGGGGGGGGATGAGGAGGAGAAAGGACAAATAATATTTGACAAATCCAGTAAAACCCAGTAAAAATAGCTTCTTTATAGCAGCATTGATCCTTGTGGAGGGCTTATGAAATTGGTGTAATTACTGTTTGTTTCTGGAATGCACAACATCATTAGAACTACATGAAATATTAAAAATCTTATCTTCTTTTGTCTCTCCAGTCCTGTAGCTCCTAGTCATGATCACTACTTCTTTAACATTCTGGCCTTTCTTGTATTCTTTATACATGACAGTCTTGTGCTTTGCTCTGCCACTTGCATTGTCCTTGGCTGTCTATTTTGAGAGCTATTTTGCCCTTTCTTCCAGTCTCACAGGGCTTCTTGGTTCTTTTTCACTCTTCCTTCTCCATCCTATTCATGGGTGATCTGAGGCTTTCTTACAACTTCACTGTCAGCTTATGCTGGTGATTTGCATATCTGCTTTTTTTTCCCCTGACCTGTCTTCCTTAGTTATGATACGTGTTTCAGAATGTCTGTGTGACAGTTCTCCTGAGATAGCTGATGACAATTACTGATACCAAGAATTCCTCTTTTCCTCAATAGAGCTCTTGCTTCTCTTATTTCATGACTTTTTGTAGTAGATTCTGCATAGGATTTTTTTGTTCAACATATTTTTCTCTTACATTTTCCAGACAATCTGTACTGTACTTTTCCCTCACAGAATTTCAGAAAGTCCAATTCTACTTTTTTTTTTTGATTTTCATCTAATACAAATAATATGAATCCCTTTAAGTCACATAGAATATGTAATTTTCTTCTGTCATTACTCACAAGTTCCGTCATTCAGTTCCTTCATTTTCTTGACATTTTTCTCTGTAAGTATTCATATGGTTATCCCAATTTAATTTCTTTCCTCCCAGCAGTAGTTCAGAAACTACTGATCAAAAAACTCCAACTATTTCAAAGTGTATATAAATCTGATAAATTCTGGCTGTTTTATGCTTAGTTGGAATTAATTTTTTTGTAGTGTGAAACTGAAATAATGCTATTTATGCTGCAGTATTCAGGTGAATATGAAGAAGTTCTAAAATGCTGCCTAACATGGCATCAGAAATGGACAGCAGCTTTCAAATTAAATCTAATTTCAGCAGTTCTCTGGGCTGTCTTTAGTAAGCATTATTCCACTAAATCTCTGCCACCTTTAGCTACTAAGATTCATTTCTATACAATAAAAAATTTCAGTATAGAAATCTTCAGTTGGGCACTAGTTCAGAAATAAAGTTGTCCTGATTATTCAGATCTCTGAACAGAGTATATACTGTGAAAGTACAATTTGTGAAATCTGTAGTTATTGTACTGGCTATTCTGATTAAGTATATAAATTAGTTATTATTAATAATAATTGCATATTTTAAATTAATTTAAATTTAATAATTTAAATTTTAAATTAGTGAATTAATTTGATGCTTCCATTTTTTGTTTTAAATTTTGCCTAGTCTATTTACCTTTTTGAAAACACATGCCTGTGGATGAACATTCATTCCTATATTCAACCCTTTTAGCTACACCCGAATCCACTTTCACTGCATGTGCAAGAAACCATTTAACAAACCTGTGCATGGGAGTCAGTGGGTGAGATTCATTTCATGTAACTCAGTTGTCTTCAATAATGTTCCACGGGGTAATGATATCTTTCAACAAAGCTAAAATTCTAATTTCTCTAAAACACTCAATCAAGACTCAGTATAATGTCTAAATCACAGTCGCATCATTACTGTGCAGCAATACTGTCATGACTTTGTAAACAATGAAAGAGTTTACAAAGTGAAAATAACTGTTGTGGGAAACATCTTTCAGAGATGGTGACTCCACATCTGCTGTTGTAGTTTTTGAAAGTTGTGGCTGGTGGTAATTAAAGGAAGATAAATTTTGATTCAAGCTGGAGGTATGTAGGTTAGATTCTGGAAATGCATTTTTCCACAAAAAGGGGAAAAATAGGACTTGATTTTTATTTAATAAAAAAGTTAATCGTAAGAAAAAATAGAGTACTTTATATAGCTTTCTCTGTTTGTATTAACCCTGATGTTTGACAAATACTGACCTTATGCCATCAGATAGAAGTTGAATTGTGTGTTGCCATTGGCACAAGTTTGTCATTCATGTGTGCTGACAGAGGCTGCAAAAAAAGCCTTTGGAAACTTCATTGGAAGGTAACTTACGAAATGAGTTTAAAAAATCATACTTTTTTCTTTTAAATGCCTCTGGTTGAACTGGTAATTTGTTGAACAATACCCTTTTCTCTAATGTTTATAGTGTGCTATATACTGAATTTAGCTACTATTATTTTGAAAGGTTGAATATTATTACACTAGGGATACTTCAGCCCGCTTTAGCAGAGTAATAAAGCATACTTGTGTTTTGTTGATTACTGTGATTTCTTTTCATTCTGTTTGCAGGGGTTCACAATGCTTTAATTTCACACAGGCTAGCTTTTATTTCTCCACTGTTTTAAGCAACATGGACAATTCACCAACCTTTCTACCTTTGTTTCCAAGTCCTCCAACTGCAACTTTTGTATTTTCCTTGTTTTTTTCCTTCCCCTTGAAATTAAAAATGTTTTCTTTCTCTAGTACGATTAAGTTGTTGTTTTAAAGATGTATTTTTTACAGCCATGGGAATGAAAACTTCTAGCTTTTTTGAACAATGCAGTGCTAATAGCCATGCTCATCATGATGAGGTTTGTACTTGTAGTTGCTTATAGGTAACATCCTGGGGGAACCTGAGCCCAAACTGCTCTGATCTTCCTGTCATCTATTGCCTTCAGTTTCTTGCTAATATGAATGCTGACATAAGCTTTCAGATAACCCTATTCGATCCATCTCACATAATTCTGGATTAATTAGACATTATGTCGAGGTCAGTAGTGCATTTTGTTATTATATGGAGATCAGTGCAGTCTATCAAATGGTTCTTAGTCTGTATCTAATGTTACTGAGTACATCTTCAACATCTGCTGAAAAAATGGAAAAGCTGTGCACATTTTGCAATAGGCATTTCAGCTATTTGTGCTTGGTTAACAAAAGTTCACAGATGTCTAGATTTGATGACATTGCTGTATTATGATTACATGATAAAATACAAGATAAAATTCATCATTTATTTCTGCAGCCAGAAATCAGAACCTATCACACAGCAGGTCACCTTGTCTAGAAAGAGCTCTGGTTAGTCAAGCAGGACCTGCTTTTCATAAACCCATGCTGACTATTTTGTGTTTTCATAATTTTTTCCTGTCAAGCTCAACAGTTCCAAAAATTGTCATGTAGTTTTCCATATACGTAAAGTATTTACAAATTCCATGTATATTTAAAAAATATACTTGCATCTTCGTGAGAAAACATACAGGTAGTTGTGCTTCATTTCTTTTTAACTTATTCTTTTGTGAGAGGACTGTGCTTATAAATGTTGTCATCAGGTGCCATTCAATTTATTTCAGTTTATTTTCCATGGAAATTTGATTTGGAAAGATGTGATACCAGTGCTTTTCAATTTAAATGCATTAGCACCCACTAAGGAAGTTGCAATTACCTGTATTTTAAAGAGCGAGGTATGTTGTGCAAGCTGATGGATTGTGTTAATCTAATCAAACTGTCAAAGCAATCCTCCTTGCAAAATTCTTCTTCATAAACCTACTAAGTATTTGAACTTGTGTTTTATACCTTTTTCCTAGCAAAAACTATGCACTGATCACACTCAAAGCATTTAGAAATGAGAATATTAACAAAGATTTAACTGGCAAGCTGGTATGCAACTGTGAATAATAAACAGGAAAACCTATATCATGCCAGTTGCTCATCAACAGTCATTAAAATATAGTTTATAAACTTACAGCTGATACTTTAAAAAGAACTAAGGTACATATTTTCTATACTTTTTAATACAGCATTTCAATCAAAGATACTTTCCTTTCTGAGAATAGCTGATTAGTAGTGATTCATACAAAGCTCACATTATTTTCCTGTGTGATGATCTTTCAACCTGCAGATTAAGTAATATTTTAAAACAGAGATTCATTATAAGAGGTTTATTTCTAATTTTGGTGTGACGATGTTTTTTTCCTACTGACTAAAACTGAGACTTTTTTGAGGAAGTTTGTTAAGAATTCCAGAAAACTTTTATTATCTGGAAGCAGCTGAAAATAATAGCAGCACTTGTAACATGGTTTGAGATAATTATGTTTAAAGATTAACTACCGAAGAACTATCTCAGAGTATTTGAAATGTCTCTTTTGCCATGTTTCTTTAAAAGTCCTCAAGTCTTGTATTTTATTAGATATATTTGCTATTAAAATTCAGGCAACTGTAATGAGTTTTATTTTCAATTGGTTAGTCTACTTAAATTAAAAAAATGTATTTTCTCAGCTGGACTGAGGATGTCAATGAACTAGAAAAAAAAAAAGAAAAAGACACATCTAAGTTTCATCCTAGTATATTTTAGATATGCTTAGTTATTTTAACTCTGTCGTTAGTTTCTGTTGTATTGCATTACTTCAGAGACTGAACACAGAGTAAATATTAATAGCTGTGGTGGTTTATTATTAAAATGTCAAATTGGAGAAAAGGTGCACAGAAATGCTACTGTTGGGGAGCAGATCAAAAAAGCCCCACTAAATGCATTTCAGGATAGTTTGCAGTTAAAGTATCTTTGAACCTTTTCTTGTTACCAGTTTTGACATTGTAGAGTCACTGAGTAGTTATCAATTCAGAGAAGAGAGTGCAAGCCTCTGGGATGTATTAATGGAAAGATATTTTTGATATAACACTATATCTCCTTTTTTCACTGTGAAGTAACTTTGTTGATTACAAATTTAAAAAAGATCATTCAGTTACTTTGAAATGTGCAGTAGATGAAGTTGAAACGAAACAGATAGATATTCCTTTATTTCATATCTGAACAAAAGACTAGTATCTGGTAGCATAACAGGTAGAATGTTTACAGAGCAAAATACAGTTTTTAAGTTGATGAACAGAAAGTACTGCTGATGTCTCTATTTTTCCTGTATGTGCTAGTTGTACATGAATTATATAAATGTTACATATTTAATTTTGAGCATATCATTATTTAGACTCATCACAAGTGATCAGGAAAGAAAAGTAAAGAACAGGATAGGAAAGTCTGCAGCTGGTAAAAGCTCATTCAGAATAGGCATAGAACTGAACTTACAAACCAAGAAAAGCAGAAAGACCTTCTGAGACAGAGTGTCAAAAATACAGTGGCACTTGAAATTCCCATTCATGTAAATGTTAAGTGACGTGGAAAGATTCGCGTAGAAAAAGGAAATTATATTCTGGTATGTAATCTTTAACCATGAACTGTGTGTTGCCAATTAGGAACAAGAACTGGAGGTCATTAATACTTTTATGAAAATGTTAGAATGAAGAATGAAAGAGGGCCTAATTTTGCCATTATATAAATCTATGGTGTTCCTATCGAATAGGTTGGTGGAAGTCAAGAATAAGTAAAAGTGAAGAATTGCTCTTTCAAGACTCCCTAGCCTGAGGAAAAAATAAAAAATTGAGAGGGGAATGTAGCACAGGTGTACAAAGTACATGTGACATAGGGAAAAGTTTAGTCACATTTAAAAACTGGTGTCAGGTCCAAGCCTAAGGTCTTTACACAGCACACAGTTTAATTGTTGAACTCTTTTCCATAACACTCTGTGGGTCCTGATACTTGGATTCAAAAAGGGACTGAGCAAACTTCTGAGAGAAATATCTATCATTAGGAATTGAACCAGATTCCAGTATCTGGGTCAAGATACCTCTTTGCTAAGGTGCTGGTGGATAGGAAGAAGTTACCTAAACCTTGCACTTTCTTGAGTTTTCCCTTACTGTTAACCATCAAAGACAAGATATTCAACCTAGATTCTTTTAGAGCAGCCATACTGGGACACTGAAGCTGTGTTGATAACATTTGCATATATTCCACACAGAAAAAGATGCTTAGATTAGAAAGGTTGAAGAAGATACTATTTTTTTGCAATTTTTTATAAACTCCATGTGATTCAAGACTGTCTTTCTTCATCTACAAGGCACTGTGTTTTTTCATAACCACACCATGTTTGGAATATTTTATTTTACCTTTACGGTCTAAGGAGTACAAAGTTGACGTGCAAAATCAAGCAGCATTTCTTCGTTCTCAATATTTTTTAGCCTACAATATGGATAATGAATTTTTCTATTAATTTACATTTTAAATAGAAGAATGCAACATGTAGATTTTTGAGATATTGATATCTGCATTTTCTATGTTAATTTGTTTTAAGAGCAGTATCCTTAAATATGTCCTCCTTGTTTGTTTTATTTAAAAGCAACATTCTTAAATGTCCTCTTTAATTTTTCAAATATATTTTCTGCTCTTCCTTCCCCGTACTTTATATTTGAGCACTTGGCAATGTAACATGGTAGGAAAATTCTACTTCCTTGTTTGGTCTTCAAATATAGGAAGAGATTTGTGAGGAGAGCTGGCTTCTTCATTCAGTCCAGGTCAGCAGGTGGCTTGATTTGCTGACAAATAAATAAGCAGGGGAAAGTATAAAGAAAAAGAAAGATAAAAATACTAAATATTTTAATATGGATACTTAAAATTTTAATATTTTAATACTTTAAATAAAATCTGATTTGTATTACAGGAAAAATATATCTTTGAGTCTAATTAAGTCAAGAAAGCCTTTAAACAATTATTCATCAAAGCTCTTACTGTTTATGGGATTATGATAGGTAGATCGTTTTGTGTTATTAAACTTACTCAAAGTTCAAAGTGGTTTCCTTTAGGTGTTAATATTGGTCACAGAGAAAAGACTTGCTTTTTGTTCATTTTCTCTCTTTACTGCTTCTTCTTCCTAGTCTCAAGCAAATGGTCTCCTAGTCCATTTTGACCTCCGGTGTTTCCAGTAATCCACTTTTTAATAATTTATGTCTCATTTAGTTTCACATTATTCATATCAGAAGCATTTTGTTCTTCACGCAACATTGATATCAGTTCTATATGTATTTAAATGCCAGCAGTGTGTATATTTGGAAATAAATATTTCTCTAATTTTAAGCATGAGAGTTTTCCGCTACGGACAAGACATTTATATTGTTTAACAGCGTTAACAAAACCTAATGTTATTCATTCAGCAGAGGAGCAGGGATGAAGCAGGGAAAACAAAGTGTAGGAGAGATGAGTCGTCTTGTTTTTAATACTTCTAAATAAAACAGTTGTGTTCACATGCTTTGATCCCACAAATAACTGCTTGGAAAATGAAGGGAAGATAAAAAATTCTTTCATCTTTTTGAGTAATTTAAAACCATTTGGAATTTGGTTTTCTTCCAGGTTATTCTTTTATATAAGTACTAAATAGTACGTTATTGGGTTTTCCATTGTATTGCTTAGTCTAGGTAATTAACAGAAAATTATGCAAAGTCAGAGTACTGTTGCAAGTACTTTCATTGTGGTAAATATGTCTTGTAAAGCACTTTTTAATGAAGAATTTAACAATTGCTCATTTGGGTATTCAAATGTAATGACTATTTTTTTTCTTTTAGATGCATTTGAATTTTTGATATAAGCTACTCTATGCATTTTATCCCCTTAGCTTTTATTTGGATTAATCAGCTTGTTGCCATAAATATTTTTTCCTAGTGTCATTTCCAAAAATTCTGCTAGTATCAGTAGAAAATTAGACTTTGTAGAGTTAAGTCTTCATTAAATGCTTTTACTCACCAGTGCAGTTATTTCTTTTTCTTGCCCTTATTCTGCTTCATTGCTTTCAGAAGTGCAAATAAATCCTGAATCATAAAACTCTTCATATTTAGAAGGAGGTCTTGGAAGTGTGAACATGGGCACATGTGGAATCATGCGTACCTGTGCTAAAATAAGTTTACTTTCACACATAATCCTGAAACTGATGCCCGTGAGTTCATTTGTGTTGTGTAAAAACACTGTGTTAACAACCTTGAGAGGTCTTTACCTCATCAAGCATATGTCTTCTTGCAGTCTCCCTTTGGTGCAGCCTGGTTCTTTTGAATAATGCTTTTTACTGTAACCAAGTGTGAGTTGTGAGTGCTTTCTTGTTCTCCTCTCAGTGAGGGGATTGAACTTCTGGTATCTCAGCTGCCATTAATTTTTTTCCTTCTGCCCATGGCTGTGAGGAAGATCCTTTGCTAATTTAACTTTATTGTTTATTAGGCATGATTAAGTTTAGGCAAGGTGCAGGGAGCTAGGCGGACCTGGGCAGTTTCTATCACACTGTTGTGATAGGAGGCAGGGAATGGCTGTCTGACCAGTTAGGAACAGTCATTTCTGGTCCATTTCTACATGAGAAGTGACTCAGTTTTACTGACTGCATATGCAGTCTGTTTTTTATGATGTAATTAGTAGAACAGAATAGAATAGTTCATTTCGAAGGGACCTACAATGATCATCTAGATCCTGGCCAAGTTATAATAAATTTTTGTTGCTCACCTACACTAAAAAAAGAGAAAAGTATCAGTGCTTTACTGATTTCTGTTGTTGCCTTCTCTTCCTTACATTACTGGGAAAGGGTGGCACCAAAATACTCTATACTAAAGTCTAGCACCACTGCAGACATAATTTTAGCTATGTGCTGTCACTGGGGAAAGTGTTTGGTAGAGCTTCATCCTGAGTTTTGATCTTTTTACAAACATGATTGAGAGGTGCAGGAAACTATTTAACACATTCCTACTGGAAAAGTTGCTGTTTATGTCACTGGATCAGTGTAGTTTCTCAAGAAAATGTGATCAGTTGAGTCACTCATTAAGTTTTATTGCATCTCTGGTGTACTGAGATGTCAGTTTGTGTTCTGAAAACAGTGTTCAGAAGCCTCATTCACTTGCCACATCAATGCCTTATTCCTGAGAAGAGGCACAAAAGTCATTCTCTGTTTCTCCAAGCTGGAGTTGATGTTGGCATACTTCACAGCAGAGAGATCTCACTGTGTTCCTGTTCACTCTAAAATGGACTGTAGAGTGTAGTGCGCTATTGAAATAATCTGCTTCTGGTCAAACACAGAGGCATTTCACAGTCTACAGCTCCATCCTTCATCCTTTATGGAGCAGCACAGGAATTTAAATAAGCTCTCATGCAAGGAGATTATTTCTTTTTAATATAAGCATTTTAACTGAAGGGAGAAAGTCAGAATATCTTAGTGACTGTCAGGAAATAGAAGCATAAACCCATTGGGTTTGTGATTATGAAGTATAAGATTTAGAGAATTAATGGACTTGCAGCTTAGCGCTGATTTAAAAGAGAATGTCCTACAGAAAGAATTAAGTTTTCTTAGGTTAGTTGATTAATTTTCTTTGCCAAGCTTTCTGACGTCTTTCCTCCTTTCAGCCATTCTATCTTGTCTACAAGATGGTATAGACAATGTTGTAGATTCCATGTCATTGTGAAAATAAATTTTGATTGAAATATTTTAAAAATATTTAGTAGAAATGATCTTTCTAGGGGAAAGACACTGCTTTATAGCTCATCGGAAAGTGGAATTTATCATAACTAACTATTGAAATATAAATTTTTGGGAAGTACTTTATAACTGAATATCCACTAATGTATGTGAGCTAGAAAAATGCACTTTTTATTTTTCCTGCTTTCATGGCAGAGTGTTGATGGTGTATTTGAAATTACAAAAATAAAAGTAAAAACCTCTGAGTTTGTCCTGAAAGCAATATTAAGTTATGAACGACAATCAGTTGCCTTCCCTAGTTGTCTGATAGCTTTGTTGATATGGTGCTCTAGATTCTGGGGCGTATTTGCAGAGATTTCATATCAGGCTTATCCCCTTGTTTCAGCTAAAGCCATGTACACAACACTGAACAGGGGAGGGAGGAGACAGGCAGAGCTACCAAAAGATTTTCCTTACAATATGAACAATCATCCATTTTTTGATCTGACCTCTAGTTTTCTTCACTTTATTATAATGATTAAGAACAAGTCTGTGCCTAGGTCCTTGCATCAGCAAAAATAAAAAGTGCTTAAGAAGAATTGAGTATTAATAGATGACACATTCTGTAAAGGAATTCTGAGTCTTTCTCACTAGTAGCATAATTATTCCACTCATCCTTTTCCTCTACGGAACACTACTGCTGCCAGTTGTCTATTAATTGCATCCTTTATATCAACTTCCAGCTCTTTCTATTAAACTGTGATGTGCTCTATTTAGTATATTATTCTGTAGATTTGTTTCTTAGCATTCCCACTCAGCAGATATTTATTTTTGTCATGCATGTATTTCTCTGCGAGAGTGAGGGAGTGTGAAAGAACATGTTGAGCAGTGTCAGAGGAAGCTCATTGCTATTCTAACAGCATGACTGCGCTCCTTTAGGAGGGTATTCAATCCTTGGCATTCATTCCCTCACACTGATGTGATAACAGAATAAAAGAGCTTTACAGCTGATTGAAGTCAAGTAGTAGAGCCATTGTAAAGGCTCACAAGAAGATTACTGATGAATACCATTACTGCTGGAGGTTGGACTAGCAATTGTGCATGTCCCTGCTTTCTTAGAAGAGAGTGAATAATGAAAGACAGCATGTGTTAATAATTCTGAATTAGCTATGCTTTCCTTTCCAAGAAGGAAGATGGTGGTGTCTGTTTCACTTCAGACTGCTACGAATTCTGTCATAAATGTTTACTAAGTTCTGAGAAAACTTCATTTTTAAGTGGTAACTGGAGTTGTGTCTGTATTAGTTCTCTGTTTTTGAATATCAGAGTAAAGGAAATTGGGCGTGATATTCTGCTTTAGTCTGGAGTCAAAAGGTGTTTGGCCACTTCAGGAATTAATGGAAATTCATAGTTTTTCCCATCTTTTGCACCACAACATTCTCATTTTTCTTATGACAGGAAACAGATTGAAGGCTTTGAATTTATTGCAGTACATGGAAGATTCTTTGCTCATAAATAGAACAGATGACTGAGATAAAATTGAAAGCTCTTCTGTGGTTTAGTTTGGCTGAACATTTTTGAAACTAAAATACTTTGTGTCTGATTGTTTTATTTCCTGCAGAGAGGGAGTGTGTGGGAAAATATTACATGAAATTCCCAGTCTGACTCATTCTTTTATGCTTTTAAGTAATGAAAGAATAGAAGGTAAATAAGACTTTGCAAGAAGACTTCCATGTGCAAAAGGATAGTTCATAACTACAAAGTACCACCTCTGACAAGACCCTGGATGCTCGATAAAACCTCAGGTTGCCCTCAGCTGTGGTTCAGTAGATGTCTGTATGTGAGAATGTGTTTCAAAAGGATGCTTGCAATCCTAACCAAAACATTGCAGTAGCCGTGTCATTCAGAAATGACTTTCTGAATCCTAGCAAGCTCCTCAGAGTCCTTTCTGGCCACTACAAGATTCCTTTTATCAAACTCTGTTTGCTTCCTGATCATCTCATCATTCTTTCTTACACTGTTTGGTGCAGGCCCCCAGTTCTTTGCTGTAGTTTTTCTTGTGGTGTTCACTGTGGTCCCTGGAACTTTCCTTCCTCAATTACTCTGAAGGGAAGCTCCTAAGGAATCTCACTTTTCCTCTGGAGACTTTATTCTGACCTCCTGGTGTCTGTTTTTGAAAAGGAATACAACCCCCACAAACTGAAAACATGTAATAATCTTTTACAATAGTCTCCTGTTGGATCATTGTAAATATCCATATGATTACTGTACATTGTATCGTATAACATTTACTATCTATTCCATTGGTTTTGGTAGATTACAATAATTGCATGCTGTGATTACTGTTTGTCCTTTATCTGTCTTTGAGAACAATGGCAGTAATTCCATAGATTGTGTTGATACCTCTGAAAGAAAAAGGTATTATGAAAAGTAATAAATGGAAATTATGCCTCCAATTTATATTTGCTCTGAATTTGTTTCTAATGGAACTTTTATGAAACACAATAAATAGTATTGAAAATGCAAGTTTTGTGTGGTGACTTAGGAAATAGTAATAATACCTTGAATAAGCTAAATAGATACAAATAGCAATACAGCAGTTTTTTTGCATTCCAGGCAGAAATGAATATTTTGGAGAGGAAACATGGTCTAGTAGATAGGACAATAGATATAACTGTTGAAATGCCTGTGCTTTCTTGCTTTTTCATTTAAATACAGCCAATTTTTCTTTCTTCTTTTGCAAAATGTTATGGATGAAAATTTCCAGATAATATTGCTTACTGTTTCCTTTCTATGAAAAGAGAACAGACTCTGTGCAAGTTTTATATAAATTATTAAATACAAATCAGCTCAACAAAAACTGTATCTTCTCATTATCCTTTAATAAATTCTCATGTTGCTGGAAAAAACCTCATACACTGTGCTCAACGTTCCACAAAACTAATAGTAACATTTTCATGATTGAGCCTTTAAATTCTAATAACCTTCCTGTTTGTTAATAAACGGGTTTTCTTCTTTCTAATGGGATTCTTTTCCTGTTCATTGTAATTTATCAAACCTGTGGAAAAGCAGTGTGTTAATGGGAAAACAAATCAATCTGTACTTTCTGAGGAGTATAAACAACTTTCATTGGTGATACTTTTCTAAAGCTTAGGCTGCAGATGGAGAAAAGTTGTCTCTTAGGTATGTTTTAACTTCATTGTAAAATTTCAGGAAAAAAAATTCTGGGAGTTATGTGCTATTTATTTGTTTTGAAACAAGCCAATACCAGCTTTTTAATAAAATATTTTCATAACTAAAAATGTCAGTTTTGTTCAGGTTTCCATTAGAAACAATTTGAAGTGCTTTGTTTCACAATACTGTATGACTTCTGAAGTTAAATATTTAAGTGCAGACTTAATGTTTGTATAATTGCAGTATATTTATTTTTAAAGTGTGATTATTAATATTATCTCTGAATATCTGCTATGTAAATTAGGAATGTGGTAAAGAGATTTTTGGTTTTCTGACTTGTAGATTCCCTTCCTCTCTGGTATTGAGTCCTGTTCCTTTACACATGCACTCATCGTGGCTTTTATTCTAACTGGGCTATGACGTCTTTTTTTCTTATTTTTCTTCTTGTTTTAAATTCTCTTTGTCTGTGGTCCTGTACCCCTTATGGAAACAGAACTTTGCTGTTTGGTTCCCTGTAGGCTCCCAGTGAGCAGCGCTCACAACCTTTGCTTGCTTCCCACCTGTTTCCGTAGTAGCAACACCTTGTCATTTTTCAGAAGTGTTTATTAATTTGGTTTATAGTTTAAGTGCCCAGTCATGCAGTGAATTTTCACAGCCTTCAAAGGCTAGCCAAGCTTTAGGGGGATAACATGAAAAATAAACAGCCCTTGGAATGTTCCTGATAGAGTCCTTGCTATCTGAAAGCTATGTTGGAAATGCAGATTCTTGAAAGGTGGCCAGGATCCATCTTCAGTAGCTCATCACTAGTCCTAAGAACTGTAAAACTTCTGAAATTAGTTAGTAGTTTGCCACCTCTGCTTCTATCACTGTGCCTGGGTGCATGGCTCTGGGAGTCTCTTCAGTGTATAAATTCTCAGTATAACTTTGTGTGAGGTGATCACTTTGTTTTGCAGCTCGTTTTGCACATTGCTGCTTTAGAGTGTGTTTCTTCCAACTTTGAGCACTGTGCTGCCTTTGTTTCGGCTGAGTGAGCTACAGATGTTGTCAGTGTGTGGTGAGCTGCATCTTTCCACAGAGCCACTCTGTGATAGCAGAGATTCTGTACCAGTAATTTTTTTATGCTACCCTGAAAAATGAGATGCACAGAAAACAGTTTTCCAAAATGGTACTGGATGATCAGTATTGATCATCATAAAATCCCTGCGTTGGTTTTTTTGTGAGGTATCTAATTGCATTAAATATGGTTTATTTTTTATTTAGTTTTTCTATATCCTTTGCTCTTTTGATAGTTATTTAGGGTATTTGGGAATCAAGGAATCACAATGTACACAAAGTAACTGTGGATGAGTAAGCTGTCTCAAAGATCTTATAGCTATGTACCAAATGAAGTTGTATTTGCAGTTTACATTATTTGTGAGATACAAAACCATTGGCATTAACTTAAATTTATGCTTGAACATACGGCTTTACATGTTTCTTTTCAGCATTTTGGGATATAGCTTAGTCAGATTTTAAAGTCTGAAAGTTTGGAGTCTTCAGCCTTCATTGCTATAAGCAAAATCATGTAGGAAAAATCATGCAGTTTAATTAATTTGAAAAATATTATAAAGCTGAAGGGTAGATACAGTTAACAATTACATTTTGATACTACATTCTTTAATAAATAAATACATTATTTTAGTTCACAGCTTGGATAGATCATATTTTGTTTGGTTTCTGTTGTAATTTTCTAGAGCCTGAGTTGTTACTGTGCAATGTATTTGTTCCTTTCACATTCATTTTGTTGGTAAAATTCATCTTGAAGCCTGGCAGCATGGTTTTTTTTTTAATGATTGTTTTTTTGTTCCTATTGCAACTTAATAGAAGAGATTTGAAGAAAATCATGTATACGTATAGTTTTTTTTCTTTTATAATAGTAGAAAATATATCCAGCAAGAGTAATTTATAACCTTACTATGTACTCTTTTAAAGTCTTAAATAAAATAAATCAGTGAAATGCTTCTGAAAATTTGGAGAGATGCTTAAGAATCGAATGTAGTGTCCAGGTTGTTTCAGTGGAACTAGTATTGTGCTTTTAAAGTATTTGTTCAATAGTTTTTGATAAAGGAATTTGCAGAAGTGCTATACTAGATGTTAACTGTGAATTTCAGCTGAAGATTCTGTGTTCAGTCAAAAAAATCAGCCAGAAAGCTTTTCGTTGGATCAAAGCTGTCCTCCTAGTTTGAGCTGCTTAAGGGTAGAGGTAGTGATTAGGACATTCTTGTTTGCTTTGTCATCTGTTGGAAGTGTCTCAAGCTACTGCTACTGAAGACTCAGTCCTTTAAATGTCAGCATGGATTAGTGGAGAGTTGCTCACAAAAGCTGATGCAAAGAAAACAGCAAGTCATGTTTATTGACAGCAATAAGAGATTTGAGTAACTTAAACTTCACAGTCTGGTGATGTCCGGTCAAACAGGAAAAACATGAAGCTGTGCAGGTTACCTCAGGCTGTCAGTATGCAAAAAGCTGTTGTATAGCAAGAGCTTTTTAAGCCCTTGGGCTGTATCTATGATGGAGTGAGGTTTTCCAGAAAAAACCTCAATGCATTATTGGTAATACTAGAATTAATGAAGTTGCATGCAGGTGGTAGCATCTTTGCCTCACTTTCTGCCACTTTTTTCTTCATTAACACTGCTACTGGATATTCTTCTAGGAGCTTTTCTAAGAAAGTGGCTACTAGGAAAGCATTGATGGTTAGTGTCTGATACACCTGAGATGGACAAAAGTATTAGAGTGTTACTGCTGTAATAATCCCTCAGTTGCTCAGGGCTCTTCAAGTTCAACATAAAAATTTAATTTTTCAGAGATAAGAATAGTAGCATCAGAGGTAACCTCCAGAGAACCTTGATGAAGCTGATTGCAACAACTCTACAGGCGTTGCCATTCCTTTGTGAGTCTTTTGCTTTATGCTGCTGTCTTCAATCAGTGGTCTGGTGTGATGACTTGTTACTAAAACAGACTTCGTCTTGATTGTTCTGCAGTTGATTGTCAGCATCTTAAGAAGATTCAAATCAAAGATCTTACCTTGATTCAGTGTCTTGAAAGATATTTAAGTTCTGAGCAGGCTGTGGCATCCGTGGAGTCATTTAGCATCTTCAGAATTGCAGTTTTATTCACAAGAAATATTTTTGCTAAATCTAATAAAGACAATCATATTTAGTGGATGTAGTCTCTTATTCTGATCAGAGTTCAGCAAAGCTGCACCTGATCATCACTATTAATTCTTTGTGTGCTAACCAGTTGGTGGATGGGAATAGAAGTGGTCTGAAGAGTAGTTTTTGGATTAGCGTAGTAAGTCTGCAAGATCAGGCTCCTGGCAATAGCTATCAACTATTTGATGAATTTAATTAAAATTCGTGCATTATTAAAATTTCCAGCTGTGATATTGAGTGACTAGCAATTTTCAGGTACTTGGGATGAGTAATGGTGTTGGCTTTTCTGTTGCTTTTGACATCAGCCCTTTCATAAACCTGCAGTTTTACACAATCACGACTACAGAGGCTCTGTGCTGGATGTAGCTGAAGAGCAGCTGAGTAATGTTTTCAGATGTTGTGCTTTTTCTTGTCTTTAATCAGACAAGATGTTGCTGCATTCGGCAACTGCCTACTTTAGTTTTGGTGGCATTATTAGTTTGTTTTAATAGAAGTTGAACAAAATGTGAAGTGTGCAGACCAATGAATGTTGTAAGCAGTTGTATGGTCACAAAAAGCTTGGTACAATTAAATCATCATCACAAAGCAAGATTGAGCATTCAGGCAAATTGCCATCCAGAAGTAGAGACTGATTCGGATAGTGTTGCTCTGTAATAAAACAGTGTTTTCATGAATAAGATTTTTGCAGGATAGCAAATGGAGTAAAATACCAGTCCCAACCATTTCCTAGCCTCTAACAGGAATAATGGTGATCAGAAATTAAGGATTTTGTTGCTTGTTTCTTGTTTTGTAGAATGTAATGTGGTTTAATAATGGGAGCAGGGGAAGCAGCCAGCGATGTATCTTGAATGTCTTGATGATTGTGGTGCTAGGAAGTTGGATGATGTTCTTGACTCTGAGTCATGACCTAACTCTGTCGTGCCTATGTAACTTGTAAAGATTAGCTTGGAAAACAGGGAAGGAAGGCAATATTTAATGCTTATTACTAAATACCTTTCTGGTATTTCCACTTACCATCTTAATCAAAAAGACCACCTGTTAGAAAACATGTGACTGAACATGGGACATATTTGTTCATTCTCAGCTCTTATGGGTGTATTCCTTGACAGAATGAAAAAGTTGTTGAAATAGTTTGCTTTAAAATTTATTTGTTTTTATTATAAAGAAGGAAATAGGTCTTTCTTGGAGCATGCAAGGTGCTGGTATAGTTGTCAGTCTAATAAGTCTTCACAAAACTTTTACATTACTTCGATGTAATCATCCCCTGATTTACAGAAGTAGGGATTTGGAGATTTTAGAGTTTTTTTTCACTGAACAAGAATTCAGCAATATCTTTGTTGGATTATTTAAAATACTTTGCTCAAATTAGCAGCAATATTTTATTTAAAAGTTCATGGTAATTAAACTACCAACTTTGTTTGGAAAGGCACACGAGAACCTCCCTGTCTGGAAGTGACATATGTAGCCTAAAACATACTTCATGAGAGGAGTTCTTTGAATTACATGTTGGCAGTGTCAGTAAACACTTTCTTGTTATTTGATGAGAAGTTGGAATAAGCAACCATTATTTTTTAATACTGCTATTTAGATTTTGCTCTAGTCTTTCACTATAAATAGGTGATATATATGTGTAGAGGTATTCACATTATTGTCTTCAGTTGTGAAATGGTAGATTAGCACTTGCTACTTTCTGTAGGTCTGCTTTGAAATATTAATTTGATAACTTTTATTAAAGCTAATAATATGATAAAGCTAAAGCCAATTACTTAAACAATGATACAACTATTATACAACTGTTTCAATATCTTTGAAATCTGTGGACTAAAAGCTCTAGTGATTGTCTCAAGCATGTATTTCAGCAGATTTGATAACCCATGAATATCTGCAGAAAAGGATATCATTGTGTTCTTTTTAATGAACTAACAATTTCATACAGAAAATTCAGCAGTACTACTGTTTAGAATAAAGGGATACATGTAAATGAGGCTAGTGCTGAAATTATATTTAAACAATGCTGACAGTTCTTCTACTGTGCCCATTAATTAATTTCCCAGCATCAAGGTTCTCTGGGAATGAACTGTAAAAATAATTTAAAATGATACATGAGGTAAATAATTTTGAAATTCAAAAGGTGAAATAGGGAATTAGTTTAGTAAATATTAGTCATAGTGCTTATTTGTGCTCATTTGCCTTTTAAAAGCAGGTTACTGAGGTGGTCTGGTTTTGATTCATGTGATTTGCTGAAGTTCTCATAGGGGGAAAGGTTGCCATATTCTTTTTTAATCAATTGTGCTTGTCCCTATTTGAAATCAGTAGTTTGCTTAAAGCAGGTTGGCTTTAAGTTTATTTATGTTAAGATACTTTGCCTTGCAACAAAGTACTTTAGAATTAAATCAGTTGTAGCATATATTTCCTAATGATCTGGATTTAGTTTGTGCTTTTTAAGTTAAATCATACCTTTAAGTAGAACTCTGTGAATCAAAGCAGTGTTGATTTTGGTGTGACAGAGCTTTGTTTTTTTTCCACCACATTTTTGGCCAGCTAATTGGTGTCAAGTCATGACTTGAGATGGAATTTAAATGTTTAGATTCAAATTAAATTAGTTATTTTAGATAGAGTGGGGTTTTAATTAGAAGGAAACTTCGAAATAAATATCTTTCGGCTGGACAGTCATGTCTGAATAATTGAAGTCCAATTTTAAGCCTAGCTTAAAATTAAAGAAGTCTTTGCAATACATATTCTTTCTATTATTAAATGGTGAAACAAAGATGAAATCTAAATTTTGGGTTCCCAAACATGCATGCCTTTCAAAATACTTTGTTAGTCTTTTCAAGTGTGTGGAAGTTTTTGAAAAGGCTGTTGGTAGTGTTGTCTTCTCATGCCCTCTTAGCAGCTTGTGTGATCAGTCTGCCTAAGCCTTTCTTGGGGAAAATACTCAGGACTAAGGGGTATAGGGACGTATATGCATAATTTTTGTAGGCATGAGACACAGAATTAATTGTATGCTTGTATTTCATGCTGTTAGAGGAACTAAATGACGTAGTGATGTTCAGTGTTAATTGCACAGATATTCGCTACTTTGAGTCATTACACTGCATCATGATTTGGTTAGATAATTAGGAGCCATATTAATAGCTCTAACCTAAATACTTTGTTTTTTAATACATCAGCTATGGTGAACTAAAGAAAATATAGCTGTAAGTAAGCAACTGCTCACGAAAATCTAAACAGAGTAATTATCTATTGTTATTGATGAGGGCTTATAATGTTATGTGGCTCTTACTTGTTAATGCACTGAAACCAGCCTGGAAGAGTTTCATTAGTTCTTGCTGCTGGTTCATCTCATTGCCAAACAAATAACTTGCAGAAAGTAATTTTTTGTTTCTACTAGGGGACTCACAAATATGTATATTAGATTGGGGGTTTATATACATCCCTCACTATTGTTGTTATCTAGAATCACAGTGATTGATCTATCACTGGCAGAATTAATGCTTACTTTGCCACGTCCCTGTTTTTGCAATGTTCTATGTAGTTATAACTAGTAGGTAAAGTGGAAGTTGTTTGCCTTTTCAAGTTGTAGAAATTCAAAGCAGCAGATTAAATAATAGTTTCTCCAGCAAGTACAAAGAACAACTCATGGTCACTCTTCACTACAGGTAACAAGGGGCTTATTAACATGGGAAATTAAAGAAAAGAAATTAGGTTTTCTGATAGTCTCACTATCCATAATGCTTCTGTGTCTATCTGGGTTCTTTTCAAAGAAATAGTAGCAGTAAGTGTTACAAAATGTTCTCCTTGTGTCGAGTTCAGCATCTTCTCGCATTTGTATCAAAAACGTTTTTCAAGAAAACTGCTTTACTGCACTTTCTTTTGTCAATACCCAGTTCAGCAAGAAAAGGCTATAAGGGAGTTGTATAAGAAGCTCCATTCCTTTGCTAAGATCTAGCAACGGTCTTGTGTGCGAGGGTAATAAACCACCACACAAGAAGAGAAAAATAGCTGTAAAAGACAATGACATTTCAGTGTTGGATGTGAAAGTGTTACTTTGAGTGAGAATCCACTTGTCATCCTAGTCATGATTGAACTCTTTAAGAACTTTATGGTGAATTCTTTAGAAGAACCAAATGAGAAACATTGATTTTTGTTTTCCACCACAGTTTATTCTGGAAAAGCTAGGACAAAAAAGTCAAATACACACTTTGTTAGTTATTTTTTATTCTATTTGAATTGAGCAAATTAACGAATGAAAAGGGCAGTAATTAAAACTCCATTCTGAAAATGCAAGGTCATGTGGAAATTTATATGGAAGATGCTTCATGAAACTAAATTATTAGTTGAAGAGTGGATAAATTGGGTAAATAGTAATTATCACTGGCATCCATTTATATTTGATATTGATTCATAGTCTTAACAAGAATTTTGCATGCCATATGGAGCATTCCAACAGGGCAAGGTATTGATCCAAAAAAATTCCAGCAGTGGTCTGTGTTCTTTGTGGCTGGGATTTCACAGCAGAGGTTTATATCAGAAGTCATATTTTAGGAATTGTTGCCAAGTTGTTGTTGACTAGATCAGAGAGGCCAATGACTAAATTGTGATGAAAACTGATCTTCACCTAGTTTACAGCGTAAATTTGCAAAATCTAATGGAACATTGTATGGTTTTTTTTTTTGAACATGCCTAACAGAAATAGGAAATCTGAACACAATTCTTGTAACTGTTTTTAGAATAGCTCTTCTGTAAGGGATTTCGTGAGCTCTAAGAGTTGAGGTAATTTTTGCATAGCTGTTTTGCTGTGACAGATACTTCTAGCTTGATGTTATGACCTGGAAATGTTAATTTCCATTAAAGATTTTGAAATGCTATGAAATGTGTTTGGATCGGATTTCTTTTTTTTATGCAAAGATCAAATCTGCCCATAAATTTTCATGTTAATTGATGGATGTTTACATTAGAAACAGCTACTTGTAGACCATACCTATAAATTAGGTTTTATGTTTGTTTGTTTTGTTTTTTAAAGCATAAAAGAACTACCTTCATTGCTGCGTTTATGGTGAGATTGGATTCAGCTTAGACATGTGCTCTTGGTCTCTTCTTTTAGGAGCATCCTCTTGGGAATAGCCATAGTGAAGCAAAAGCAATGATAGAAGACAATCCAAAATATGCAAACTCAGCAAAAGTGTTTTTAATAGGTATTTTTGCATATAACTGTAAAAAACTTTTAAACATATATAATGAATAAAATTTAAATTTTTAGCACCACTGAATAATCAAAATTTCATTATATAAATGACGGGAAAACTGACAGGCAGGAGAAGGTTATGATCGTACATGAGCTGGTAGGCTGCTGTGTACAAGAAATATAGTTGCAGTCTGCAAAGTATTCTAGTGTCTTTTGGAATGACAAGATTAAGGTGACTTCACTTCAGTGTTCTCTAAACTTGATCATAATATTCTGTCACCATGACTAAATATGTCATTTTAAGAAAGTGTTGACATGATTTTTGTAGTGAGAAATCACACCTCACAGAGCGTTAAGAGCCAGTGAACACATGTACCAGGTTTACGTAGAGTATTGAGATTGCTGAAAACAGTGAAGAAGGTTATTAAAGAAGAAACACAGCTGTGGAATTCAAGGGAATGCCCTTGTATGAATAATAACTGCGTGAAAGATAGAAAACAAATGTTAAGAAGAAGCAGGCAAGTTTCAAAAGTAAAGGAAACAACATGTAATTCTTTTACAATTTGTCATGAGGTTTAAGCTCTTTCTGCTGAAGGGATAAAAAAGGGATACAGGAGCAACTGAGACAGCTAAATTTGCTGACAACACCATGTTAGTAAGAGTAGTAAAGGTGAGAGATGGACAGCAAAGAGTCACAGGACTTCATGTTGCTGTTATTTATGCCTGGTATAATTAACCAGTGAAATTTGGTGTGGACAGCTATAAAGTGATATTGTGTGTTTGGACCAATCCTAGCTTTACTGGTATAACTATGGGCTTCAAGGTAGCGTCCTACAGTCAAGCACTAGCGGAAAATAAGAGCTCAGTAGCAACCAAGAATAGAAAAAGAAAAAAGCCTCAAAGGTTAGGAATTACTAGGAAAGTAAGGAGAACAAAATACCATTATGAGCTATGAGAGTTATATTGATTCTGCAACTTACATTCTGTATAGAGTTCATTCACTGTTTCAAAATGGGAAAACTACAGGAAAGGATGCTTAAGAAGGCTGAGCAAAGGTGGTGGAACTGGTAAATGAGGAACAGTGGAATAGAAAATCAATTCTAGTCTGCAAGAGAGAAGGAAATAAGAATGGATTGAAGAAAGCAAACAGGAAGTGATTCATACTCTTTCAGTGCAATAACTGAACTACTGTGAATGAAACTAGCAGGTGTTGGGTTTAAATCAGACATGCTATATAGCATGCACCTGTGTTTTGGAATTCTTTGTTCCAGGACTTGGTGGTCTACCAAAAAAGCTTACAGTTGCAAAAAGATTTAGGAAGTTAAGTGAGGACAAATCCATTCACACCTATTAAATTGGCATATTCTCCAGCTTCTCTTAGGACGTCTCTGAGCATAAAACGTTTGAAACTTGGGAGTATTCTGGGGAGGTGCTCCTGTGTCTTGCATTCCTACACTCAGTCATCTGCTATTGGTCATTCCTGGTGTGAGGCTGGTTACTGTGATGGACCTCTCTGGCATGATCACGCTGTGTTTCTTTTCAGACTGGAGCTCTGAGTCTGATTTGACAGTGGATTGAGTCTGTGCCTAGGAAGTCGAAGCTCCTGGCTGATCAAAAATACAAAACTAGGAGGAGCAGCCAACATGTTCCACTTCCCATGATGTTCCTGTGCTGGCTTCTTTCTCTTTTTCTGCCATAGATTGCTTGGATATTTTGGCAAATTTTTTAAAATCTCTTTTCTCCTAAACGATCTGCTCTTTGTGATGTGGTAGAAATGGAGTTGCTTGAAGTTGCTTCATTCATGTATAGTCATTGAGGGTTTGGAAGTCCTTGTGTCTAAGCTATTATTTGAGTGTGAAATGTGGTCTAATACCTAACCCTGACAAAATTTCATAGCTTTAATTATTCTGAGTACTTAAACAATAATCTTGTATTGTTTTTATCAACAAATATAATTGCATGAGGTATTACACTCTGTAAATGTAGAGGTATCCAGGGTGGGAGGCATGTTAGACTAATAATTGACAAGACTATAATCAGTCTTGTCATACAACAAAATTTGCATTCTTTCCATGGTTATCTAATTCAAGAAGTTTGGGGAGTGCAGTACAAAGAATGCCTTTCATTTCAGCTGGAGAGGAGATCCAATATTTGCAGGGCAATGAGATATTTGTGATGTTAACAATCTAAATGATTTTTATTGATAATGACAGATGGTTCTTAGATAATGTGCTCTGAGTCGTCTGTAATATGTTCAGAATAAGTCTTCTGGAAGGTTGTACATCTGCCTTGAGATTTTTTGCTAAAATATTTAAATCAAGGTCATTGTTTATACTTGATTTTAAATAGCTTTTAGCTGGTAGCCTGCATTTCTGTACATTTAGAGATCAAACTGTTTGTAACTTCAAAAGCTGCAAATGGAAAAGTATAATAGGTATCAGGTGTTAGAAAAGGCAATTATGCATTAGCTGTTTTACTCAATTTCTAAAACTGTCTAAAACTATGCATTGGAAATACTTTGTACCTAGACTTACCTCTGAAGCATGATGAATTTTTAAATCTGTAGGGGATATGCATTTTTTTTCTCTAATGAATTGCATTTTTAAACCTATTTGGTTTAATTTAAAAGAGATGAAGAAACTTGTATTTGTAAAAAAAAAAAAAAAAAGTTAAACAGAAAAATCACAGGACAAATACGGGTTCTTATACATGCCCGGATAATAATTGGCAAATAATTGGCATTATTTCTTTTCTGGAACCTTACTGATTTGGTGGATCAGATGGTCTGTAGTTTCTGTAGCTCTTAACAAGATGTTTTAGAAATTTCTTGTAGAACATTCTGCTCTTTTATCAGTCAAGGATAGAGGAGAAGGAAAAGTAGTAGTAGGAGAATATTTTTCCTTCTCCATTTGTGATAGCTGGGAAGTTAATTTATTGCACAAATTTTAAATACCATGTTGTTCTAGGTTAAATAACAATAAAATAGGTATTTTATCATGTTACGCTTTGTATAAGAAGTTGTTTCAGTTCACTGTACTTGAGCAGAACACTGTATTTTTCTAAAGTGTAAACTTCAGTTTTGAAATGACCAGCAGAGAATATGAAAAAAACTTGCTATATTTTTAAAGCACTATAATTAGATCTTGTAAATTATTTATATACCAGCATTTATATATACTTCCATGTGCCAGATTACGTAGTTTAATTTTATAATCATTATTTTAATATTTTATTTTAATGAGATTTTACATAGCATTAGTTCACAGTCATAACATTGATCGTTTAATGTCATAATTATTTTTTCAGTTCTCAGTGGTATAGAAAATAAAATCTAACATTAATTTGGTAATATAAGAAAACTTAGTGATGTCTTGTAAAGACAGCATCACTAAATTTTTTAAACTCTTATGTGTACTTCTGAAATACTAATTTCTAGGGGGAGTTTTATAATGTGATGGAATCTGCTGACTCGAACCAGAGCAAAAAGCTGCAGATCTGAATACAAACTGAGCTGTAAATGTTTCCCTTTAGGAGTAGATTTTTTCCTTTAGTGAAAACGTCTAATTCAGTTCAATATAATCCAAGTTATTTGTTTTTGCAATGCTTAATAATTTCCCATAGCAAAATTTATATTTCAAAAGCTACTGCTAGTAGTAGAGTTAACTGTTAATAATGGAGATGAAGCATATGTTCACACCACAATATTGAGCTGGAGAGTACAGTATTTCATACCAGATATAAGCTAACGGATAACACCAGAAATGGAAAACACATCAGTAAAGAATGAATTTAAATATGAGAAATGGATGCTGCCTCACCTCCTTCCCCATTACAGATAATAGCAATGAATAGGTTTGGCACAGATGAACTGCAAGCACGTTTGTGATACAAAGAGAGACAGATGTAGCTGACATTTGTAGTTAGTAGTAAATGTCATAAAAATACACTTGGAGCATATGGTGATCAAAAGTATTATTATTTGTGTATTGAAAGGATGATCTATTTTTATGTTTTCTAGTCTGAACCAGAGGGTTTTTCTCACTTCCACCTGTACGTCTGTGCTGCCTTCCTTGTCAGGTGGAGGAAAGAGATCCTGGAAGAGAAAGATTTTCAAGTAAGTGAAGGGGATATGTTTGAAGTACAGGGTGGGTACAGGGTTAACTTCGTAACATTACTTGGGAATGAATTTATGACAAAATAGGAACAATTGCGGCAAGAGTGACAATGTCTTACTGTTAATTAGAGTTGCTCCAAAACGCTTAGACCTGAAGTGATGGACTGTAAGTAGTAGGAGATGTATTTTCTTTGTCCACTCTGGAAAAAAAAAAGTTTTTTTAACTGAGGTGGACTTTGAGAAGATGATTTCTGGAGATGCTGTTACTTTGGTATTTTGCAGAGATTTTCTGAAAAGGTAACTAGATTATTTAATATCTTAAATGCATCACTGAAGTATTTATTTATAATTTCTCATCTGTAGAATATAACATTTTCTAAAAAAGTCATGTTCATTCTTTCATAAAAACCTGGGCAAGCAGCCTTTTAAAATAAGGAGACTGTTTCTCATTAGGAAGTAAAGGGACTTCAGGCCCCTATGTTTCAAAACCTTACATTTTTCCAGCAAAGAGCATATCAGGAAGTTGTTTGTAAGAAGATTTGAATATGGTAGATAGACAAATCATTTGCATACATCTGTACAAGTCCAGTTATTTTTGTGAACTGGTGACAGTTCACTTTCATAGAAATATTTATATTGAATTTTACCCTATGATACTCATTCAATGCCTGAAAGGCTTTAAAATCTTGATTGAAGACTGAATGTGAATAGCCTGTGCTGCAAAGCCCCCACCATTGCCTACCCTGGGGAAATGGCCCATTACCAGCTTATTTTCTCTCCATCTGACTGAACTCTGTGGCCCTGTACAAATGAACCATTGTGCAAATTTGTGTATCACTTCAATCTATTTTATCTTTCTTCATGAAAGGATTTATTCAGAGCTGTTGTTGCCTGTCTTTGCAATAAATAAATCCCTAAAGGCATAACGTAACAGCTTTAATTTCTACTGCCTGCTAACACTGTCAGATTTTCTCAATTTATGGTCCTTTGTCAAAAACGACTCTGATGTTGGTATCCATACCTCTCAATTACAATTGTTCACTGTTAATCCTCCCTATTAAATTTTTCATTTGATTTCCTGCACCAAAGAGCATAATTTTCCCCTCTCAACTGAATCTAGTACAACTATGCTTTAAGTAAATAATCCCAGGGTATAGTACTATGGAGGTTGGTTTTGTTCTCCTTTCACACATTCGGATTTGTTTACTTATTTAATAATTAAGGTATTTCTTCATGGTTTAATTTCTTTATAGGCCATGTAAACTAGACTATAAAGTACAAAAATCAGGAATACACTAGAATGCATTTATCACACTGCTTTAGTTTGTTTACAACATAGAAATGCAATTGGTAATTTTGAGGATCTGTAGAGCTGTGCTAGTTTTATCACCATCATATGTTATCACTAAAAGGCTTGGCCTTCTTTATTGTGTAACATGACCTTTTAAAATGGCTAAACTGAAGTGTTATCAATTCTCTAAATGATACTTCTGTCCCACAGGCAAGAATAATATCCATTATTCTTCTGCTTTGTTAATAATAGCTGTAGATCATTGCCTGGTCTTCAAAGTAATAAGCACTTAAACTGCATTGGAAAATTGGGAAGTTCAGTATGTGCTGTTTGGAGTACTCTGATTACATTGAATTCACATTATTGAGAAGTCATAGCTATAGCACATCTTGTACAGAAGTCTTTTGTTCCATAAACTGTATCAAGAATCACATGCATTCAGTCATTTTTCTTGCACATAGCGTGTATTGTATTTGTCTTTCTGCATATGACAGGAATAAGGAAAGTCTCTCCTAACTGTCTGTCAGAGGGCCTGGTTCTTTGCTTCTAGCTATGACAACTCCTGCTCTTCTTTTACATGTCTGTTTGACCTCTTTCAGTAGAATTACTTACCTCACAGGAATTTTAAGTTGGAATAATTTCCTGAGAACATCGGGAGTGGCAATATGCCATATGAGACACTGAGCAGGTTCTGAATGAAAGACCAATTTTAAAGGAATTATTGCTTCTGCAGTACTCTTATTCGTATCATTTGATGAAGTATATTATCAGTAATATTACAGACAGGCTGATAATCAAAATAGTCTTTGTTCTTAAGATACTTGTTTTCATTCTCTTAAGTATGTCTTGCTGCAACTAAGCATTCAGTACAAAGTATCATATTTATTCTTCCTCATATGAACAGATTAATTGACTTAGTTACTTAGATGTTCAACTTACATGTTCATCCCCCAATAATAATATTTCCTTATTACAGACACACAATATGTGTGATTGTTGTTTTGGGGACTTTTTTTGTGTATTGTCATGTAGCAGAGAAAAAAACTTTGAAAAGAAAGAAGCTCAGGTGGACTCATACTACAGGGTGATACTACCTGAAAATTGCTGGGTATTTGGTTTATATCTGTAGAATTAAGATATGAAGGGAACTATGTTTTGATGAGGGAAATAGTGGAAGAAATAAATGTTTCAGTTCAGGCCTCCAAATGTTCAAATGTTTATATGTATATATTATAGATTTACATATGTATGTATTATAGATGTACATTTATATCCCTAAATAGGTGTGTATATGTAGACTTGGAACACAACCTGTGTTGACTGTGTTGATGCTCTGCCGTATTTTTCATGTTTCAAATAACAATCATTTTTTCATTGTAAGATGATAATCAAATCATGATGGTAGTTGCCTTCTTTTGAGTCATGTGAGCAAGTTACTGCTCTCACTACCATTTATTTGGTTAAGTACCAAATACCAGTGTAGAGCTTCCGTGAAACATGAGATTTGCAGATTAATGTAAGTTTTACCAAAGACACATGAGGAGAATGCTGATGCTTTATATGTAAATCTTGAACAGTTTATCTTATCTGTAGAAGTTGTCCCATGTTTTGTGCCTTATGAAAACTGGGACCTCTTGACTTTTCAGAGAATATTCCACACCACTTCTCCATTCCATGTCCTTATAGATTGTTCCTGCCTGACTCATGTAAAATACACAGGAGAACAACAAACAGCTATTTCTAACTCCAATGTCCCAAGAGAAAGCATCTGATTTTAGGAAGATGGGAAGAGGGGGAAATGTCAGATGGTTTTATTTTCCTTGGAGTTTATAGTTGCTTACATTTTGTCCTACTTGATCAGTAATCTTTCTAGTAAGCTTTAATCCCCTTTTGAAGTTTGCTATTTAATGCAATGAGCTGTGTGGTGCAATGCTATGTAATGAGGGCAAAAATTACTACATTCAGCAATTTTCAAATTCCCCAGAGTCACTTTTTGATAGCAGTGAAATTAAACTGACATGTTTTCAGGGAGATGTTTTAAATATTTCATGCCCATGTATAATACAAAGATTAATATTATGGAAAAGAATGAGGAGCTTTTTTTAAAAAAAAATTCGTTATAGCTTGTTGTTCCCTCTCGGTTCTCACTTCTAAAGAGTCCTTTTTACCTAGAGAGAGTGTGAGGTACAGAGAGGTAGTTTGGAGCTCTGTTACTCTATTCATAGTTCACGTTAGCAGTTTATACTTCACGTGTGGGGGAGCAGGGAACACAATGGCTAGAAAGTAAGTGGCAGGAATTTTAATCCTGGCTCAGATTTCCCCTTGTAACCACTGTGATATTTTATAGAATCAAACAGGTCAGTCTTGGTTTCTGACATTTCTGTTGATGATATAAATATTCTGTGTTAATTTACTGGTTCCATACTAGTGGCAGATTAAAAAAAAGAGCGGTAAGCTTTTTAATGTGGTAAAGTGTGCTTTGTGAATGCAAAATGTGAAATTCATTTAGCTTCTACCATCTAAGCTTCAGTAATTAAATGTGCAAGTAACAAAAACCTTTCTACTCATCAGCATGTCTCTGACTTATTGTTATTAATTTTCCTAACTACATCCATAATTCCAAAATTCTCCTGAATTCTTGAGAGGTGTGAATGGCTGATACTGTTAAATGATAAAATATTCATGCATGATTTTGAACATATTTGGAATTAAAATATTAATAGAAAATATGGCTATTGAGTTTACTGTTGGCAGGTACAAGATACCTGAAAGATTTGTAAGGAAACAAAACTTCAGGGGCTAGATTCAACAGTTGAACTGAATATAATGATAATTATTATAAGTTAGTAATAGTTAAACTGATACTGACTTATCTGTTAGATTTAGCCCAAATTTCCACTTCAAGTAAGTTATCATTTTGTTGACATAGCTGAGCTATAAAAATATATTCAATATGTTGTGGTAAGGAATCTGTCTTGCAGATCTTTTCTTATTCATGGTTTTAAGACACAGGGTTTTCTTTCTGTCTAACACACATTTTCACCTATGCTGTCACCAGCTCACATCTTTATTACTGCAATGTCCTTTTCTTTGTCTTTGACAAATGCATTTTCGCTCCAATTATACTCACCCAGACTGCAAAGAAGCTCTAAAGATCATTTTTCAGTCCATCATTTTTTCTCGCATTCTTGCTCTGCATCTCCCTTTGCTCCCTTTCTTTTAGAGCACGAAGGAAAACTTAGACACCTTCTCTTTTGAGGCCTTTAATGGACTAATACTGACACCTTAGATGACATCTCAGACTCAGCACTGAGATGCTCACTCCAGTTCATCAGCCTGTGGTGACAGCTTCATCACCCACTTGAGCTCATGAGAAGGTAGCTGTGCTGTCTCCCACTTGGCCACCTTGCTTAAATGGAGCACCTAATACAGATAGTCAGCTCTTTTTCTCTAAGTCCTTATGTTAAGTTCTGGTTTTTTGCAATACCCAGAATAGATTTGACATGTAGTCTTGAGTCTGTTAATAGTACTTACACTGACATTGAGTTCTGTGTTGCTTCTTTTTACTTTTCTGTGAATTTATAGTCCCTTGTTTTATACTTGAGCCATAAAATCTTCAGGATAGTGACTTTATTCTTATTTATATAATACTTCGAATAATTATTGTTTATTATTTCATATAAATATAGGAAGTAAGTCTTATTGACCTGTTTATCAAAATGAATGCACGCACAATTGTATGTCTTATTAAAATTTAGATAACAAGATGCTTAGAAGACCAATTCAATTCAATTCATACTACTGTCTATATAACAGGCTTTAGTTTAAAAAGTTTTATATTAATATTCTTCCTAGAAATTGTCTACTATAGAAACATGTCAGATATCAGAAATGTTATTTCATACTATCTTTTTACACTCAACTACCGTAATACAGATTTCATCAATCTTTGGTGATCTTTACATAGCTTATGATGTAAATTTTTAAGTTTTATATCCTCTGCCTGAAAGTATAGGAGTGTTCACTTCGTATTATATGAGGTGTAACTAATAAATATATTTTAATTTAGCTTCTTGTTATGGACTGTGCTAAAAATTTAATTTCCATTGCTCCTGCAGTAAAAATAAATGTTTTTCAATTAAAGAAAAAATTAAAAATTTATGTTTCTGAAAGGATTAGTGTTTTAACAGAGGAGTGTTTGCCCTCCTTCTCTGTAAGCTCTAGGATTAGAAGATTTTGTGGTTCTGGACCCTGTGCCCTCGCTCTTTTATGTATGGAAGCTAACAGGGTCTTTCCTGTGAATGTACCAAAACCTGTAAAGAATTAAGAACTGTGAACATGGAAATCTTTCTAACTTTAAAGAGCCTGCCTACTAACACTGCTGTGATTTTATTCCCTGCTGAGAGCACTTTTGGAAGGTGTTCAGTATATTGTTATGTGTTTCAAGAAACTGGAAGTTCTGCTGTTTTAGACTTTGAAAATGATAGCTGGCAATCTAATGTGAGATCACTCCTTAATCTCTGCGTCCTGGTAGAAGACAGCTGGGATTCAACACTGCTAAATCATTTCTGCCCAGAAGAGCCAATTTACAATAGTAAAATTACTGACTTTTTTTTTTGCATATAGAGCTTAATGAACAGAGAATTATGTGAGTGGCGAAAGTTTAACTGTTCTGTTAACAACCCTACTCAACTTTGTCAAAAGCTTCTGCATATTTTGATTGTCGTGAATATCTTGACTTGTCTCCACACGTGAGTGTATTGTAAATTCAACACAAAAACGCAAAGATATTTGAACATATAGTCTTAGAAGTACAGGTTTTGTCCCACAGAAATTATTATTGCAAAATAATATTGAACTGAAATAAAGCAGATAGATTGTATGTCATCATTCTTTTAATAATGGTACTTGCCTTATACCAGGAGGAGGGCTTGCCCTCTCTCTAGAAAGTTACTGGAAGATTCTGACTAGTTTGTTTGGTACACTAAAAATGGCTTAAGAAGCATGAAAAAGAAAATAAAAATTGTAACACTGCCCTTACTTATTTCTTTCAGTATGGCTTTCCATTTTCTTTTGATGGTACTGTAGGCCTATTATTCCTATGTTACACATTGTTTTTCTCCAAAGCTTGGCTTCAAATGCACGAAGCTGGGACTGAAAATAATTTTTAAAAAAGCAACAAACAAACTGACCCTGCTTTTGATTTACATTTTATGTAGCTAGCAATGTATTTTTATTCCTAAATTCATCTGTTTTTCTTTCTTTTGCTTGAGTTTATAGGCCATGAGTCTATATGATATTACTCATGCCTGGCATGTTAAAAATAATATGTAATATATGTCCAGTAATACAGATAAATTTTGTAATATCTGGATTTGAAATCTGCCCCTGTTTCTGTTGCCCTCTTTCCACCTAGCTTTCTCCCAGAAGTCTCAAGATATTTGGGACAGTTGCACATAGTAAAATGGCAAGCTATAATACAATAATATTGAATTGCGTGTAGCTTAAATATATGTATTTGCTACTGAAGCTCAGAAGTTACTCTGTGATATGAACTAGTCTAATATTATCAGGTAAATCACAGGAGTCAGTGAGACTAAGCCCTGCTCTCTCCAAAGCAATTGAGCAAGAACAGAAATCCTTGAACACCTAATTACTGTAGCCATGACTTGTCTTGGGAAATCTGTCCAGGTTTTCTTTGTACTGAAATAGGTTGGTCAAAATGGGAAGAGATTTTCAAAATCCTTGCTGAAAGAGGCTAGTTGCACAGGTCCAGCATACTGCATCAGTCGAAATTTTATTTGGAATGCATCATGAAAAGGAGAAAACTGGAACCTTGCTGGTAAGAAACAGGACAAGGATCTTCAGCCTTTGATACTGATACAAGTAGAATAAATGTATTTTAAAATTTTTTAAAGATGTTAATCTTTTATAACTATTTCTAACTGTGATCTTTGTAATGAGTGTTGAGATTTAGTGTAATTCCAAGGCACATGGCTTTTAGAGAGTCATTTATTTCTCAGGAATTTAACAAATCTGAAAAGCAAGGTACTGGGACATAGTAACAAGTGCCTTCATCCTCAGCACATTAGTTAAGAGCATCTGAAAGGGAATGAGGTACTTCACTGTGAAAGCTGCAGTGGCTCTTTCTGGAGGAAATGTGTGAGATGTAAGAAAAGTACAGAGAATTGTTTTGCAGTGACGGCCAGCTACTTTTTCCTGCAAGTAGATAGGGAGTATGCTTGAAGAGCAAAGGTGTTAAGAACTTACATCTCTCATCAGAACAGTTTGGAGACATATTTTGACTTATTACATACAAGTGTCAGTTTGTAATACTTTCACATTGCTTTATATTTGAAAAAAAATATTCAAAAGGGAAATAGTAATTTATAATCTTGAATAATCTGTGTTTTCTTCCATTTAAATGTTCATGCCATTTGAAAAATTGCATTACTTCAGGTTTTTTTCTACAGTTAGTTCCAAATGAAGTTGCTATTTGAATAGTTTGCTTTTCTGATAATCAGGGAATGTGTTGCAATTTTAGATGATGCATCAAATTAAAAAGTTCAAATGTAAGCACTGAAAGTGCAGATTTATGCGTGGATTTCATGTGCAACATACTGCAATTCATTAACTTCTAACCTTTCTTTCATACAGAAGAAAATCTGTAACAACAGATTTAGTGTATTTGACAGCTGAGTTCATTATACCATATATTAGCAGGACACAGTTCTCACTGTAGTGTTTCTCTGTGTTCTTCATAAAAAACCAAAGCAACTGTATTACAAAGTGAGCAGTTATTTCTGTTTTCTAATTCAATGATGTGTGATATTAGCTAATGTCTTCCTTATTTTTCAAATATAAATCTTTTAAGTAACAAAGATGTTACCCAGGTGCATAGTTCAGTACAAATATTATATGTAGATATGCTTCATGTAGCTAGATTGAAAATGTGTTACATTATATACTTTGGCTTAAGGTTTAGTGAAATAAAGCAAATCCTCAGGTGACTCAGGTCTAAATTAGAAATAAAGTCACTTTAAATTACATTTGTAGTCAGTGGAAGGACATGTGTGAATCAGTAACTTCTGATCTCACCCTATCCTCTGCAAATATTTATTTCACTGTATTAATTGCAAAGAAATATGGCATTAACAGAAATTAGAATTCATCTATTAAATCCCAGATTTAATGGTCTGAATATTAAATACTCTGTGAAGACTTACTTGGAGATGTGAATGTCTCTTTGTAAGCCCAAGTGTTGTTTCCTGTACTGATTGTTACCAGAGATGTTGCCAGTAAGGAGGAGGGGTAAAAGCTCTGAAGCATTCAGGAGCAAATTCCTCTAAAACTTGCTGTTGTGTGGAGAAAAGCTGTAGGACATAGTGTTTATACAATTCATCTTGCTTGGAAGATCCCCTTACATTCTGAATGTTTTCATGGAAAAGGTATCTGTTTCTTTAGCACTCATTCCTGTTCAGACAGAGTTACTTGACTCTTCAGAGACTCCTGAGCCCTTGCCTTTGTGTACAACTCTATTCCTATTATTTGAATTTAAGGAATTTAGTGCTACAGATTTGAGTACAGTTTGGTTTTTTTGTGGGAAACATATCCTTGTGGTTGTAATAGTAAAATAACTTGAACTCTTGTTTAGTAATGGATCTTACCTTTTGCTGTAACTGAGTGAGCTTTTATTTTGCTTATACTTATTCTGTAAAATCATACTATGTGTTCTATATATTCTTTCAAATAATTGATTTAATGTATTTTATTGATTGGGTTTAAACCTTTCCATTACTACCCATTTTGTATAGTGAGTAATTAGCAGAGCAACTTAAAAAAGAGTGTTACCAACATGTCACTTGGTCCCTGACTATCTGTCGGTCTCTTCAGAGTCAGAGTTTCTTGAAGAAGGAAATATAAAGGATTACAAAAAATAGAGACATAGAGACTTTGCTGAATGTAGAACTTCAGAATCATTCCAGTAACAATGGCACAGTAATCATTTCTGTCTCAGCTCTGGGTACCATAAAGACTCTAGGATCCTAACTCTTTAATCTTGTAAAACTGACTACCTAGTATTGCATATCTGCAAAGTTCTGCAGTTTACCAAGTCTTTATTTCATTATACTCTCTGAAAATTGCATATTTTGAATGTGATTAGATTGATCCCATTAACCTTATAGTGTAATTGGTCAACTTTTCCTATTTGCCCCAGGAATTAATTCTCAATTTTTTAATGGAGGTTGCTTGGTGAAATTTGTGCTAGATTAAGTACTTTTTTCTCTATTGTTTTCATTAATGTTGTTGTTTTAATTGCAGGAAAATGTTTAATATGGCTTTATGTCCCTTATGTGATTATTTTTGTTGAAGGTTGTCCTTGCAGAATGAACTAGCACCTAATAAATAGGTCCAGATGTAGAAACAAAAATGAACACCAAATGCAGATTTGGAATGAATGAGTCTGGCCTGGACTGAATGCAGTATAATCATTGCTATTTTAAAGGAGGTTTCTTTATGAACATGTTACAGAAACTAGTTTTTGGATCCAAATATTCTGATGGTGTCGTAAAGCATTCACGCATTAGATATTTAATGATGGATAGCAACTGTTTTCTGAGCTGAAGAGCAGTACTTGGAGTTTCACACTTGCTTGCCTGCATTAAAATATGTAAAGGATATATATATCAGGTGAAATTAATTCCAGTGATAAAGAACTGTTAAAAGTTTCAGATATAGTCACACAGAACCCTATTTCAATGATTATACAAACATGCAGCCATGTTTTGCCAAATGAAAGATTCAGCTGTTAATTGCATGAGAACAGCTTCTTTACATTGAGACTGTAGCAAGAGTTTTTATTTTTCTTTGATCCAAAGAGTCCTTATTTAGCTGTGTGTGTTCTTTGTATCTTCAGGAATACTGTGGTTTGGATTTTTCTAGTGGTTTTACTGTGCAAGTATTTGAACAGTACTTGGACAGAGCAAGATCAGAAAATGATTTTACAATGCTCTTGATAATGAGAGTTGTATATTTTACTGTTGGATGGGTTGTTTTTTTTTAAAGAGACCTGTAGATGTACTCTTACAACTGATGGTACCCATATGTTTTTCATATTTCTTCACATTATCAGAATATTGCACAGGCTATAGAGAGGTATTTTAGAAAAAAGCCCAAACAAACTGCCCAAAACCTTGGTACCATTTTTTCCATGATACAGAGGAACCACAGTTTTGTTATATTCAGCTACACAAGATAGACGGTGAAAAGCTATAGCAAATCTATAATGTTCAGACAGACACACATCATTAACGCTACTAATGTGCAAACAGCACAATGAACTCAAATTTATGAAAATGTAATATCATAGAATTCATAAATCTGTAGATTAAAATGAAGTTGGTAGGAAACTTTCTTCTCCTCCAACTCTTTAAAAGACAATTACATATGAAGAGAAACAAGTACCTGTTTAGGGACAGAGGACTCTTGACAGTCTCTAATAGATCTCGTCTTTTTTCAGAAAGTTTATATAAATAACTTTTGCTAAACCTTTATGATTATGGCTGTGGCACAATTTTCTAATTACTTTTGATTTAAGTATTTGTGATTACATCTAAAAATCACATTGTGTATGTCATAATTGAAACAGAATTCTTTGTTGTTTATTATAGAAAAAAGAATAAGGTTAAAAGTATTCACATAGAATGCAATGGATGATGAATATTGCTGGGCTAATAAGCCTTTGGGAAGGATGCAAGAGTACAAATTGATTTTTGTTCCCTTATCCATAAAGTAGTTTCTTGATAACCCTCCAGGACTTTGGATGGCTTTAAGTCAACCAGAATAATAATTTGATTTTGGCTTCAGCTGCTATTTGACAAATTGAACTCACCATTTTTAGTAAATGCTGCTGTTGAAGAGTTAAATTGATCACAGAGCAAAAAAAAAGGCGTAGCATTTTTAATATTTTGAGTAGGACCTCAGGGATCCAGAGGCACGCTTCTGCTACATAAATACAATCATACCTCTTTTCAAAGCATATTCACTTGGGCACATTGTGAATCAATAGAATATAAGTTCAGTAAATAGGCTTCAAAACAAAAAATGTTTTTCAAATACGCAGAGCAATTTAAATACAATTTGCTGCATATTATACCAAGACACAAAGGTTTTAGTCTTTCTCTTTTATAGTTGACTTACACATATAATTGTTAATACTGCATAAAATCCTGACAGAAAATTAGGTGGCAAAGCTGAGCTGAGGTTTTTGCATCCATATTCTGGTATCATTTGTGTTTTAAAAAAGTGCTGTTTCATTCAGGACATGCTGTTCTTAGTTGATCTTAAAACCAGATAAGGCCTTCTACCAACAGAAAATGAAATTACCACCAGAAATTTTCAGTCTGGCAAAACCTCAAAGGTATTAAATCTCTGTTTATGTTAAAAAACCAAGCAAAGAAAGAAAGAAGCCCCAACAGGCACAGCCAGAACCATCCAAACCAGAAAAGGCTGTCTGTGCTATCTGGTAAAAACCCCACAACTGTGCTTTTTAATGGGTTCATTTATATATGTTCAAGCTGTGATTTGTGCATTGGGACAGAACGTAATGTGTAGCTTTCCATGATGTTTGAATTTTCACCTGACAGGACAATACACTTCTTGGCACTGGAGGGGATTTTTTATTCTCCTAAATTCCATTGGATGCTCTTGTCAGTCCAGATTTCATTTTTGCTACATTACAGTCATGCTGTATCTTGAATGGTTTCATCATAATTACTTCTTTCTCAGAGGAAACATTGTGTTCATCTTAATTGCACAATTATCATATTTTAACTTCAGAAAAGTTGCCTGTCTTAACAATTTGAGGCTTAGGATAAAAATATCTATGTAATAGTGGACATTTTCTATAGAAAAGCAATGCCAGACTGTCTATGTCAACAAATTATACTGAAACCATTTCAGCTAAAATTGCTGGTGAATATCAACAGAATTGAGAAAGTTGACAAAAAAAATTACTAATGCTGGAAACATGAAAATTGAAGGTATTTTAACATTTATTTTATATTATGTGTATTTCTACAACCTTAATGGGGAGAGAATTTGAAACAGAATAAATATAGATTTTACTTAGGGAAAGATGAAAATACCTAAAAATATTTTATGTAATTAAATTAATATCACAAAATGGAAAAAATATCCCAGTTTATTTCAGAGTAACCAAAGTCCAGGTATTCAGCAAAAGAAACTCAGTATCCAAAATTTTACTTCAGTGGAATGATTGAACTTATTTGAAGATTTGATCAAAGTTAGAAATTAAAAGGTGAAGTTTTTGATTGGAGGTTTCAGTTGATCAATAGACACTATTTTTTTAGTGCTTTCCAAATCTGACTTTTCAGGTAAAATCTTGTCAGTAAGCCAGGGGATTTTCTTCCTGTTCAGGTTCTGAGGAATTTTATTCAAATTATTTGGTTATAGTTGGCAAATAGATTTGCTGAACATGCACTATAAGAAACAGTAAAAGAATCCGAACCACAGTATTCCTGAAGATACAAAGAACACACACAGCTAAATAAGGACTCTTTGGATCAAAGAAAAATAAAAACTCTTGCTACAGTCTCAATGTAAATAAGCTGTTCTTATGAATTAACAGCTGAATCTTTCATTTGGCAAAACATGGCTGTATGTTTGTATAATCATTGAAATAGGGTTTTGTGTGACTCTATCTGAAACTTGTAATGGTTCTTCATCACTAGAATTAATTTCACTTCATATTTAGACTATATATTTTAATGCAGGCAAGCAACTGTTGTTTCCTCTTGCCATCATCTGCTCTGGCTCTAACCATAATGAAGTCTCCCGTCATAAAGTAGCATGATAACAGCATAAATGTAATGTAGTAACAGCATGATTTAACTGCATGAATCAGCAGTGGACTGTTGTGGCTTTCCAAATCCGGACTGCAACTTTGCTATCTCAACAGAATGTTAGAAAGTAAATGAGGTAGCTTTAGGGTTGGAATGGTTCCAGTTACCATAAGCTGTCTGACTTTGTGCTTTGCTGGGGCTGCAAGGATGCTATTTCAGCCTTCAGTCCTATCTCAGTCCTGCTGAGTGTGTTATCATTTCCCTTGTGGCAACATGATCACTCACCAATAAGCTATACACTCTAGGTCATGGATGTGAAAATGTAATGAAATAATTTGCCATTTTATTACCTCTATTTATGTTTACTTTTCAGAAAAAAATTGAAATAGTTTTGGATATTTTTAGCTATTTGGATAGTCTTGGATATTTATTTTTGCCTCCATGCAGATTTGGAATACTCAATCCATTTTTGTTAATATATCTACACGTGTATCAGAACTCTTCTTATTGATGGGCTTGTTCTCTTCATCAGTAGGCTGTCCAAAGCTTTTCCTAATAGTCAGGAAACTTTAAACAGGGAAATGCTAACATATCAGAGGATAATGCTGTAATGAGACTGGTTTTCCAGTGACCATGGTATGTCCAGCTAACAATTGTAATGAGTTATTAATATTGTCTGCAAAAATAGCTTTATGTTCATTTTCCTTTATGGATTTTAATGGAAATCTTATAACTTGTAAGTGCTTCCTGTGACAATTTTTGTTTATCTATCTCAGAAGACATCGTGGGAAGAAAATAATATGTTCAGGAAGATAATAAAGATATAGTTTTGATTATAAGCATTAAATTCTATCATCTTTACTTATTATCACTCTAATAATTATTATTTATAAGTATTTACTTAGCCAATTTTTTACTATTAGTTAAGAAGAACAAATGAAACATTTTTTACCCCGTGTTATCCTTAACAGCTTCATTTCTGTCTTTATTTCTGAAAAGTGCCTCTACATTGGTAGAAGCAAATGTGCAATATAATAATTTCATACTGTGTGTGGTCTATTTTTTTTTTGGTACATTTAAATAGCATTTGACAGTATCAACAAAAATATAACACAGTGTCCTATCAGGAAGACTAAAAAAATATTTTTTTTGTTAATCAACTTCAAGAGCAGGTTTGTCTTATGAGTGTCTGTGGAGAAGTCAGTATGAAGCTATTCAGCATTTCCAGTAACAAAATAGGTGATAATAAAAATCTGTGGATGATACAGATTTTCCATCCTGACAAAGTGAGGAGAACAGAAGAGTTACATAAACAAATCTTGAATCGCTTGTTCTGTTGAACTCTTCAGGCAAGCTGTATTTTGATATAGTCAAATGAAAAAATTTTGCAGATAAAGGAAAATGAGAATAGGTCATACCTCTGGAGTGTGAGACTGTATCCTGTGATGTGTGGCTCCAAAGGAGATCCATGGGGTGGGCAATGCCTATAGCTCTCCTAATAATGAGCTCCCAGAATGCTGCTGTGGCACATGGGAGTGATTGGATCCTTGAATTAATGAACCTAAGAGCTTGTTTTGCCTTTTGGTGGTTTTCTTTCTTTGTCACTATTGCATCCAGTTGTGATGTCTTAAGTCAAAGACATAAAGAGGGCTCAGAGATCGTGGCTGAAGTATTTGACATATTTAATTTGTCAAAAAGAAAACCAATGGGTGAATTAATTAATATATGAGAAATTTTATATGGAAAAAGTCCCAAGACACTAACTAACAATGAATTTCTGCAGCTCTTATATATTTCAAATTGATGTTTTTCCTGAAATTTAAAAAAACACCTAGAAATATGTTTAGGTTTAGTTCCTATTATCCACACAAGAGGTCAGACCAGGATAAGTGATGATCTTCTCTGGCAGTATCATCTATGACTCTAGGAAACAGCCCCAAATTTATGTTGTGTATCTGACAAGTAATACTCCCACTGACATATATGGTATGTATTGGTACAAAAAACATCTGAAGCTCTCACAGTTGGTGAAACAGATAATGAATTGGCCTCAGAGCATAATTTTGAAATGGCAGTCACCATTTCTAAACGTGTACAATGTGTTTGCCTTCAAACAAATACCTTTAAAAAATTTTGGTATCTAGTAATTTTTAGTTATCTTTACCAACTTAAAAGCACACAGTGTTAGAACTACATTGCAGTGGTAAAATATGTCTAAAATTGTGTTTCTCTGTAAAGCCTAGTTGCACAGGAAAAACACCATTCAGTTTAAAAAAAGGTTCAATAGTTGTTGAGTAATCACTGGTTTTTTTCCTTACTGTTTTTAATTTTTTGTCGCCGTAGACAATAATATTATTGAACTCTAGATGCAGGTTCATTTTGTTCTGCCTATAAGTTGTGTCCTTCCTCATCCTGGAAGGCTATATGAAGTAAAAAGAAATATATGTGTATTTTCTGTTCAGACCTGTAGACCTCTAAGGATGCAGGCACTAAACTCCTTAGGGATCAAGCAGTGTGTTTTGGAAGCTGGGAGGAACACATTACAGAGCTGGGGTCCCCTTCATCTGCACACGTTGGCAAGAGCTGTGTTTGGTCTGACTCCTGCTATAGGAAAGGAAAGATGTGATGCTGGGTGTGTGTACTCCGAAGGGATTTCCAGTAAGCCTTGCTTTATGGCTTCTACTTCACAGTGCTGCTCTTACTGTCCAAGTTTTAAATCAAATCTTCCACACAACGAAAATCTGATTTTACTGTCCTGTAAGTTTCTAGAAAAAACACTTTCTGATTCCTGTAAGATCTTTTTCTCTCATCAGCCAATGCTTTTATTTATTTTTAGTAAATACCACAAAGGGATCTCTGCATTTTATCCATTTCAATATAAAAAGGATTTTTCTTTTGAACAAAGGAAGAACTCTTGTTCATCCTGAGCAATTTAAGTGACCTGCGAAACTAAATGCACTGGCAGGACTTCCATTTAGTTAGTAATTCACAGCTGTCACTGGAGACATCTCTCTACAAAGAAAACTGTTTTCTTTCCATGTTTATTTCTTCAGCAGAACCTGCTGCATAACAATGTCAATTATTGGCCTTATCAGTGTGTAACCCTGGAGAAGACTAAAATCACAGGAGCCTGTACACTTGACAACCAAACTCAATCAAAACTACTGATAAGAGCACAAAGAGAAACCAGAAGCTTTTGGAGTATGAGCTGAGTAATAGGATGAAGTGACATATGCCTTTCTTTTAGACAAGCAGATGGAGGAGGATTAATTTTCTTTCTTTCAATTTTCTGTTCTCTCCTATGGTTTCCTAAATGCTAGTGCATGTAGATTTTTCTGTCTTACAACAAAATTGTCTCTTTGCAGCTGCAAGACAGTAAAAATAACAAGAACTGAAATGCCTATTGTTTTGTCATCCTTGTAAACAAATCAGATTTAAATTTTTTCCAGAAATGTCATTATGGCGGGTTTACTATGACTATCATAGCCTCCTAGTTAGATCTTTCAGCTGACATAAAGAGTAAAATCTTCGCACAACTCATTTGCTCTCTGTAGTGTGTTTTGCATTAGACATCCCTTTTCAAATCTAGTAAGAACTCTCATTTATGCTATCTTAATTTGTTTTCTTCACAGTAGCATTTGCCTGATGGTAGCTGAATGAATAGCAATGGTTCCATCCAGTCCTCAGGAGCTGATTCACCAAAGCTTTGTGTTAATTTTTTTCCCTCACAATTCTCACACATCTTGCTTAGTTTCAGGTGTTGATCCCCATAGGTCAGCAGGTAAAACAGGGACATCTGAAATGCTTAATAGTTGTTCTCTACCACATCCTTTCTTAAATATTGCCACCCCTGAGAAGAGATGACAGAGCATGGCATGGAGCTGCTATGGCAGTGCCAGCTCGCAGGCAAGCCTGTTAAAGCGACCTGAAATTACCAGCAGTAATATACCTCTGAAAGTTCTATTTCATGTAGTTGATGTCTTTATTCTCTTCTGTGAGGAAAGGTCACATCTTCCAAGCTGTGCCATAGTTTCCTTTCTAGGAGATTGTTGTGATAAATACAGGAATTCCTTTTCTTGTCTGCCTGCTAAAAACAGATGAGAGATGTGTCACTGTCGGTAACCATCCCATAAAACCACCTACATTACACCACTGAAGTGTTGTTTATCCAATAGAAATGTTAGTATGGTTTTTGCCAAACCCTGAAACACCTTTTGATCATGTTTATTTATTTAAACAAAATGGCATTTTATTTACAAGTATGGTTTTGTAAAAGAAATAATGTCATAAGTCCAATTATCCAAAGAAAATGAATTTGGGTATAATATTGTCCTTAAAACTTATTTAGTTTATGTGTGGTTTTGATTCTTTGGATAGCCATTTTTAGATAGGTTTTTCGAGTCTTTTCTTTGAAATTCTGAAGGCCAGAATCTTTTTCTTAATGTAATTTGAATTTTTACAAAACCAAGTGTGTGTAAGAACCTAACACCTGGGAGAAATACTGCAAAATATTACTCATATTTCGTTTATGTGCTACTAGGTGCCACGTGACAAAGTTATTATTATGAAAACATTGTTTTTCTCTCTGTATTATGAAAACAGTGTTTTTCTCTCTGTATTGATTCTCCCTGGTTTTAGTAATGGTTCTCCTTACATAGTGTGAAATTGAGGACTTTGACCTGTTTGATCTTTGATGATCATTCTGGAGCTGCTGTGCAATTGTCAGAGTGTTCCTCTGCCAAACGGCTCTTTGGGCATTGATACCATGACAGAGGCCACTGCTTTCAACACGCAGATTCTTTTGAAGTTTGAGTCTAAACTTATTTCCTTGTGTGTATGGACCAGGCTTCGAAAGAAGAGGTACTTCTGGCCTTGGAGCTTTTAGGACTTTAATCTTGGAAATCTTAAAAATGAGCAGTCAGAAAAGATTAACCTAGCCCATTGTCACCCACTGTACTGAAAAGACATTCGTTTCTCTTGTGTTTGTGTCTGGAGGCTGTTCTTCTGTAGATAAGTAAAGAATAAACCCTGCAGTCAGCTGTTGGTTTACAAACACTTATTTTTCATGTAAGTTGAGACATTTATCGTCTTATATAGAAATTTGATCTCAAATTCTGGCTGGCTAAAGTTGAGTTGTAGATTTTAATTTTTATCAGTATAGTGACGTGTAAGAAAGGCAATTAACTGTTATATAAAGAAAGTGTGATAGTATTTTAATTGTATAAAAGTCCAGGGTCTTCAGATATTTGCATGTACCTTAGGGCTTCCATGAACTCCTTTTAGTGTTAGTATTTTTCTGTGACTCCAGTAACATATTCTTGTCTATATGGTTTTGAAAAATTGCATTTCTCTGGGACTTGCATGAGAATTATGTATTTGGCTTTTATGTAATTTCTTTAGAGTTGTGTTTAACAACAGTAGACTAGGAAATGAAGAACTGACCTTAGCAGAGAGCATTAAAAGAATGTTGCTTGTTTAACCTTGTGAAGCAAAGCTTGAGAGAGAATATGATTATCTCTAGAACGCATTTGGATTGCTTTATAATGGGGGTAAAGATTTAAGTCATAATGTAATTTTGGTGAAAGATCAAAAGTATATAAATTATTTCACTTTTATTTACAATCCATTAGATAATATGAAGCATCTTGTATGTGAAATATCAGGACATAAGGAGCAGCATATATTTTCTGACAAAGCTTGATGAATTTGTGTTACTGTGTGATACAGGGAGATTAATCCTGATTTGGGTTTTTTGTTGTCCCCAAACAAGTTGAAAGATGTCTTGAACACAGTCACAGTTTTTAATCATGTTTCTCAAGTAGTATTTATTCTGTTTTAGGGTACTTTTATCCTTTAGCTTATAGTGTACAATTCGATTATATTATGTTAATTTGAATTGGTGCTCCAGTCTGATTGTCTGTGGAGGCACTTTTGGAATTTCTCTCTGACTGAAGCATTCTGTATCATATATTTTTCTCTTAAGGCATCAAGGAATGGATAGAAACTTGCAGGGATGTAGTAGTTTTTTGTACATTAGGAAAACCTATGCAGCTTGGGTGTTCCCCTGTCTCGTGCTCTTGTGCGTGTGCTGTGCTCACCAAGGAAGTTTAATTGATTTCTTAATTTGAGCAGTGGCATTTTCCTCAGAGATGAAGGGATTTTTGGATTACTTCTTACTGGTTTTTGTGAGGCTTCTCAGGTTAACTGGGAAATTTTCAGTTATCAGATGGGGCAGGTCGTTTCCTTTAACTGTGGGATCTTCATGAAGTTCTCTTCCACTGCCAAGGCATTGGTTCTCTGTGCTGTTGTCCTTAAGTCTCTTAGAGGTGCACAAATGCTTTATGGGCTTTGTCACAGAAGTGGGGAATGATTGTTTATTATTCAGAACAAAACACCAAAATATGGCTTCATGTGGTGGTGATTGAGCAATATAATGGAAATGGCCTCTTTCAGTCCTATATCCCCCAGGATAGCAACAATATTCCATTTGAATTCTGTTTAGGACTACTTGTTTTACTTCTAAAAATGCACTAGTTTAAGCAGCCACTGCACTGTGACATCTTTATTGAATGTAAAACTTACATATCTCAGACTACTACTTAAGTTATAGAAAACAGGCAGTTTTGTGTCAGCCATCCTTAATATATGTTTTCTCTAAAACAAGATTTTACTCAGAACAATTTACAGTGTTTTGTCAAAACATTATAATTACTTTAAGCTGGAAATGCATAAAATTTTTATGTACTTCATTACATTGCATTGGTCTTTTATGATTTTCTTTCTTCTTTTTTTTTTTTTTTTTGGCTAAGCTTTTAGCTATTCATATACAGTGTTATAATCTAAGTCATTGCAGGTAAGGAAATGAAAATATGTGTGAATTTGTACCTGTAGAAATTGTCCCACTTAAAATTCACTGCCAAATTATGATCAGGAAAGCCAAACCAAGAAGATTGGTTAGCATATGGACTTCATGGAGAGGCAAAATTGTAAATTTTCTATTGGAATCTGCTATAGAAATATTTTGATCTTGCTTGACTACAGAAAGAAACAGAATATAGTAATTTATTGGTAAATAATTTCAGAAATTAAATTCTGCCATAATTGCTGCAGCCTTAATTGGTACAGTACATTCTATGCTTGGATCAGTTTTGTTGATTTTCTTTTAATAGAATGACAACTGATCTTTATGACTTTTTCATACTGTTGATATTTGCATCTGTTCTCCTTTATTTGTTGTGGTTTAGATGGAACTAGTGGTAAATTCCATACTTGGTCTTTTTATTATTTATTTGTTACAATTTATATTTTGGTACATAAGAAGCACACATTTCTCCAAATGCCATCAATATAACAATATTTCATAGAACATTACAGCAAAAACTATAATCAGAGTGGTTTGGGGCTGTTCTGTTTTGAGCTTTAGCAGTTGGAGTACTGTGAAACTTTCCTGGATACTTCCTGAGACACTCAGTTTTCATGACAGTTATGTAGAATAGAAGTTCTGTTTTCTCTAGTTTAAATGTGAGAAAGAACCTCGGACTGTTTTTGTTTTGACTGTCCAACTTAAGCATGGATTTAGATCAGTATTTGAGTATCATAGAATCATAGAAGGGTTTGGGATGGAAGCTGTCTTAAATCCTGTAGGTTCTGTGGCAATACTTGCTTTGATTTTAATTCCTTAACCTTGTCGTATAAATTTGAGATAATACTGTATGGATAGTAAGTTTAGTTGAGAAAAAGATTTAGCATGCAAATTTCATTCCTGGTTTAGGGATGGACATTACTTGCTTTTTATTTGAGACCAAGGAAATAAGACTACCTCTAATACCAGCTGAGATGTGGCTTACTTTAGTGTATTTTTTAACCAATACCCCTGTAAAAGAAGATATAAATCTCCTCTTTAGCTAAGTGAGCTGAAGCTAAGCACAGCTTCTCTGACATAGTCCTTTATAACCACATATTTTATGATTAGCAATTAAGATTGCTAATGACTTGTGTAAGAGATCCATACTGGATGAAACAGGACTTAATTTGCTGGCTTAGTATGCTGAGTCCTGGAATCTTTTTCAGTAGTCATGAAAAGAAAAACATGAAAGGTAAATGACGAGACCATTAACTTTCCATAAGCTTTCATTTTCAGGATGTTAAGGTGTGCTTCTATGAAGTTCTAATTAGGAATATGAAATTAATTATAAGAATAGCATACTTCTTTATGTTTTCATAAGATTAATGGGAGATTGATCAGTTGAAATGAAGAATTAAAATGTATATTTGAATCAAAGTATATATATGTACACTATATTTGAATCAAAGGATAAAAAATATATACTTATTGAGAATAACTGTGTCCTTCAATGTAAGCTGATTGCAGAAGAAATTAACCTTTAAGCTATTTAGATTTTTTTTAAAAGTATTCATTTTAAGTTGCAACAAGTCTAGTTAGAATTCTGAATAACATTTTTTCTCTGTAGTTAGATTCCGACTGTTATGCATTCTGTATGCTGTGGTCTGCTGATTGAGATGTCATGGTGTGTGAAAAAAAGGTCAAAATTAAGAAGTATAAGACTGAAATAATTAATGTTCTTTTCAAGGAATTCTAGGTGCATAATGTAAGTTATGCACAATAAAGGAAGGTACAAGAAAAAAATCAAATTTAGCATTGAATTTAGGAAGTTTGATGTTACACTATTTCTGCAAATATTTGGGTTGGGGTCTTTTGATATTTTTGTTTTTTTCCTCTAAACTTTCACATTCAAGGTGGAAGTTCTTGAGTGAGACTGACTTATGACTGGCCAAGAATGTGTCTTTTAAATCCTTCAGACTGTGTCCAGTGCAGATTTCAATGTTCCTACCACTTGGCATAGATAAACCAGTGTTTGCCCATCTTGGGTTTATCAAAGTTTAGGTTCACCCACAGTCTTCGAAGTTACAGGAACAAGGAAGGCATTGTTACATCCAGTATCCAAAAGGGGCTTCTCTGTGCTATCTCAGCCATTGTTGCTGTGTGCTTTCCACACTCAAGAAACAGCTGTACCCCTGAAGGATCTGGGTCCACTTATGTCTCTTAACCTCCATCTGCGGCAAATACTTCTTAAGCTGCAGCAGGTGACCTATTCCTACTATCTCTTTAGTATTAGATTTTGAAATCTTAGTATTCTCAATTCCAGCTGTGCCCAACAGAAAAAAAATGTTTTCTCTGCCTCCAGGACACAGGTAGTTAATAAGATGCACAGCACTCCAGAAATAGAGCTCATTATTTTCAACTCCATATTTGCTACATGGAGTTGCAAATAATCTGCAAGGATTATATATATATATTTATATATATATATATATTTATATATATATATGTATATATACATATACACACATACTTCCCCAGGACATTGGGAGACATAAGAAGTGACAGCAGCATAAGGAATATTGCTGAGCACATTGCAAGAGGAGAAGAAGGAAAAGAGAACTTGTCTCAGAGCTGGAGCCCTGTTCATTTGGTGCACTATGATAACAACAGCAAGGGGCAGAGAGAAGGGAAAAGCTGGCAGTTGAGCAGGGTCATCCGGGCCCTTCAGTGTGTGCTGGACCTGTGCTTTCATGTCACCAGCCACTGCTTTGATAGCAGGCTGGAGGGGGAGGATTGGTGGTGAGCTTGGCTGAGTCCCAGAGCAGCAGGTATCCTTCATCCTAAATCCCTGGGAAGAGGATTAGAGGTTAACATGGCACAGAACCTTGCCAGCCTGGTCACTGCAGCGCGGGCATGCTCTGAGGCACTGTAGCTCTGGCACATCTGTCTCTCTGCTCCACAGTGCAGGGAAGCGACCACAGAGGGAATGCCCACTTGGCACCAGCCATCCTTTCCTTTCACCCTTGACAATCCCAAATGCAATCAAATGAAAAATCATATTGTAAAGGAAATAGAAATTAAATAATCCCTATATTAAGGATTTCTCTTGCCTGTATAGTAGTTATATCTGGTTGCAAACAAATGTCTGAATCATCATCCAGCTCTATCTCTGGTGCAACATTATGCAATTTCCCATAAAACCATAAAAACATTTCGATTTCTTTTAATGTATTCATAAGGTTTATTTCTCATTTCTATTATCTAAAAAGATAGATGAGCATTTTTTTCCTGTGGCAATAATTGGTTTCCTCCTTAGGTTGTCTCAATAATTACTCTAAATAAATTTTAGTAGAATTGCTCCTCATTAGTTCTTTAAAAGTAGGTGCTATGTCCTGGGATTTCAAGTACAACTTCGGAAAGTATAAATAACTCTCATAAAGGGGCCATTTAATCAAATTGCCAACATAAATTTTTCAGTGTTTTATATATAGTCATAATGTGTAATAGATATAGCTCTTACTAAAAATATAGTTATTAGCATTTTCTTATCAAATCACTAAAGATTATATATAAACTTAATTTACCTTTAATTTACTTATATGCAGTCCTAAAGTATAATATTGAAAAGTTTATGATCATAAAATATAGTAAGATTGTAGGTTAAAACAGAGCTGTGGTAGACCAGGAGTACTCAGACTGTAATTACATTGCAGTTAACAGCAGGAAGGATTAACAACTCTCATAGAAAAGTACTGCATTTTAGGAGTGCCTTTTTTTGTTAAATTAATAGACCAGTTCTCAGTTTTGACACTAAAAACTAACTCTGTAAATGTCCTCAGTATGTTCAAGTTTGATTTTAACTTTAGTTACTGTCATTTTATATTTTCTAAAATGAAAACGCTATTACTGTTTTTATGTCCTATTAAGTTTCTTCTATTAAAAAAAACCAAAACCCTTGCAATTGAACTTTGTCAATAATTCACACAGACAAAAACTCTGAACTGAATTTTCAAAGTAAATATATTGCTTTGATTAGCACAGAAGATGCCTTAGTGCTCTGCTCATTAGAATAACATTTTAATGTTTTATTAACTATCAATATGTTATTTTTTCTGTAACTGGTTTTGATGTTCCTTCCTTCCAGACCCACATATGGAGTCAGAGTAGGGGTAACAATAAGTAGTATAACAACTACAGATAGCCGTTGCCAAATAACTGGTGTTATTGCCCAATCTTATGCTAAAATTGTGTTCATTAAAGGGATTGTAGCAGACTTCATACTGTAAGGAGATTTGGTAATGAACCAGATTTCAAAACATGATAAAATTTGCTTTCTTCGCTCTGGGTTTGGGGTTTTAAAGATAATTTTAATACGCTGAGATTTCACTGGGTTACAGTCTCAGTGAGGAGAAGGAGGCTGATAACTTTGTAGTAATTATTAAAAATACATTTTGTGAAGTTTTATTACTATTCAGTTTTGATTTAGTCTACAAGGAGCAGAACCTTGATCTTTTTTATCTTAGAGGAAACTGAGGAATAAGGGCTTTGGAAATCATCTTTTTGAGCTGTCTGTCTAGTAGTCTGGTATTTTGTTTTAGGTATGTATATTGGATCTTTTGGGATAATGTTTTTTTCCATCAAGAATAATTGTGTATCTGACAACAGCCATTGCTTAACCTGGAGTATTACTGTTGTTGTGTGTAAAACACAGACCTCGTACTTTTACTGTTCATACATCTAGAGGTGCTTTTATTCCACAGCACTTACAGCATATTTACCACTGCTTTGTCTTGACTACAAAGTGAAGAGAATAGTTCTAGAGTACGTGGTAATTATCTGAGGAAAATTACATTTTGAAAATACATTTACTTTAAAATTGCATTATATAGCTGCTTCTAAGTGCTTAAAAATACTTTAAATATAGCAGCATAGTTGAGCATGCTGTATATAGTGTTTTAGCATATTTTAGCATGTTTTTCAAACACGCATATGTAAAGTATCACATAAATCTAAATGTAGTTAAAGTGGTAGAAATACAATGAGTGAAATTCTGTAAAACATAAGGTTTTTGTTTGGTAACAGAAATGTTGAATTTAAAATGTACTGAAGAATTATTTCAGAATTGTGGTTTAAATACATCAGTGTAAACCAGAAATTTCTTGTAAAGGCTAGTATATAGTTTACAGTCAGATCTTTTGCCATACTTAAAAGTCAGTTTGGTGTGTAGATTTTAAATTTATTCATAGTCTGACCCAGTAACTCTGCTACGCCAGCCCCCATATACTTTAATTACAAATGAAAAATACATACTTCTACTTGTTAAAAAACATACCTTTATTGTTTCTGGAAATGGTCCAAAGGGGTAAATGTTTAGTGTTTTTTTGTTGCACTTTTGGATTTCTTTTCTAATTAAGCCCATATCCTTTAAAAAATAAAACACTGGAAAATTTCACTGTGGACGGGAGGTCCATAGTGCAAGTTGCTGCTGCAAGCCAGGCTAGCACTGGAGCTCGAGCAGCCTGTTCAGGGCTTTGTCAGGCGAGTTGTGAGAATCACAGGGGACAGATTCTCAGTTTCCCTGGCAAGCTGCTCAAGCACCCTCATTGCAAAGGATTGTTTTCATACGACAAGTTAGCTTCAACTTGTTACTATTGCCTCTTGGTACCTTTTTTCTTCTTTCTAATCCCCCGTATGTAGAACTGCTCTTACATCCTGCCTTAGCCTTCTCCCCACTAAAAAATGCCGGTTTTCTCACACTGTCCTGTGTAACATCAGCTGCAGCCCCCTAACCATGGTAGTGACACTGTGACTAAAATCTCTTCACTTTTTGTGCCTGATGGAGGGCAAGAACATATACAAGTACCTTGATCCTCCTCTTCTTGGTTGGCAGGAAGGGAGGGAGGATGGAGATGCTTTTCCATGGTGTGGCATGAGAGGGCAAACACCACAGATAGAGCGAACTGAAGAGGTGCTGGCAGGCTGGGCTATGCAGGTGGGCCCCCGTTCAAGGGATTAATGTGGCTGTTCCTCTCAGGAAGAGTCCAGGAAACCAGGGCACCCTATTTGCCAAATTCAAAGAATATAATTTTGAGCATATTTTTGGTTGATACAGCCAAAATATAAACAAACATTGAACTGGGATTCTGGAAACCCCAGCTCTGATGATTTTCTACTGGCTGCTCTGATTCTTCAGCCAGGTGTCATCACACCACCATTTAGATTAAACAGAAAAAAGAATTCTTACAGGATTATTTTACAAATATTGATTTTCAGAGTCAGTTTTCTTCTGAAATAGACCAGGCAGTTTATCACCTAGAAGTTTTTAGTGGTAAATATTAATTCACATTATGATTCATCATATTGCAAAGAGTACCTCATGTTTTAATACTGGTGTGGATAGGAAAATGAATCTAAGCAGTTAGCATGCATGCCTTATTTGCACATGCAATCTAGCAATTCCTGTTTATCTGTTGGCAAAAAAAATAAGAGTGATAATTAAAAATAAATTAGTAGGCTTGAGTGACTTGTAGTAATCCTTGCTCTTTTTTTTTTTTTTTAACTGTAAAATGCTGAATTGATCAGTTTTAGACAGACTAGTAATGTGGTTCAGTAAATATTAAGTAGTGTGTTTGTATATCCCTTCAAATCCAAAGATTTTCTTTGGGGGTTTTTGACTGTTTCTTTATAGTAGTTTCCTTGTTTCCAAAGAATGCTCCGTATGCAGCAATAAAGGCAACATGATTTGCGCTAGCAGTTAAAGAAAAATAAAATTTTCTTATTTAGAGAAAATAATATTTTCTTTAGTAAGGTTTTTGTCAACTTTTAGTTTATTTTTAAGTTGATGTAAGTGTGATTTCTATCTGAGCAAGTTCTGAAGCTCTGTAGTAGATCACAGGAAGATAAGCCTCATCTTCAGATGATCATACAAGTAGTGTGCCTTTGGCCAGTTGCTTCACTTGGGTTTGTAAGGCATATTCACGGGTCAGTATCAGTCTTAGACTTTGGTCCTTTCCCTTGGTAACAGTGGCAAAATGCCCACTCAAACAGAAATGGACTTGGACAGTCAATGCATTACTCTGCCATTTATTGTGATGAAAATTATTTTCAAATTTGAAATTAATGGTAAGAGTATTAAACTAGGTCATCACTAACAGTCCTATTTCAGATTTGAGCTGTATGTTAAATTTCATATAGTATGGATATTGAAGGTATAGTCTTTGGATGTTCCAAAGTCCAAAGATAACCAAAGCCCAAAAGAAAACCTAAACACTGCTCCAGCAATATGAATCATTTGCGCCAGTTTGCACCAGAAGTCTGACCCAGAAAAGTCTTGAGGCTACGAACAGTAAAAGAGGTAATTTCACAAAGCTCACTAAATTAATTGCTGTGTCTTAGCTTGAAAGTTACTTTTGTAAAAGGACAAAAGAACTTTCATGGAGGTAGGCATTTATGATCCCTCCACACAGCCCTCGTACTCTGTACTGCTAATTTATTAATTACAGTTATCAGCATAACTGTCAAATAAGTACATAGAAATTAAAAAAAAGAGTGGGATTTTGACAATTGTGCAATACTTTATTAAAAAGGTGTTCTCTCAAGTGTAATAGAGACATTCTCCTGCTAACTCTGTTGTATTACTGCTTATTATGCATAATTAAATATACAGTACAGCTCAACTTCTTTCTCTTTTCATATAAGAACCAGTATAGAAAGACCGTGAAGTAGATGAAGGCAAAATAATTTTCTCACAAACACAAAGAAGTCATTTAATGTTAATTTTTGCTCCTGTCTGTTTCCTAAAATCACTAAATCCTTGCTAAGGGCTACTACAGCCATCTTCTATGAAAGCAGGTGCAGAGGAAACAAGGCAACAAGGAAAATAAGACTCTTATGAGGAAGAATAATTTCCCTCAGTACTTATACATGATACTGCAAGATTCTGATTTATAAAAAGATAATGGCTGTGGTTTTAATTGCATTCCCATTCACTTATTGCTGATCTTCAGAATAAACCTTAACAAACGTATTCACAGAAAAATAGATGTATGCACGTCATCACAAATAAAGATACACATCTATAAATGTGCATGATCTGTCTGCATTTTTTCTGCAAAAATAGAGCACCTAGAAGATATAAGTAGGCATAACAACTTCGCTTATTCCTAAGATTGCCTTATACCTCCCATCATAAAAATCCACATTCATGTGGTTGTGACTCATACAAAACTCTTCTTTTGCTGTTTTGCCACAGCTTATCAAAACAATTAAAAGCATGACAGGTGATCTGCTCTATGGGAATTTTCAAACATGAACTTCAAATTTGGCCTAGGGTGGCTTTTGCATCACATTTAAGGGTTTTTGACCTTTTGGATCACCTTTTTTTTTTTTTTTTTTTTTAAAAGAAGCAAATTGATTTCCTGAGTTTGGAAAAATTATGAGCCTTATAAAAACCGTCATTTGCATGAAGTCAGGAGACGGTTTGTGGTAGCTGATCTTGCAGAGTCCTCTCACAGCTGTCAGGTTTCAGCCTACAGAGGAGGATTTGAGGCTCTATGCTGCTAGGATCGTGGTGGAGTTTGGTGCATGTTCATCAGAACTGAATACGGAGGCCCTGTCCCAGTGAGCTCCTTGTTACCTCTGTTTCTGGGCTGAGACTTCTTGGAAGTGAATTTTGCCTAAACCTCATATGAGAGAGAGGAAAAGCTGACCCATAGGAAAAAATTTTGGGCTCAGAAATCAGGCGAGAGTGGGAAATCAGGGCTAAGAATTGAGGTGGGGGTTGACTGCAACTGACCGAAATAATAACTTATTTCATAATTCTTCGTGTATAAGTAGAGACGTAGCTTATCTTTGTATTGGTATGAGAGAATCCCAGATTTAGCAATCATCCATAATTTTAAAAATATATCCAATTGTATAACTCCATGCCCTGGAGCATAAAAATAATTTGGATAGGCAACGACACTGATTGTTTTTCTCAAAACAAAATTATCTAGCAAATAAACATATTTCAGCTACAATTAATAGCAGGTTTCTGAACTGAAAGGTTGAATAGCAAGTATCTCTGTAAAAGTCACTAAACCTAATGGGATCTCAGGTTTGTTTGGGATACAGAAGTGCTACATGAGTGGTTGCTTATAAATGACCATTATATAAGTAGTACATAGTTATTACAATGCTATTTGAAAAATGTATTTATTTCTTTTTTTTTTTTTCCTTCATCCAGGAGTTACTGATATTTTTACAGAATTTGCCCACAGTACACTGGGGAAATGAAGACATCAGTGTACTCCTAGCAGAGGCCTACAGACTGAAGTTTGCATTTGCGGATGCCCCCAATCATTACAAGAAATGAATATAAAGAGACAGAAATCATTAGAACCAACGTGTTCTGCAGTATTATGGCATCTATTGTTCTGGTTGTACTTTCAGCTCATTGCTCTTTCATTTGAAGTTAAGACGACCATTAAAATTCTGTTAGAATTTGCAGAATGAGAACAGAATACCAAAGAAGTGGACAAAGCAGGATATCGAGCACTGAATGAACTTAAAAGTGAATTTTTTTGCTCAGCATGAAAAATGAGTTCAGAAGTCTTATAACATAATTTTCTTCTTTTTTCCCCTTCTCTAAACAGGAGAATTGTAGTCTGTCTAATTTACGTTAAGCAATTTTTCTATGTACCTTTGACTTAAAACTACTTATGAAATAATTTTGTAATTACTTCAGCGTCACCCACCATGACTGTAATCAGCCAGTTTTGGTCAGTGAAATTTATTTACTTTGAGTGGCAAAAAAGAGCTTTTTCATTATCATAAAGACCATGTGAGACAGCAAGGCCTGTGTTTTGAGGTCTGGTTGTAAGCCAAAAGACACTGATATTAGCACATCATCTATTGTTCTTCCATGGAATCAGGTTAGAATACTTCCATAATATAAGTATATAGAAGGCTGTAATGGAAATTGGTGGCATTTGTCTAAACATTACTCAGTCTTGAAGGATGCTATAGAAGCTTTTTAAGCATAGAAAGGAGTTACTTAAAGCTGAAGATTCATCTATTACACTAAAATAAATCCCTCTCAATATTTTTTGGAGTGTTTCAAAATAATGAATTAAACAGAAGGCATGGTCTTGTCAAAGTAATTAACATTTCTCTTCTAGGGCCTTTCAATTTTTCAGCATGAAAGTTCACTTTTAAGAAATGTATTAAGAAGCTTGGTTTACAAAGCAAGATATATTTTTATCTCAGTTGTTGCCTTATTCTCCATTTCTAGCAACTTAGAAAAGGAAAATTAATATATCTTTCCAAAGCTTTTTTGTTAAATAATTTAATACCTTTTTTTCCTTATTATTCAGAGGAGGAGAGCTAGTTCCCAATAACAATAACAGTAACTGTATACTCAGATCGCTCGTGGGTCATTAGCAGAACAAAAATCCTCTATGAGTTTATAGACTCAAATTAATGTTTCTTCATATAACCATGGGATACTGAATAATTTCTTAAAACTTACATAATTTAAGTGCACTATTTTTTTTTAAGAAATATTTTCTGATAAGAATTCTAATTTTGCTCTGTTGGATGTAAATAACTCATATTCATTTGTGCCTACCATACACATACAGGTTATGAAGGGTGAGAGTTGCAATAAGCAATACACTTAAAAGTTCTGACTTACTATTCCTCAGTTTTGTTCTTGAGTTGCTCAGCGTTGCACAGAAAGTCTAGTGCACTTTTAAGTTTTGGAAATAAAAAACCATCAAGAGATTTTCTCTTATGACTTGTTATTGGAAGATTATTTTCAACTTCTTAAAAATATGTAGATACATATTTTGAAGAAAACTTTCTAAATGTGTTAGTTACATTACTTGCTTTAGGGGCCTTAGTTCTTGACACAGGCTTTATAATAATTAGGTGTTTCAGGGTAAATTAAATAAAATACATTTTTACCAACATGTGATTTATGAGACCATCTATATCTTAAAAGTCTATGAAATCTTTGGTAGAAGAGAAAGAAAAGAATTATTTCAGAAGCAGGAGTGTTTGGTGACTAGGATGCATTTCTTTTCCAGTGGTGTCAGCCCGGGGTTTCAGTTGTGATGGATACAGGGTCAGGCCTCCCAGACGGCTGCAGTTGTGCCTGGAATGTGTAGTGGATCTGTGCTTCTTACGTGTCTGTGTACTGCTTTCTGTAACTTCAGTTCATGGTCTAATGTATTAAAATTTATGTTTACAAAGAATATCATATTGTGCCTAACAGTGTCTACCAATAACAGAATAAAAGAAATGTGAAATTTATGACCATTTGCTTTAAACTTAGTATCTGCAATCATTTGTTAATAGAAATGCATATTATTGTAACAAGAGAAGACAACACAGCATTAACTGTTGTAAGGGTTTTCTATAATGAACTTTTTTCTATTAAGACATTATTTAGGTAGTTACATGTAACATGGAAAGTTGACCCAAAGTTGTCTGCTGTGTCAGATGCTCCTGCATAACGTTTCTGGGACTGGATATATAAAATTTCCTTCATTGGGTCCACATAAATTGTCTGCCATGTCTTCCAAACTCAACAGGTACCTCTTACTTCCCTTGGAAGGAAGTATTACCATTAGAGGTCACATTTACTATTGTGTCTGTGTCAGAAGTTGAATATTGTACTTGAGCACATTGCTTTTTAAGGATAGTGGGAAGTTTCCTAATATAATACCAATGTTTATTTATGTAGATATAGATTTTTCTGGAAAATATGATACAGATATATGAATAACATTTATATATCTATACGGATAGGAGTCGTTCTCAGTAAATAGAAGGCTGACATTTATGTAAAATTTCAAATTTTTATGCACAGCCCACACATTAAACAATTTTACATCTCAGGTAAAATGTCCTTCCAAACAAAATATTGCATAGAAAAGGAAATAGCATTACCATTATTACATCCCATGTACTTAGTTTTTTCAAAATTCAAGATTCTGATTATTATAAAATTTGTTTGTAATATGTATTTTCTTATGAAGGAGGCATCTTGACACATCACTAGTGAAACCAGGCAGTAATTTCCTAGAACTCATGTGAAATATTGAAATTGCAATGTCTAAAATGCGTGTTAAATAACTTCAGTGATAAAAGTTTAAACTGGAATGTACAATATTAAAAAAATTTATGACTTCAGAATTTGAAAATGTAAATAATAAATTAGTTAACTGTGTAAATACAGTACATGGAATAAGATAGAAATGTAAGTTGAAATCTTATGTAATTCTGTAATATGTTATAAGAAATTAGTTCATTATTTTTTGGCGCAGTTCTGTATGGAAAGGCCTGTTAATTTGTTCTTAATTTCATAACTACAGAATAGAAATATCTGAAGTTCCATTGTATGCTTCTGACAAACATTACCACTGAGGCGCTGGTTAAAACTATAAAACTGATGAAAGATGAGGAAATAAACATATATTTATGAAGTGCTATATAGAATGGAAAGTTTTTGTTTATTGTTTTCTTCAAACACATTGCACCCTGAATCAGAGCATGGATTTGGTGTGTTTCTGTCTTCAGCCTCAAAAGGCTTTATCACAAGAGGAAATGCATTAACAGCACATGGTTTGGTAATACAAGCAATTCCAGGGGCGTGTCTGTGCACTGACCATGTGCGTGCAGGGTGCTGAGCATTTTCTGGAAAAAGCAGATGAAGACAGATTTGACACCACAGCAGAATTAAACTGAGGAGAAGGTGGAGCAAATCAGGGCAAAGTAAAGAGAGGAGGCACAGAATTCTATAGGGCTCCAGGGGTGTGGGAGAAGGGGAATCTTCAGCTCACAGTGAGGAAAAAGTAAACAGGTGATAGGGTCAATATGATCTGGAAACTAAGATGGTTTAATTAGATTAATAATCAGGACAGATGTCCTGTACATACAGGAAGCTCAAGTCCCTTCTGTCTCACCAGACTCACAATTATCCAGTGGGTCTGGTGAGAAAATACACAAAGAAGGCAAAAACAGTAACTTCTCTCTAAAACTCCACACCACATTCAGGGGAAAAGAGACAGGGATGCAAAGGCAATCTGTCTGTTACGTGCTTGAATGACTATGAATTGTAATCATGCTGGCTTCTCACCTTGAATAAAATTTGTGTTTCTTCATCTGCTATAATCCTCTGGAGATCTTGCATGAAATCAGCAATGGAGGATCTTCCAAATTGTTTTTCAAAGCAGAAGAGATCAAGAAGGTGGAGTAAAGGCCCAAGGTATCAAAAGGTATGTGCTGGTATTTGTTGATTTTCTTATGCAAAAAGAGCCCTGGAAAACTGATATTTTGGGCAGGTGGAGGGCTTTCCATGGATATAAATGTGAAGTACAACAGAAAGGACTTTCTGAAAATTTAATCTATACTTCAGGTCACTTCCTCCTTGAAAACAGAGTGGGGTGGAAGATAAGTACTTTGTAGCACATTAAATTCTTTGGAGATCGGAAGAGGGGGTGATGTGGAAAAGCTCCCAGTCCCGCGATCACTCAGGCATAATTCTGTGCCATGGGAAAGAACTGCAGCTCAAGTGCTTCTTATCACTGTATGATGGAGAGTCAAGTTCCTGAGCGATTTAATTCCAGATCATTTGCATTTTTATAAGTTAAAGCTAAAATCTTGCATCCCATCTAATTCCTTAAGCTTAGTGTAGCTGAGAGAGCATGGGGGAAAATAATTAAATTGCTATGGCACCATATCAAAGACTCTTTTAACGCTTCAAAGTCTTCTGTATGGAGCCCACAGTAGAGTCAATGCATGGGCCAGAAATGAGAGGCTGAGCGACGTGAGGCTTCTGAAGCCTCTCAGAGACAGGTGCTCTGAAACTTGGGCATTTTTTGGCCACAAGCATTTCCTACAAGCTTCCAAAGGAGAATGAATGTGCCTAGTTTTTCAAACTGGACTTCCACAGTTGTTCCTGTAATCAAGCTTCCACATCAGAGAAAATGAAAGTTTGAAATTGTAACCAGTATGGATGGAGGTGCTTGGAAACTTACGCTCCAGGCACAAGCTTAAAAGTCTGAGCTACGGTACAGGTATTCATTTTGTTCCTAGTACAGAATCATCTAGAAAGGTAAGTCAGAAATAGCCAAAATTTCTAGCAGAAGTCTACTGCAATGTCTGTTGGTCTGTCTTTTTTATCAAATCAATCAAGGTTTAGTATACATATTTGTCTGATTTTCTTGTTATGTATCCTTCAGAACTGAAATCTCATTTCTGTGAGATCTGGATTTGGGGATCCAATCCACTTAATTCCAGAAATTTCTTACCCAACCATCACTTACCTGTGCCTACTCAGAGATCCTCCTCATGGGAAGAAGAGCATTCTGAATTTTAGAGCTATAGAAGGAAAAAAAAACCCACACCAACAAAACCAAACAGGGAGCATAAAGGAGTTTTATTCCCATTATTTTCTGATTTCCAGAAAGGAGAAAATCCGCCTCTTGGGATATTTAGACAACTTCATCCTCAAACTCAGGATGCAGTCTCTCACATAGAGCTTTTTTGAAATCAGCTTATGTATTTTCATATATTTCCATCTTCCTCCAGAAAAATCTGAGATTTCCAGTGAACAGTTCCTGCTACCAGCCCATTTGATCAATTCTGTTCACTCTTTCAAGCAGCAGCAGACACACAAAATACGTAGCTGTTATGACAGCTCACAGGAGGTAATGAGATACCCAGGCTTATCAATAGTTAGATGGCTATCTCACTCCTGAAATGTCATTCAAACAGTGAACAGACTTGGTAGTTTTTCATTACTTGTGGTCAAAAAATAAGTCTGTAGCTCCAGCTCAAAGCTGTGCTCGTAGAAGCACTTTCAGACTGTAGTTAACAATAAACTATATATCTGGAGGAAGAAATTGAATCCTATACTTACCTGATCAAGTAAAAATTTTTCCTAAGGCAGCAACAAGTATTTGCTGCAACTGTATAGAATAAAGTGCCTCATGCAAACAAATAATTCAGCTTTTGCATGCAGAAATGAATAAAGTTGGCATATCAGTAAAAACAATTTTCACTGTTATAGTTTTCCCCAGATATTTTACTATTATTGCAGTAGTGAAAAATTCTATATAAATTTTAAAAAGGAATACTTGTCTCTCTGTCACTGTCATCAAATACAGGGCATCAGACTTCTTCACATTCAGGTGAAGCATCCATCACTTTCTCAGTAAAGAAACTTTATGTGAATGTTTTAATGGTAAGGGCCAGCCTTTTGTTGCATGTGCAGTCATCCTCTGGGTTGTAATAGTTATTCTGAATAATTCAAGTCATGCTGGATAATATTATTTCTGTTATCCATGAAACAATAAAAAGAAAAAAGTCCATCCTCCTCATCCAAGGCCACTGTTTGGTTTTGAAAACTTGTATTCATTATGGAAATGCTCTGAAAAGAATATATTTTATATATAATATGCATATATAATATTATTCAATTTTCATATAAATTTAAGTTAAAAGCACTTGTAACGAGCAAAGGATACCCAAATCCAACAAGCATTCACCATGAAAAATAGTAAGCACAAAGCATTTGTCCTGACAGGAGAATCTCAGTGGACAACATAATATTTAGTTAAGTAGTAACTTTGCCTGTTTATGCAAGTTATTATCTTCCTGGTCTTACCCTATTTCAGAAACAGAAAGACATCTGCATCTGAGCTTTGCTCACACTCCTTTTGTAGCCAATGGAGAGAGCCCTTTATTTCCAGATCACAGAATGTTCTGGGTTGGAACAGACCCACAAGGATCTTGAAGCCCAGTTCTTACGTGAATGGCCTGTTCAGGACTGAACCCACAACCTCGGTGTTATTTGCACTGGGCTCCAGACAGCTGAGCTGATCTCAGGCTCTTCCAGGTGCCCCTGCCTGTGGGCTGTGCCAAGTGCCAGAACCAGGTCCTGGTGCCCCCAGCATGAGAAGGACGTGGAACTTTTAGAGGAAGTCCAGAGGATGGTCATGAAATTTATAAGGGGACTGGAGCACCTCACTATGAAGACAGACTGGGAGAGTGGGGGCTGTTCAGCCTGGAGAAGGCTGTGTGGGGACGTCACAGCAACCTTCCAGGATCTGAAGGGTGGAAGCTGGAGAAGAACTCTTCATCAAGAACTATAGTGACAGGACAAGGAGTAATGTGTTCAGACTGGAAGAGGGGAAAATTAAGTTAGATATATAAAAGAAATTCTTTACTGGGAGGGTGGTGAGGCACTGGAACAGTTTGCTTAGAAAAGCTCTGGAGGCATCCTCGTTGGAAGCGCTCAAGGCCAGATTGGATGGGGCATTGAGCAACCTGGTCTCATGGAATGTGTCCCTGCTCATGGCAGAGGGCTTGGAACTAGATGATTTTCAAGGTCCCTTCCATCCCAAACCATTCTGTGATTCTAAGTCTGTGACACCCAAAAAGTTCTCTGTCTCTCCACTGGCACTAAAGGAGCCCAGAGGACAAAGCTGTAGATAGATGTCAACATTGCCAGTTTGGCATTTTGAAGTGGCTGCTACCAACTGCAGTAGGAAACAACATTTCTGTACATAAATTAGAAAGAATCACAGGCTGTCTCAGATGCATTCTTAAAATGCACACTTGAATTTCAAATCTTTTATTCATTCTCATGGCCCAAATAAGTTATAATCTGCAGCTCACATTGACTTGTTTGCTGCAGCTACTGTACTGTGACATCAACCTAAGGTAAGCTTCAGCTCCAGCTAGATGGTGGTTCAGCCCATTAGCTTGCTGTTTATATTTGCTCTCTCTCCTGCTGTGAATAAACTATAGCCCTGTAGCACAGCCAGAGATAAAACTTAGTATCCATGCATGCAAATTGAAATGAGTGGAAAAACAAATGTTGACAAATTACTTCATTTTAAAATGGAATCTTTGCACTGTGATCTTCTTCCTACCACTTGTTATGTAAATAAACATTATAGGCTGCTAAGTAAAATGTATAGGACACAAATTCCCATTCTGTCTAACCAAAAGTAATAGTAATGGTAGGGTTTACTCTTCCTATTTAAGTAGCATGCAAGCTGTATAATCTGTTTTCCAGACAGTAAGGAAGATAAAGATTTTACCTCACAGAACGGAATGTGTGGGGCACTACAGGGAGTGTTGGCTGGGACGGTGATATCTGACAGAGAACGAGGACTTGACAAATGTCCAGAGGAGGCCCTGCTTAGCTGACCAGATTTCCAGTCCACAAATTAGTGTGAAATACATTCACTTCATACACCTGCATGTTTCTCTGCAACACAATACGCCAGCAACAAAATGGCCTAATTGTGTCCTGACTGAATATATTCTTTAATAAAACAAAAGTGAACAACCCCCCTAAATTAGTAACCTACCAGTATTATCAATCCATGGGATAAACAAAATAACTTCACTGTTATGAAACCATTGCTGAAGTACACTGATAGCAAGCAACAATATTAACAATGGAAAAATGGGAAGCTATTGCTGAAATTTAAAATGAATCCAACAGCTATCCGAGAAATACGGCATACGATAGGTGACACACAGTGTTTGCATATTAGAGGTTAGACTACTTCTCAAAGCTTTTTTAGACCTTGCACTCACTTTTATGAATGGGGTCGTATTTTTTTACCATGTCAGGAGAAAAGGCAAACTTTGGTACAGATGGCTTCAGAAATGGCAAGTTTCCATGTCATCCTCTCTTTAGAGACCCATCTTTGTATCAGAGCCCAAATCCACTTTAAATTGTTGTTCCTCAACTAAATTAATAACATTAATCTTTTGTCTTGCTACTTGCATAAACTGATTCTATTTTATATGATGTTCTTGTAAAGAATTGGTGTAGAAAGTTTCTGTAAGACAGCACTGGTACTGTCTTAATTTCAAATTATCAAGTAGAGCTGGGGAAAATACATCAAGTTTTATTGAGCAGGAACATTGTGAAGATGCCTCTTTTCATTCTGAATTATTGCTTCAATTCCTTAGACTGCTCTGGGCTCTTAATGTCGATTTTGTTAGAGTCCTTTATAACAGGCAGGACAAACTCAACTTTCCTCTAACCCAGAAGATACCAGAAATGGTTGGAGGAAAATGGTAGTTAGAGGGAATAGATGCCATAATTGGTAACATACGATGGAACTCATCCAAGCTACCTATAAATTATATCTATGGATTGATACAGCCCCAACAAATAGAAGTTTGGTTTCAAACAGTATAGCTTTGGGATCCTGAGGGCCAGCATGTACCTTGGATAATCTCTTGGAGGCTAATAAACACCAGCAGTTAGGTTTTAAACTCAGTTCAAAAAACAACTCTGCAAAACATTTGTGTGTACTCTTGATTTTTTGTTAAATCAAATTTTAGGCCCTAGGTGTTAGAGCTGTAAAAGAATCTTCCTAATCTGTCATATTATGTGATAACTTTGTATTGTATACAGTAAATATGTTTGAGAATTTAGTAATGGCACAAACGTCAATCTCCACTTTTACACAGTCATCTTTATAAACCTTTTTTTTCCCCACAGGCTTTTAAGGCACACTAACAGGAGCTACAGAATGAGAAAATGATACAGCATCAGCTTCTGGCTTATTGAAAAGGAAGTGATTTAAACTTCAGAAATAATTGGTAGGTTTCTTTTCTTGGTTGGCCTGAGTGAAAGAAACTGTCATTTCAGGATCTGAAACCAGGTCCGAGTAACAAGATTCTCTTTTATTAAAGGGAAGAAACAAGTTCGGGTAAAAAAACCAACAACAAACCTGACAGATCTGAGGCAGCCCACAGCGTAAGAGCTGCCAGTGCCTGAATGGGGACTAAGTGTTGCTTATGTTTAAAGTGCAAATTAATTTTCTCTCCGGAGAAATGAAGTAGCTCAAAGCTATGAAAATCTCATACATGAACAAGGACTATTAAAGAAACTGCCAGTTAAGACAACTGATGGAACAAATGCAGCAGAGGAAGAACATTGAAATTTATGGTGACTAGGCAAAATAGATCAATGGAAACAAAATACATCTGGAATTTCCCTACCTACAATAGGAGATGAAGAGAAATAGCCTGAAAACTATCCAAAGACAGAAACACCACTCCTTTCTGTAGAAGAAAAAAGGAAAAAAGAATAGACAAAAATTAATCTGACTGGATAATCTGTTGAAAGGAAAACAGTCCAATACATCACTAACCAAATAAAGATAATGACCATTTGATCATCTTGAATAAGCAGGATGAAGAAAGTGGACAGGCCACGCATATTTTTGACGCATCTACATTGTCACCCAAAAGGTATTATTCACAAAAGGTATTATCCACCTTTAAAGAGCCAGCTTAGTGCCTACCGTGCTCAGAGGATCTCTTTAAGTTGCTTCCAGGGACCACGAATAGACAAAGATACAGAGACAGCCTCCAACCTCTCTCCTGCTCCCAGTCACTGGGGAAGACATGTGCCAAGAACTGAGATGGATTAGTCAGCTCCATGAAAATGGGCAGTAGGATTACCTCCCCTTCCTACTCCGTGCCATTGCTGAGGGAAAATATAAAGAAATAGCTGATATAACTCTTATGCTACTTGAAATAGAATTATCTTCAGGACCTTTTCCTTGTCAACAAAGAACCTCTATTGGACAGTTTAGAAATTCTTGTATTACAGCTCCGCAATGTGTATACCTTACAATTTAATAATATGCTCTCATATTTTAGGAAGAAGCACAGACTCTTGAAAAACACAGTAATTTCCGTTCTTGTACATTGATGATACTGATGGCCACTATTTCGATTTGATGTTTCATGGTGAATCGATGGAGCAGTGATGGTGTCAAAGTAAGTAAAAAGTAAACGATTTCTCAGTGGTTCCAGCTAAACTCTGCTGGTTCCCTGAAATTAAAATGTACAGCTGGTACTACACTCCTTCAGAGATGTGCATGCAAAGTGACTGTCACCTTGAAATATTTCTTTCTTTCCCCTGTTCTATTTGACAACAATTTTACTGATTTTATGAAAAGTGGATGTATAGCGTCTTATTAGACCATCTTTGCAAGTAACAAAATCTCTTGGGGAACGTACTCTTGTTTCTTCTGACTTGGGCTCTCCACATAAGCAAAAAAATCTATGTGGGGAGGACCCAACCTCCCTATTTTTATTGCTGTGTTGCAAGTCTAAGCTTCTCCATTTTTTCCAAATTAAATTTTTATCAATACGTCCTGGAAGATTGAACGACAGTTTCGGCAGAGCTGCAATTTGACAAAATTTTGTTACAAAACCCAAAAACCCCAACCCCCAAAACCCCACTTCTCTAGAGAGTTGCCTTGATTTCCAAAAGCAGTGGCTCTGCATCACTTCAGAGCTGGTACACGGGAGGGCGCATCTATCCTACAATTGCAGAGCCTGAGCCACACTCGGCTCCGCAGCAGTAACCCTTTGCTTCTCAGATACAAAAGCTGACTTTAACAATCCAGTCTCCAGATAGAACACAGGAATAGCGAAAATAGCTGCAGTCCAGGAGCTTATGCCAGACAGGGACAGTTGCATTACAAGCCAGGCTTCAGATATTACTTGCTTCCCTTCAGTCAGGCCAGTCAAAAGAAATTTGCTTAACCAGCCATGATGCTGCCTTTGGAACCAGGAAAATCATGTTCGTGGTTTCTGTGGCTGTTTGGGGGCTGGTCAGATCTGACAGGACACATCTTCAGGGGAACAAATCTGGCAAAATGTGGCCTTTAACGTACATCGTGATGTGCTTTAGTATATGGCTGAAACTATAGGAAAATAGCATACTGAAGACATGGACCATATGGTGAAATTAGTGAAATACCAGCAGCAGTAAGACTGGAGTGACATATCTCTCCATACTGGTACTGTGTCTCATTAAAGTTTTATATTGCAGGCTGTCCCAGTCAGAATTAGGGGCCTCTGTGTGAGGTATTCAGCAATCACTTTGCCTTGAGCAAACAAAGCTGGGAAAACAACAAAGACTGGGGTTTAAAAATCCCAGCCTAAAGCAACAAACAGCACAAAGCAGAGTCTCATAGCTTTTTGTAAATGCCTCTGATCATGGGATTTATCGCTCTCCCACCTGTATTCTTCTAATCTAGCTACTTAGCCTCTGCAAGCTGATTCAGAGAATGACTATCTGAACGCTTCAGCTGTTCACCTTGAGTAATACCATGGGGCCAGAATTTGTCTCTGCAACTTGGTTCAATATTGAAACGGAAGGAGACAAAACAAGCACGTGCATCATGTAGGGATGAATCCCAATTAAAGTGTCTATAGTTTCTTTGTTACAAGGACAGATATTGGCCAACGCTATCATGAAGGAGAAAAGTAGAGTTGTGCTCCTGCCTCATTTTTTGCACAAGGTATCATTGTCTCCCTGCTGCAATGGGGAGACCATGCCAAAGTCCTTGAGACAGGGCCGACCTTGGAAAGTTCAGCTGTGGTGCTTGTCTCACCTTTTCCAGTTTGAACTCACTTGTCCTTAAGCAAAACAATCATCCCCCACAGCAGCAAAAACTTCCAGGCAGTTCTCTCCCTGCCTCTGAAAGCTGGGAAGCTCTGGAGCTGCTGCACTGCATATCAGCACAACGTGGTGCAGTACTTGGGCATTGGTCTTAGCATCTGGGGTAGTGCTTCTCCTAATAAACAAGAGCAATCAATTAAAATGGCAGCAAAAGCATATAAAACCTCCTGAAGCAAACCAACAGGTGAAGAAATGCAACCAGATACCAGTAAGGCCCCAGTAAGGCCCCAGATAAATGAAAATCTGCAAACTAATTGTTTCCTTAATGGGATAATGCTTCTAAAGACTGCTGCTTGGAAATGCAATGGCCTGGAAAATGGGGTCAATAAAGCAACAAAAGGACAACTAACATAGCTGAAAGAGAGAGCATTTGATGGAAATAATTTAATCACGAAACTAATTCCTTATCTGTTAAGTAGGGAATGCTGGGTTGGGAATGCAGTGGAGCATAAGTCTTAACAGCTGAAGTCCTAACAATGTAGTTAGTTGCTCTTCGATGTAGCAACACATATCCTTTGGGATGGAGCAACTCCTCTTGTGCTGCTCTTCTCTAAAAATTATTAAAATAACTACAGCCAGTAACAACAACTGTTTTGTTGTTGTTGTGACCAGGGTTATTCTACATGTACAACACACTACCTTCATATTTTCTTTCTTACCATATTTTTCTTTCTTACCAAGTCACCCTGGATGCTGTGTCCTTGATACCAGCCCTGTCATACTGACTCTGGTCTGAAAGCTGATGGCAGGCCCTTTGCGAAGTCCTGCACCATTACCACTGAACTCTACTGCCCAACACTGGGACGCCCTTAAAGGTGAAGTTTAAGACACTCAGAAGAAATGTTATCCCTTGCAAAAATTCCTCCAGCTGTAACTTGTCACCAAATCCTCTTCCTCTATTGCAGTTTATCCTGGCCAAAAACCTCTTAAGTGATATCAGAGTTAGCTGCCTCTTACCATCATCATTAAGCAACATAATGTCATGTAATTCAAACCAGTTCTTCCAGAAAATCAGGAACCATTGCTATATAATGTGGTCAAATATAGCCTGCCTTAAGAGAAGACTTAAGGAAATAGTATAGCATGTAATGCAATAAAAGGCAGTGGGACAATAAAACAGCAGAAATCTATGTTGCTCATTGTCAGTCTATCTAATGTTACCTGGGATTTTTGAGCCACAGCCCTTTCTAGTGTTAGTTCTGTGCTTCTTACATGTTTTCCATAGATGTGTTTTCAAAAGATTCACTTTGTATTTCTATATAGCACTTAATCTTTCAGATATATGCAGTTAAAATTGAGCTGGGAAGTACAGCTGCGTCTGTCCCTCCCAGATAAGGGATAGGAGCATTCATCTTTTTGTTTGCGGCAGAGAAAGGCTGGAGACCAGCCAGTGTTAAGCTATATCAACACTGTAAGGTAGACTCTGAGGGTACCAAGCAGTATCACAAGTTTGGACAAAGTGAGTTAGCAAAATACCCTGCATGGATTAATCCAAGAAATTTCAGAGAGGAGAAAATGAAACCATCAAATATGTAGCTAATCAGGCTCATGAGGTAGAAGGAGACCAAAGAGTCAAGAATAAATAGTCCATAAATAATAAGATGCCATGCTTCAGGGATAAGAATGTTGCTGATTTAATATGATGTGATTTAACTGCCTGTGTTTTCTGCTAACAGACCCTTTCCAGCACAGTCTGATCATCGTTTAGGTTTTCATGTTCTCTGCCAAATGATGCAAATACTATGCATATGGAGAAATGCACCGGAATGTGTAATACAAGCAGAAAGAAGATCTATACCAAAAGGTAAGCTGAATAACAAAAATGCAAGATATAATCAAAGTTTTGGACTTTTTTTCTTTTGCCTTATTAATGTATTTTCTCGGCTTTGATGTAGCAAATCACCTTCAAACACAGGCTGAATCTTGAAAGCTGTGTCTCTGTCAGAGCTGATGCTGTTCACTAATGATTTGCTGCTACTGTCTGCTGGAGAGCACTCTCATTAAACCTACAAGCCCTCTTTCAATCAGGAAAGCAACCTGGAGTAGAGGAACCACAAAATGTCTCACTTTATAAGAAAAAGTCTCTCCCTCTATTAGTCAGAAGAGGAAAAATTTCATCTATGGAGTTGCAAAGAAGCTCGTGATATTTTCTGAGAGACATCAAGGTGTGCTTCCAAAGCAGCTCAAGGTAATCTAGGGCTTGGTAACTGTAAAAGGCACATTCCCTGTGGGCTGAGGCTGCACACCTCAATCCCCACACGTGCATTAGCCCTGGCATCTCTCTGATTTCATGTGGATCCCATCCAGGAACTTACCTTGCTGAAAGCTAATTATTTTATTTCATGGTAAGCTTTCAGTTTTTCCAGCTCAGTGAAGCACTTCACTATGCAATCAAATAAGTGCCTGTGCTGTAAGTCACAGAGAAGGGCATAAAAAGCTGGAAATGGGCAGGATAGTGGGACCAGAGCAAGCTTGATTTAGATTAGCTTAAAACACATGCAGAGATGCCTTTCCTGAGGGCTCTGAGTGAGAGAGGCCACAGAGATCTGATCTTCTGCCAGCTGATAACTAACCTATGCTCACATTTTGGTACTGCGTTCAAGCCTTTCTTTTTCCTTTACTACTTTGTCCACACAACTCAAACAAAAGAATTACTTCTAGGCAGGCTTTCTGTATCTGCTTGGTGTTTGCCCCTGGTCAGAAGAGAAGCAGTGCTGCTGTTCTGCTGGACGCATGGAACAGGCACATCTGGTGTGTGAGCCATGATGGGCTGCCCTCTCCATACAACAAAGATGGTCAATGTTCCCAGAATTTATTGTTCAAACTCTAATTTACAGAGAGCAATCCTCTCCTGATGAAAATCCTCAGTTTTGAGTGCAGCAGGGAACATGTACAAGGTACTTTGAGGATGGTCATGTCCCTTCAACCCTGCTCTTCCTAGTCATTAGAGTGACGTTTCTCTGACAGCAGCCTGCCCTCTTCCTCTCCCCTTCCCCATTCCTCTACTGTGCTTCCCTCTATTTTCTGTTTGTTTGCACTTTACTTTTCCAACTAGACCAATGTTTGCATACCTTTTACTTTTATATAAATATTCTTTGTCTTTAGACTTTCAAAAGTGTTCTAAATGTTTTTTTTTTTAAAGTCCTGGCTAATGTGCTCATTTAATCAGGATATCTTGCATAAAACATTCCCCAGAAATCAGTCACCTCTCTTTGGTTTGCATATCTTGTATTAAAAATCTTTCTTAAAAATTCACACTACAATTCTTACTCCTTGCTTCCAAAGCCAGTGGATAAATCCTGCCACGGAGATGGACTCTGTTATATGACAGCACATTCATTATGTATAATTACAAAGCACACGAGCTGTTATTCAGTGTTGTTAGCTTGGCTTCACTGGAATTCCGGAACACATCTGTACACAATTTATAGTTGCTTATAACATATGCTAGCACACAGTGTGTGAACAGCGAGAATTTAAACTCAGATCCTGCATGAGGCTCTTTACGAACCACAGCTGCTGCCAGTATTGCTTGGTCTTGGAAAACAGGAACAGTGGAATTCTACTGAAGGCAAAATGAAGACGAGGCATGAATGCCAAAGCTCTAGGAAGGGGCAAAGAATTGTCTGACTCCAGAGCAACTTTCTTTTTTTTCAAATAGGGATATGGAGGACTGTGGGTAGCTTTTAGGAGTTTTTTTTCTGAACATTCAATTTATTTTTTTTTTAAGATTAATGATTGCCTGACAAAACAGGAAATAAACTTTCAGAGTGCAAGAGAAGGTAGTAATTGTACTGTAAGTTAAAATTGCAGTGCCTGTATTAGACTGACATGGAGCCTCTCAGAATGTGTTCAGGGGTCTTGTATTAACATTAAACAGCTGTTGAGACCTTGTCTTTAATAATGCACAAAGTTATTACTCTGAAGAGTACTAGCACTGACATCTCCAAGCTCATATTAGCAGGAAAGCAGACTACTTTAATTGTATTATTCACTATTTCATATGTCAGCACTGCCACTTTAGCTTTCAGGCTCTGAAGAGGGACTACATTTACTGTTGTGTCTTATAGACTGCAGTAAAAACTTTCAGGCAATAGAGAACACTATTTAAAAAGTAACCCTTCAGCTTTTCTAAATTTCATAGATTAAAGTACATTATTTCATCTCTACAGACTGTAAATATAATTTTTCAGTGGCAAACAATGTAGGTATTACTGTAACTTGTGAAAACCAAACAGTATTATTTCCCAGCCTGGATGACTGAAATTTTTTTCTTCTCTCAATTGCTCCAGATAGCTTGGCTGCAGATTTGCTGTCTTCTGTGCCTTGAGTCAGCTGCATCTCTTACAGCCATGTGTGCTCTGACAGGTGCTTCCTAGGAATCCCAACCTGTGAGCGTCTGCTTCCAGAGTCCAGAAAATTTAACTGCCATGCTGCTATCCAGTTTATTGTCCTCAAAGTGAACCTTCAAAGTCAAGCTTTTGGGAGAGAGGATGATGTGAAAATCCCAAATTCATTCCCTTCTCAGAGCTAGTTGCCATCCTATATAAATCGACCGCTGATGCACCACATGTATCAGTCTGGTTGTGACATTCTATTAAATATGATTAACAAGGTGGATGTATGTGCAGAACTTAAGGTCTACATGTGAAAAAGTTTATTCTTGTTTTGCATAACTGGAAAAGTCATTATGATAAGTTAATACTCTACTAAGGTTTATTCTGGGCATGTTTGCTTCTGGTCAGCAGTGGCGAGTTGAGAGTGGCACGAGGCTTTGCCTGTGTGAAGTGGTTGTAACAGGCAAGTGACTGTGTGAGGGAGGTGGAGATGTTCCTGCTTGAGGTAATAAACAGAGAATCAGGGAGAGTTCTCAATTTGGCTGACCCCCAGGGGTGGATCTGGGCTGTAAAAGAAACTAGGACACCTTTCAATCCCATCCACTTCTAAGAGTACAAATGAAGGGCACGAGGTTGCATGAAGAGTCCTCAACAGAAGGGCTGGGAGTGGCTGGCAATTTCTCAGCTGGACCACGCCAGTGGAGCAGTCACGTGTGAGGCATGCTTCGTTTCCCTTCATTTCTGCCCAACTGTTTCCACAGAGAGAGGAGTTGCTCTCCATGAATTTGGAATACAGATTGGCTTTTGGATTTTCTTATCCTTTCCTAAGGGCAGTTTCAGACTAACTGGCAAAACTGCAAGGTTCCTTCATTTTTGGATGGTTATCCTTAGGACAGAAGAACAGGCTTCTGCTTAGCCAACCTGAACTCCTAGAGAAAGAACAGTCATCAGTGGCCAACACTAGTCAGGAAGCACCGAACATGCAGCTGAAAGTGGGAAGGAGGAAGCAACAGGTGCTGTCAGCGCCACTAGGAACTGGCATTGCACTGAGCTGACAGACTGTCCTGGGTGGCCCAGGTAGGACCTGACACCAGGGCTGCCCCACCAGAGGATCCCCATCGTTCCCACTTCCCCACGTGGCATGGCTCAAATGGAGCGTAGGGACTGATGGAATCTGTCCTGCTAGGGGCTGAGGATAAGCCACCTGAAATCCACAAATATTCCAGTGGAATCCAGACTGACAAGAGTCTGTGGGGTCCTTCCTTCTGCTTAGTGGAAACAATCATTGATATTGACTTTTTTCCACAAGGAATTTTGCTTTCATTTTCAGGCTGTTTCCTGACACAAACTTTGTGAAACAGAAAATTATCAACAGGCTATATAGAGTACCAAAGTTATGCTCAGCCATTGATCTACTGCCCAATGTTGTTATGGTCAGTGTGGATTGGTATGACTATCTTATTCGATCTGATTTAAAAAGCTGCTTCTAGCCTTGTCTCAAAGGCGCTACAGCTTCCCTGTAAGATCTGTTCCAGTCAGAAGTTGAAATTCAAATATTTCAAGATATTTTCTTCTTTCTTTACATCTTTTCCAAGGCTCTAACAATCAGAAGTATGATTTAAATTTTTTTATGGCCCTGTTTGTCATGCACCAGGAAGAACTTAGCCCATGGATCTCAGCTCTGTGAAATGAATTCAGTTTTATAGCTGGTGTGTCTGAGAAAGAGCAATTTGGGACATTTTGTTGGTAGTTACAGAAATCACTGAAATAGGGAACTCTTTTGTTAATGCACTGACCATTGCAAAACGCAATTATGTATTTTTATTCCCTACACTTTAGGAAGTGGAACCAGTGGTTAGTGATGGCTGTCATCAATGAGTGCCCCAGAATTCATATGTTAAACAAAGTGCCGCTCAAGGAAGGACAAAAGTAGAAACCTCCATCTTCACAAAATCCTTCCCTGCTTTTTCCAGCTGTGCTGAAAACCCTTTTCCAGTTTAAGATAGCACTTGAACTAGTGCTTACCACCAGCAGAGAAGGACTCACTTGGAGGTAACACAACTCTTTCTAAAAGATTTTCTAGCTTAATTTTGATAACTGCCATGCTTTTCTGGTTTCTCCTGATGATAATGTGGGCTGCATTTTTTTCTGACACTGAGAGAACCAAAATGTCCTGAATAAAAGCACCTGTGTTGAATGACAGAATTACATCCAAATCCCATCAAAATCAGTGTCAGGCTTTCCACAGAGCTCCAAGAGAGTTGGACTAGATGTGATAGTGATCATATTTTATCTTCGCTCCATGGTTCCTTAGACTACATATGTTTATTCATGGCCAAACTGATTACAGGTCAAGATGACTCCACTTAAAACTTGACCCTGCATCTGAAAGGAATTAGTTTCTCCTTGGATAGTACTTAAGGTGAATTAAAGGCTTTCTTCCTTTAGAGTGGACTAGCTTATCTTAAAAAAAAAAAGTTTCTTTTTTTTTTTTTTATTTTATCTGATTGTAGGACTTGCTTGTATCTCTTTCTTGAACCATTGCAATAAATCTTAGCAGGATTATCAGAGTTTTACAGGCTTTTGGGAGCTCTGGATTTGCCTTCATGCTGTTAGGCAGCACAGGCATGAGAGGATAAATCTGCATCACAACTAAACACCTGCCACTTCAAATCCTGCAGTGACAATGAGAGTGTCCCGGTAGGATCACCCAATTACTGCAGCCTACAGCACACACAATTTTTCCTGCAGCCACCTAAAAATTAATTCATGTTTTGTCATGGGCTTACTGCACCTTGCTACGATGCAGACAAATATGAGAAGGCTGGAGCCTATGACAGAATAAAAATGAATTTTCTCTGAAATTAGGTAGTACTATGATAGGAGGGATAAAGTTAAGTTGTTGTCCTAGAAAGTGGATTATGTATTTTCCATTTGAGTTGAAATCCCTTTGACAGATGATATATAGAGCTGTGGAGAAGAGAAGGGCTGTATTAATGCAGACATAAATACTTTTAATGGTAAAAACCAGGTAAAATAATGGTTTAGTGGAAAGATATTATCAATGTGCTGCAAATAACACTCATGCTCCAAAGGAACTACTGATTCTGCTGCCCTGAAGGAGAAAGGTGCAGGAGTGCTGTGTAGTGACACCAAGGAAGAAGAATGAAATGTCATCTGCACCTCTGCATTACTTTCCAGATCTCTAACTAGGTGACAAAGATACACAGATGCAACAATTCATGACAATTTGGGCTGTTACTTTTTTTGATGAATTTGTGCTCTTTTTTAAAAAAAGCTGTTATACTTTTTAATTAAGAGGGATTTGCGAAAAGGTTCAATTATGTAAAAAAACCCCACAGCTCCAATTTCACGCAAATGTTCACAAGATAAAAAAGACCAACTATGTCTTTTAATTGTAAAGCTATTTGATTTATAATTGTAGCTTGATACATGTCATAAAAACAGTCTTAAAGAAATAATTTATATCAGGAACTAAGAATATCCTAATACCTAGCACTCACAGCCAAGCAAAAAGAGCTTGTTTTTCAGAACTGTGTCTAATTATTGCCAGGCACTAGATAATTCCAGATTCTTGAAATCAAGACTCAAAGAGTTTGACCACAATTCACTATTGCCTTGAATGATTACTGACTGCAGCATCATATCCCATTCAAAATGGCTTGAGAACAGCACCTGAAAAAACCCTGAGTTTAGGTACTCAGTGAATATCTTAATGCAGCATCATGGTTTAAATATGATAGTATCCACCACCTCCTCTGTGATTACTAACAATGTACTGTTTACTTTGTGCAGGATCTAGCACTCAGAGACAAAGCTCTGATGCAATTAAGTGGTTCCAGGAGAAGATCGAGCCCTAAAAATTGCTAGATTACTAAATATAAAACATCTCAAATGAAAGCAGAATTCAGGGAACAGATAAAAAGTGACAAGGATGAGGGAGAAAGAAGAGGAGGGAAGCAAGATGGATGAGTGAAAAAGAAAAAAATCTCCCTCTAGGAAAGCTGTGTTCAATCCCACAGCTTCAGATATTGGCTGGAAGGAAGTTATGGAGCCTAAGTGCTTTAGCCTTCTACCCAGCTGCTTTTACTCTCTATTCTTTTCACAAGGGCAGGTAGTGAAAGGACAAGGGGAAATGGCCTTAAATTGAAAGAGAGCAGGTTAGGATTAGATATTAGGAAGAAATTCTTTACTGTGAGAGTGGTGAGACCCTGAAACAGGTTGCCCAGAGAGGCTGGGGATGCTCCATCCCAGGGGCCGTTCAAGACCTGATTGGATGGGGGTTCTGAGTAACTTGGTTTAGTGAAAGGTGTCCCTGCCCATGGCAGGTGAGTCGAAACTTGATGATCTGTATATTCCTTCCAACACAAACCATTCTATAATTCTATGATTTTTGAGATAAAAAACATGAAGTAACCGTTGCAAGCTGCATCTACCCTTTTGACTGACTCCTTAATTTTATTTTTAAAATTAACCTCTCTTTTCTCTCCACAGTCTCAAATTCCTGTGTGCAAATGCTACATCACAGAAAAAAACTTTGGAGCAACAGATTCTATAGGTCAGGAAACTTAATAAAGATTCCTGTATGTGAACCAGAGGTTTCCCAAGTCCATCAGGGTAGTGCTGACATCTTAATTTGTACCATAGTAGCATCCTCCAACAGCTCATTATAGCAGCTGAACAGGGTGGAAGAGAGGACAGATTTATGAGCTCTCCTAAAGCATGGTCTCTGGGACTAAGACAATGATCATAATGTGGTTTTTCAGGTTCCATGCTTCCATGATGATTTTCTCCTGTGATGCAAAGCTTTTCACACCCTGCCTGCAGTTGGTCTTACAAACGCAGTTGCCTGTTGCCCATGATCCAAACTACTTGTGCAATAGGATCAAGGTAAATTATTTTTGAGTGGTAGTTGTTGTCCTTTTTTTTTTTAAATTGTTTTTGTTTTTAAAACCGCACTCATTTGACTAGTCCAATTTAGAATATTTTTCCAACAGATGCTTGCACAACTGGGTGCAGAAAATTGCAATGAGGGAGGATGGACAGAGGACCGGCATCTAGTCACTGCCTAAGACTGGATGAATGAGGTGACTGATTACAATATCATTCCAGTTCTCTTGTCCCTTTTCTCACTTTGGGATCAAAAAGTTGCAGTTGCAGGTCACACGTTTCCATGCAGAGAGAGAACTTTCCATCAATATTGCTGCCATGGCATCTGCTCTGTGTACTAGATGTTAAGAAGGGGCAGTTTCCGGGCCTACACTAAGTAGGAATATCCTCTGTTCCTTTAAGGAATGTCCTATATAGGGCACTCCAGGGGATTTTAATTGGCTGCAGCCGACGAGGTTGCTCTGAACATTGCTTTTTTCACTCTGGCACATCTCCTGGCCGTACCGGAGCAGTGACACTGGATGCTGGGGCAGGTAGTGAGCTGCCTCGAGGAACCAGTGCAGACAGGACCAGCTCAGTGCTCGGGCCGGTTCAAGCACAGCAGCCTTAGTGCAGCACCATGTCAGCTGCAGAATGGGATGGGTTGGGGATGGGGTGCTGTTTAGGATGCCAGGCACAAAGAAGACTGCTATTTATCTTTTCTTCAAAAATACACAGTAATTGAAAATGCTTCTGCAAAAATCTGTCACAAGCATGTTGTGGCTGGCTCACTATCTTGGTCTCAGTGGAGTTACATTAGCACCTTGTTAAATACTCCATTGATTTTAGAATTGCTGTAATGGCCTATAAGTATTGCAGGGTTCTGAGTGTCTGTATTGATCTCAGTGGCTGGTCTTGCACCGAGCCTAGATGTTACACGGCAGGGCTTCTTTCAAAGTTATTCTGTAGGATATTTGAAAACACAGGTGCAGAACTGTGCCCTTTTGCTTGCTGAGCATGACTCTTTAGGCATCAATTTGCAACAGAAGTCTGAAACTTTGAGTCATATAAGATGCCATTTTTCTATTTCTTTAAGAAGATTTCTATGATTCTGACAGCCTTTAGAACATTTTGTCTACTGTTAACACCTAGGGAGGTGTTCACTTGAAGAACTGTTTTATTTTATTAATTACATTTTATTCTTCTTCTTTAGAATAAGAAAGTCAACAAAACGATAAAACAAGATCTTGTGTCTCCCCTTTCTTTGTCAGGACTTTCAATTTCACTTCAATGAAATACAGCTGAATGCAGCAATCATTTGATGGCTGATGCTCTTATTGTTTGGGTAAGTGTCTACCAGTGAGTTAAATACAGGGAGCCCAAAAGCTAAACTGATTCCTTTATGTGTGCACTCTGTGAAGACACACTAAACGATCTCAGCTTTGCACCACAGGTGCCTTAGTGTGCCTCAATCGGAAACACACATTTCAAAATGACCTTGGCTATCCAGCAGCCACATCCCACAGCACTAATTCCCCGAATAACAAGTTGGCTGCCTTCAAATGCAGAGGGCTGGAAAAAAGCTGTTGCAAGGAATAAACTTCCTATGTATTTTTCAGTGCTTTTGGCTATTAGGTGCCATTGCTGATTCCCAAGAAAGAGGTTTCTTTGTGTCTGTGAGGAGCACTGGGCTCAGATCTTTAGACTTCTGAGGTAACTTGAGGTTTTCTGTCCTTGAGCAAATGATCCCTCTTTCAGTGAATAACCAGAGTTAAACAGCAAGGATTAGTTTATGGGTTCTGAGAGAGATAATAAATATGACTATGAGGTATTCTTTTGGAGGTATGGATGTGTCTCCATTTAGCTACAAATGACAACTGAAGAGGGGTTTCTCAGGTCCCTGCAGAACCCTGTTCTGTCCCAGTCATTCTCAAGCACATCCGTCTGAAGTGCCAGCAGGGCTTGCTGGCACAGGCAGCACACTTGGATTGCTGGTTATCACTGTATACCAGGTAGCAGATATGGACAACAAGGGAATGACTGAAAAGACATTCCTTGAATATCCCAGAACTTATTTACTGCCAAAGATAGAGGCAACACTGTAAAGTTCAGGCTGGGAAATAATTATGTGGCACACAAGCATAAATGTTAGTGTTTAGCAGCTCCTGAAAAAACAAAACAAACCAAACCCAAAAACGCAGAGACTTCTGTAGGAAAAATCACTGATACAGGGGAAAGATGATGAATAAAATGTATGTGTGTATTTCTGGTCACTCCTGGTCAAGAAAGGGGATTTCTGCATTGACTGGCTGCAGGAAAAGACTGGTAGAATAGAGGAGTGGCAAGTCTGCTTTAGAAGATGGGAGTTCAGCTTCTTAGGAGAAGGGAAGCTGAGAAGGCACTTTCTCTCTATAAATTCATCAAATACATGTGAATAGTCCTGAACAACCAATAAACACTGAAAAAATTCAAGTGGCTATCAAAAAAGCCTTCAAATATGATCAGATGCTGGAAAATAAGCCTAATAATATCAAGTGTTAAGAGATTCCTATAGTTACATTTATCAAAAAGGAAAGAGACGATTTACTCCAAATGTGCAAGTATCTCCCAGGAAAAATACATTTGATGTCTAAGAATCATAGAATCATTAAGGTTGGAAAAGACCTCTGAGACAATTTACAGAATTGTTCATGCCTAGCCTCTCCCTGTGTCTTGGATTAGACAAATATGCTAGGTGGAAAGCACTCCGAGCAGGTGCCTCCCCCACAGCAGAGGTTTCTGGCACCCCTCCCCCCACAACACAGAATATCTCAGCCTAAAGTGGAAAGAACTGTTTAATTAACAGACCACACAGTGGAAAGGGAAAAGGGGAAAAGGGGTCAGAAAACCTGAACAAACAGCTGATGAGCTTAGTGTCCTTTTCCTCAGGTGTAGCTTCCCCTTTCCGGGGGGAGGGGGCCCCGAAGGGGCTAGGTGAAGTTCCTCCGGTGGCTCCCTGGACGATTCTCGTCCGCTGTCCCCCGGGGCTCCTCAGGTTCTCGGATGAGAAAGCAAGTTGAAGAAAAGGGTCCAAAACGATGAAAAACAATCCCAGGGAGGAAAAAAAACAACCCAAGCAGCAGCTACACCAGTAGCACCAGCCACCAGCAGCAGCAACTGACTGAGGGAAAAAAAAAACCAGTGTCCCTTCCTTCTCACTCCCCCGTAGGAGAGCTGGGGAAAGTTCAAAACATCCCGCGCTGGCGGCAGAGCTCCCAGCTGCGGGACACAGTTACAGCTACAGGACCATATTTCTGGTCAAGCATACAAAACGATAGGGAATACAAGATATCATTATGCCACCCCAGGACACCCTGGCAGACATTTGGTTCAGTCCACCTGGTGGCACCAATGACATTTTACAGCTTTAAGTCACCTTTGGCTCTTTCTCCACTCTGTGTTACTGGAGCTCATAATCCCTTTTCCTCCTCACCTGCATAAACCAACCTTGTGATTAACCTGGCTGTGCCCACAATGGACAGACCTGCAGGCAGGGAACTTTGATCTTGGATATCAGACATGCCAAAGCTTACAGCTCACTGCATGCAAAATCATTCCAGATAGCAGGGAACACTCCAGTGTTTACATTTCATATCTATTCCCACTTGCTAACACCAAAGTCAATTACTAATAGCATTTCCTGATAACCTTTTAATTTCTGAAATGTAGCACCCAAATATATACAAATGCACACAAAATATTTTACAGTAAACAGAAAGAGACTGGATTATTATTACAGAACTTTGGTGCAGTTGACTTGTTATTTGAAAATTGATCAACTTGCCAGCTAATGACTGATAACTGTGACATGGCAAAATGGGTATTTGCCAGACTGGTTTTCACGTACAAAAAAACATAATTAGGAGACTGTTTTGCTCAGAATTCACGTGCAGCTATTCCCTTGTGCTATGTGGAAAACAAAAACTGATGCTGCAGTGCTATTCTGACTAAGCTCTTTGTGGGGTGATGCCAGGTTTGCAGAGAACTCTGCTCGTAGTCCTGAGAGCAGAGGATGCAGCCAGCCAGCATGGCTCTAAGTGACAAAAGGCAGCTTAGTGGGCTCGGGCACTGCTCCTGCCTGTGTTCCACTAGTTCCTGAGAAGGCTCTAATAAGCTCAGGGCAGGATGAGAACCAGAACTGGTTCCTATACATCATATTTCTTCCCACTCTTCCTAATTTTCCTGTGGCATGTAAACATTTACCTGACAGCTTCAGAAGCTGAAAATTGAGTGAGACCCCAGTAAATTCTCTCTGCAGCTTCATGAAGCATAGCTGCAGAAATGGGCATTTTTATTCCTTCATTATGAACCTACCTCCATGAGATCACCAGAGGCTCTGATTCGCAATTTAATATCTCTTCCGCTAATATGAGATGAACCGAAGTAACTGCAAGAAACTCAATTAGTATTGTAGCTAATAAAAATGATAGTTGTGATAGAAAAATGATTCATAACTGCAGAATGTGCTTCTGCATGTTTTTCATTACTTAGCCTGCACTAACTCTTGTAATATAATATTTCTCTGCACTTTCTGAACCACATGTCTTCCCACTGAGTAGCATCTAAAATTTGTGTCTACTCCAGAGTGGTTTTTACTGACACTTCCTATTGCCAATATCATTTTCCACCTAAGGCAGTAGTGTAAAACACGACCTAGTATTTTAGGCATTGCTATCTGCTTCTGCACATAAAAAAACTCTGTAGAAGAGACCTCATAATTGTCAAATAAAACTTGTCTACAGACATGCTTCCTTCACTGCTCACCTGGCAACAGCAGTAGTGAGCTTTTCAGTCGCTAGACTTTTACAAACCTCTCCATGTCAACTGTGGCATATGTAGATTTGCCACTGTTTTTCTAGTGTTTTATTTTGTAAATAGGGTATAACCTATTTTAGTGCTAATGAGAGATGTTGAAATACATTAACGAGGGGATTTTTTACGGAAGCATTGATAGCATTCAGTGGCCATGGAGATTCCTGGAGAGGTTAGTGTATAATTGCCTCTTGCGACTGTGAAAAGCTGTTCCTCTCCTGATGTCTTTTACAAATAATACTATACTCTGGTGGTGATTATCTTCCACCTCCGATGGCAGAAAGAATCATTCTGTTTTTCAAATTGCTTTTCATATTTCTATTTCTGCAATTAAAAAGCCCAATTTATTATAAAAGCCTAATAAAAGATAATTGGAAAAAAACTCAGTATTTTTAACTATAGAGATGGAAAGGAAAAGGAGATGTGCAATATCAAAAAGACAGATCCTTTTTCACCTGAATTTTCCAGAAATTTTGTTACTGGATCTAAGTTAAGTCCCACTGACTTCAGTAAGTTGAGAGCTAGAGTGTGACCTTTCAGAGTGGATTTTTATCTCCAAAAAATATTTCCTCAATAATTATGGTAATGCTTTTACCGGCACAAATTGAAGGTCTGATTATTTAAGAGCCATAGCATATGCCAGCATGAAAAGGTAACATTTGATGACACAAAATCCCTGCTGTGAATACACGAACATTATTCTTTTCCTCTATATTGTACAAGTGCATACACTTTCAGAATGGCGAAAAAGACAAGAACCTGAAAGCTGATTCTGCCCTGGCAGTAATGAGTTAGAACAATCACTGAACACTAGGATGCAACTTCTGAAATAATTTGATTAACAAGTTGCTTATGCATTTTGATTAGAACAGAATAGACTGTAAAAAAACCCTGCTTGTGGTACAGTTAATCTCTGGTGTAACTCCACTGATCAGAGCCCAGTGGGAGTGATGAAAAAGAAAAAAAGGAGATCCATTCTTCCCTTAATAATTTATATTCTTTTCCTTGTAAGTGACCTACTAAACGGAAATATAAGAATCATCTGAAAATGTCTCAAATAGAAAAAACTAGGTGCACAGTGTCTTTTTATATCTCACTCCTAAGATTTTCAGTTGCTCAACAAGAAAACCTTTTCTAGTTTGGGGGGTACATGGTGAGGCATTAGAGGAAAACAGAGACATAAGGCAGCAGCTGTAGAAACAGCATGATCTTTTCCTTAGTCCTTGTGATAAATCTCAGCCCATCTGAAGCAAGTTATGATCATGGTAAGGAAATATGAAGAGACTCCTAAAAGGTACATATTTTTACTGATCACATGAATACCAGTAAAATTTAAATACCCACCAAATTATAGTTTCCATAGTCAAACTTCGCATTTCAGTGCAAAGTGGAGATAAATTTCTCAATTATAGGATTAAAAGATCTTCTCCACACACACGTGAAGAACACAGGGGCACGAGGGAAGGCAAGGGGTGAAGCTCCAGTAGCCCAGTCAGGCAAACAGCCCCCACTCTGAGACGGGCACTGGAGAGTCCAGAGAGTCGGAGAGTTGGCCAAAGGAGAGAACAGAGCACCTGCTGAAAATGGCCCCTGGAGCCCCACGGATTCCCAGCAGGCAGAGTGGGCTTTCAGACCCCTTTGGGATGGCCCTGGGAGCAGGGAGCAGGGGCAGCCTCTCCCCGGCCAGGCTACTGGATTTGGCAGCATCTAACAAAGCTCAGCCTTTGTTCCTGGCGGATTCACAAAGGAAACCATCTGAGGAAGTGTAACAACAGTGCAATCCCAGCCCTTTAGAGTGCTAAAACTCCTCCTGTGTTGGGCAGCAGGCAGGAGAAGACAGAGCTGCTTTGTGATGGCAGGGAAGAAGCAGCACACAGCCACTGGAGAAGGCTGCCAAGCCTGAGAGCCCTTCCTTTGGACAGATGGGCTGACAGAGCAGGTCTGGGGTGTCCCAGCGCCGCAGCAGCACTGCCTGCACCCAGGGGAAGGCTCATGGCATCCTCCTCTCCTGAGTGTCCGGAGGGGACAGCAAGGAGGAGCTGGAGCTAGCACAGTGTTCAAAGGCACTGCAAACTTCAAAGCCCGGCTCCCTCCAGAGGACCCCGTCTGTTTTCAAGTCCTGCTGCTCCCTGAATTGAGGAATGAAAGTGGCTGTAAAGGAAGTAGGAATTTGTCATGTGGGCTGACTGGTTTGCATTTCATCATTGTTTCGTTTGTGGAGCTACAGGATACAGGTAGAAGAGCAACAGGCCTTGGAAACCAAAGTGACCTTCTGTCTCTGATCCTGAAGAAACCCTGGGACCAGCAAAAACATCCTGGTCACAGGGGGAGTAGAAAGAGTGCATTGTGGGCCTGTGAACTGTTGAACCTGTCAGAAGTGAGAAACACTGTTTGTTACCTTAATAGTTTACCTGTTGCCATAAAAGTAATGTTGTGAAACACAAAAGTTAATCGGAGCACTTCACAGTGTAGAGTTATTTCCTGTTTGTGTTGTAGTAGATAAGGAATTATCACTGTGCAATAAATGTCTTTCCTTACCACCATCTTATAATGCCCTTGAAATCACCGCATTTGTTTTCAAAGAAACTTGGCTAAATATTCCCTAAATGGGTCTCTGCTGTGGACACGAGGTCTCATTTTTGTTGCAGAAGCTGTGTGCCGAGGAAGGCACCGGGGGCCTGGGAGAGCTGCCAGGCAGGTGACACCCACTGAGCCTTGCTGTGCTGGGGCTCTTGCCAGCCCTGGGAACCTGGGGATGAGGGCAGGAGGATGCCCAGGGGGACACTGAGTGCCCTTCTCTCCGCAGCTGTGTCCCGTGAGGCTGAGCTGTCCCCTGAGGCACAGCAGAAAGCTTGTGGGAATGTCATGGACAGGGGAGCAGATTTCTCACACACAGTGCTGTGCTGCTCTGGCGTGTGACCCCAAAGGTTCTCTCCCCGTGCTTCACAAGTTAAGGCATGCACGGTTTGGCTCCACAGCTGGCTTCATGCAAGCAGGTATTTTTACTGAGATTGAAGGCAGCACTTATTTGCAGAATAATCATTTTAGGCTGCGTTTGAAGTGTTCCCTTTTTTCCCTTACAATGATATTTTCTGTTTAGTTTTGCTGAAAGCATTTCTTAACAAGCTTCTTCAGCTTTCCTTGCAATCTCTGCAGCCGGGCAGGTGCTGGGCCACTACGGCTATTTCACTGAACATCCACAGCTCTTTCCAAAGGATTGTTGCAGTCCCCACGGATGTCTCAGCATCTGTTTGGTTTTTAACTTGTGAGCCTGCTCACGCCACATGTGTTTGGAGCATGTCCAAAAAGTCCGCAAAAGAGATTTTCAGGTCCTTATCTCTCCTAACTCAGCTGTGAGCTCTGTGCCCAAGCTCTCAGTTGAATTTTAAGAAACTTTTAAAGCAGCTCACAGTCACTCTTGCTGCTGCTTGGGACCCAGCCCTGGAGGAAGCCAACACAGGCTCTCGCAGTACTGAAGCTGCTCCTTATTTTTCTGGAGTCAGATGCTCAAGTCAAGCTGCTAATTTCCTGATGTACAAAATCTCCAGGTGTTGGGATATTTCACTGCTGGGAACCTGAATAACTTTGGTAGCTCCAGGGTAACACAGGGCTACTGTGCATGGCTGCGGTGGTCACATCACCTGGGAGTTTCAGGCACCAGTGGTAGTAAACCAGTCCCCTTAGTCAACCTGTGTCTTAATTATTTACATCTGCAAAAGCGTGTCTCACCTTCCATTCCTTTTAGAAATTTATAAAGAATTAAAAATAATGCCAGCTAAAACTTGCTCTTAAGCAATAAGTTTTCAGAATACTTTTTAAAATCTGAATATCTTATTCAATTTCCAGTTGTTTTGGAGGGGCTATAAAACTAAATACATACGATACTTCTGAAGATTGGGTTTAGTACTTGATGTTTATTCTTTGCAAGATAGTGGATTTTTTAAAAGATAGAGAGAATAAGTGGGTTTAAAATTTGTACAGTTTGCTTTTATATTTTGCATTTTCAGGAGGAGCTTTAGAAAGCTTAAATTAATATCTTGACCCAAAGTAAAAATATAAATTCCTCATGAAATTTGCAGAAATGATCCAGATAGGAAAAGCAACTAGATAAGATAAATGTGCAAGAATGCCTGGGTTAGGGATAACTCACTGAAACTCAATCACCCCTTGTCAAGTTTGCATGGGAAAATATTGATATTCAAGGGACACTAATCATCTGCTTTTGTAAGGAGAAAATGAGAGAGCTTTGTTGGAGAGACACAATTATTTCATATTGAAATTCTCTTAACCATTGCAGCACTGCCACTTTTGGGTTTGCTCAGATATTCACATGAGTAAATTTGATCCCTCCACTGTACTGTCCTTTTAATATCCTCTCTCCTACAAGTTTTCGATTTATTCCAATTTCTCTGGTATGCTTTTCATAACTATAATATATTCCAATATCAGGTTTTATAATTACTTGGACTCCATTCATTTCCAAGTTTATATTTCAGGCTGTATTTCCTCCTCCGCTACAAGGAACAGACCATTGTACCAAAAAGCAATCTAGGATGTATGTTAAAGTTATTGCAACAGTAGTGTAGGAAATCTAGTTTAATTTGGGGAGCGTCTGGGGTGGCAGTTGAAGAGCATGGGGGAATTATTCAACAGGAGACTGTTAAAATGACTTGATACATCTACAGACAACTAATTATTAATGTGCTGATCGGCAGCTGGGTGTGTCTGCCAGCATTATATTTGGTTTTACTGAAATTAAATGTCAGCACTGGAGGACACAGAAGGCACAGAGTTCCCCACATTAGTATTACAAAAAATGTGTACAGCCCTGGAGAATTCAGCGCTGCATGGATGTGGTTCTGCACTGAGCAGCACCCCAGGATGTCGGAGGAAAACATAAGGCTCAGCTCTGCGACTGAACCCATCAACTCTGATCCACCTGAGGATTTAATTTCATACTTAAATTTAAATATATGAGCAGGTGGTTACAGCTGGGGCAGGTTGCACATGAGCTGAACAGTAAGTCAATGTTTAAGTGTTCCAATGCACTGTTAGGCTTAGTATACCCAAAAGCTGAGCTCTAAGTGGCTCGAGACAATGGTGCAAAAACAAGGCATGGGTCAGAGAGATGCTGATTGTTCAGTTTGGAGAGTAAATACCTCACAAATGTGAGGAAAATCACAACATGGGCATTTTTGAGACAGGGAAAACTGTAAACTGTGTTCAAAGATTAGTGGAGGGTGAATGTAAGTACTTGCAGGATCACTTGTTTCTGCAGAGTGAAAAATTATTACTTTTATGAATTGGAATAGCAGACATGAAACAGATTTCAATGTACTAATGTTCAGAAGGTAACATGTGTAGTTTGTCCAAAAATATGAAGGATTACAGAAACTGTGCTGTTTGTAACATGGGAACCTGTGTGAAATGAGCACCGAGTAGAAGAGAGGTAAGAAAAATACAACATAGCTCTTCAGGGATCATACTGAGGGAAATGGAGATTGAAAATGTGGTGGGAGTTGACAAAAGATACCAGCACTGATAAAAGAGTTCTCAAAAGGCACTGAAGTAGTGATTTTTGAATTGAAAAACGGCATATACTTTTGGAAAAAGGGGCTTAACAATGACTTTTGTAGAAGAAATGGAATAAGAGGTAGTACAATGAGCACTGGAAGTGGATCAAAAGAAAAAGTGTTCTTTTTTCCTAAACAGAGCAGTTATATTCACTAAGTTCATAAACCAAATAGCATAAAGAGGAAGGAACACAGGAAGGTGGGGAAGGGTGGCACAAACTGAGCCAGAGGGAGGAAGGGAGTGCTGAGAGCAGAGCCTTGAGTTCAGCATGTCACCAATAGCATCAAAAGGAAAAGAAAAAAACCAGAAATTAAGGAAAAATGCAAATTTTTCTTAGCTACCATTCTGAAAAGAAAAAAGTTTTGTTGGGAAATAGGTCATGAAAGATGTGAAGAGGCGAGGAAAGAAGGCAGGACCTTTGTTTGCAAGTGCAGCATAAAAGTGGGGTTGTCCAGACAGAAACATTGTGATCAGAGAGATTTCTGAGGCTGGAATGGACAGTCTGCTGCTTTTCAAAGTCTCATTGTATCTCAGATCAAAGCATGGCCAGAGCATTGTAATATCATTGCTTACAGATAAAAAAGACAGGGTTTGAGACAGGTATTTTCGTTATTAAATGGGGCATTAACAGCTGTATTAACATTCACAGTGATTATCATGCGTAGGAGTGGATGAAGTATAACTGTTTGTTTGCTTTCTACTGTTTTCCGTCCCTGGGGTATCTGAGTGACTGCCATGTGAAACTCATAGCTGAAAACTGAGATCCAGAGGGGGGTAGAGGGTAGCCAGTCTTCCTGACAAGAAGTCCTGCTAGTTTGAGGGTACACAGGGAAATTTGATATCTGATGCCATCTGTATGGCCCTTGCACCCGTCTGACTTTGGGGACCAGAGCCTGATTTACACCCCACTGTTTCCCTGGTCCCTGGGTGGCTCAGCCCCCATTTCACGCTCTCCCTCTGCAGCTGCAGGGCAGTGTCTGTCCCTGCCATGCCCCATGGTTGGCCCAGGTGGGGACACCAGGCAGGAGCAGCAGTGTCACCCCTCTGACACCAGTCTGGGCTGGCTCTGCTCCTCCCTCCCAAGCTCTGGGAACATGGGGTGCCTCTGCATCCATCCACAGCTGTGGAGCAGACTTTACAAGTGCTGAGCAGCCAAGTCCTCTTCAGACACCACCATGTCCATGCCCAAATAGCAACAGGCTTCAGGAGTATCCCATCATTGTACCTGAGCTGTTTGCCACCGCTCAGCTTCTGCTGGTTTGAGCTGCGCTCCGAGAAGGACACTGAGATCTTAGGGGCTCCTTGGTGACTATGGAGACACTGAAATATCTACCTCCGGGAGGTACTGGATCGGGCTTCAGAATTTAGACTAGATGCCTAAAAATCTCTGGCTGACTACGGCTTTCCTGAAATAAGTAAGAGCTGTCCTAACTACAGTAAAACTGTGGTAGAACTCTGAAAAAATATTTTCTGGATTTTTTTTTTTCTAATTCTTGCTCATCCTTCCATTTCTATGGCAAATACCCTTCCTGCAACTGAGGTGCTGTGCACAGAAACAATTTGCATGGAGTAGTTTGGTCAGTGGGCTGGTTTATGAATTTATAATTAGGGTTACGCTGATTAAAAATAGGAGAAAATTTAATTAAATAGTCTTGTGGGTCCATGAAGTCAACATTTCCTAACTCTCAATCTGATAGTTGACTAATGATCACTGCTTTATTCTAAATAATTTCCCCACATTCAGAGAAGAGTAAATGTACAAAACAACTCAGCTGAATTTTAGGCATTTCAGGTATGTGTACATGGCATTAATTTACAATTCTGCCCTGTACGATATTTCATCTGAACATGAGCAATTCTATCTGGTAAGTTTTTCTTTCTTACCTGAAAGTATTATTACTGAATCATCTTCTCAACAAAGAAAACAATCATTAATCTGCTGAAAGAGAATCTACGAGAGTAAACAAAATCATTAAGAATGTTATATGGAATCAGAATATCTTTATCATCTGAGTAGTGTCCCACTTAGGCCAAGAGAGATTATGGCCTCCATCGTACAGGAAAACAAAGAATAATTTCATAAAAGCTACTTGGCAAAGGCTTTGATTTTTCTGAGATGATGACCTGATTTCATTACCTTTACATACCAGTATACACTGAGCTTAATTTTCATGTGAGAAAATCACAGTCAGTGGCAGGAACATTTCTATTTGGCTGCAGCATCAAAAAGGGAATAAAAAATTTAGAAGGTAAGATCAATAGCTGGAAAATGAAGTTCACCTTAACAAGGAAACTTAAGACTTAGAGCCATGCAAAACAGCTGGAGAAGCTGTGACTTTCAAAACCACACTGGATGAGCAATGATAAAGTTCAACTGAATGAAGCAGCTTTAAACTAAAAAAAGTGCAAAAGGAAAACACTCACCTTTCTTCCCCCTTTCCCAAACAACCTGGAGATAAAAATTTGGCACAGTGTCTCAATCAGCCTTCCATTCCCAGCTGCACAGGCCAGGTGTACCTGCAGAGCACTTTCCCATCCTGGCACACCAGGTATCTAGAAGCCTTTAAGGAGCACAAAGAAATGGCTTGGAAGCTAATTCCACAAAGGGAAGAAGGCTCTGAGGAGTTTTCCATTTCGTGAGTATCTGTATCATCTGGCAGAAGCGTTGTAGAAAAGAGAGAAAATGTTTTTTGGTCCCCAGCCCCAGGCAGAGACTCACAACCATGGATGGGTTCAGCTGGGGGGCACCGTGGTGGTGTGGAACTGGAGCACTCGCCCTGTGAGGAGAGAGGCAGAGGGAGCTGGGGATGTCTGGCCTGGAGCAGGGAGAGCTTCTGGTGGGCTAAAGAGCTGCCCCGGGTGCCTGCAGGGAGGCATCGAGGAGGTGGAGCCAGGCCCTGCACAGAGGATGTGGAAGGAGGATGAGAGACAATAGGCATGAGCTGAAACAGGGAGGTTCAGATGGGAAAGGAAATAAAGGAAAGGAAGGAAAACCTTTTACTCCATGGGGATAATGAAGCTGTGGGCTGGGTTGCCTACAGAATTAGTGCAGTCTTTATTCTTTCAGGTTTTCAAGACTCAGCTAGATAAAGCCCTGAGTAACCTGGTCTTATCTAAGAGCCGACACTGCTCTGAGGAGAAGGTTGGTCTAGAGACATCCTGAGGTCCCTTTCCACATGAATTTATCATATTAAATACGAACAAACACACAAACAAAACCCAGATGATATACAGATATATACAGACGAAAGGTCTGTATATCAAGATTGCTATGAGTACCTCACCCCAAGAAATGTTTCCAGACCCCCTTTGCACAAAATATTTCAGATACAAGTTTGACTTCAGCATTTCTTTTTTACTGACCTCTCTCCATCACTCCCACTGCTGCTGCAACAGTTCCAGACCGAAGTACCCATTTCCTCCCGTGTGCAGAAGAGGGAATCCATGTCTGGGGCATAAAACGCAGCAGTACGGTGTGAGAGAATATATGAATGCATTTGGGACTTTGGTCTGGAGTGCATAATAAGCCAGATAATAAGATAATAGCTACTAATTCATTTCCCTATATTGCAATTAGTTTGCAGACTTATCTGCTACTTTGGAAGCTGTACCAAACCTACCCATTCCTCACAAAACACAGCCCTGTAGACTGATTTCTAATCCTGCAAATTAAATGAGCTTAATTCTTTTCCGGTGGCAGATTCCACATGTTAAAAATGGTTGTTCCCGGAGGAAGCTATAATGGCAGGCTCCAGATGGGGCAGTGACAAAGTATCACATAATAATCCCACTCACGGGTTTGAAGATCAAATCCTATATTGCTCTGAAAGACGTAAGTACACTTTGATGACTAAATCCCAGAGCATTTTGCTCAGCTGCTGCATAACCTTATGTACTATAGAAACATGGAACTTCGCCTCTATGCATGCTCACAGATGCCTTATATTTGACAATATCGAGCATTTTGGCATCTGTGTTACACCTGAGTGCTTTCACGTTTCACAAAGTGGAAGCTGTGCCATCTGTCTCAGCATGGATGTTTGGTGTATTAGACATGCTCTCAGCCTAGCTCCTGGATCAGAAATTGGTATCCTCATTTGAAAGAGGGGAAAGGAAAATCCTGAGCTGCAGTCCTTTTCTGAGGACTGTTGATGTATTATGCAGCATCTGAGTAAAATGCCAGCTAGGTTGTAAAATGCTTACACTGGGATCTGAAACGCCAGAGATCCCCTCCCCAGCACGTTCCCTGTGGTCTAGGCAGCAATCCAGTTTCATTGCTGGGGGTTTTCTTTGTGCTTTTGTTGGTTTTGCAGCCAGGAGAGCACCATGACCTGTCTTCAACAAAGGCAACAGCCAGGGCTACAATTGGGTTTGTGAGAGGCGCCTCTGCCCCAGTTAAGGTGCACATGAGACCAAAGTTCAACGTGAGGCAGGGAGATAGAAGGAAATAGAATAGGGTGGGGAGGGCATGGGAGGGATAGAGATCAAGCAGAAGACGGGCATCACCCATGGATCCTGCCACGTCCTGTTGGTCCTTCTTCAGCCTGGACTTCTCAGCTCTGGGGGTCACATTCTGCTGAGGGTACCACCTTTATACAGCCCAAGTTCTGGGGATCCGCAGGGTGGCTGCAGATGCTGTTCCCATGACTTGGGGTGATAAGTGTATGAGCAGCTTCCTTTCTCAAAGTTTGCCACAGTGGGAATTTTTGTCTGGATACATTAACCAGAATGTGTGAACCAGATCTTGCCTTGCCAGGCCGGGAATTAGCACCTCCCTAATGCAAATTCCTCCCTTCTGTGCTTGTTTCAAGAGCCTGCTGTGGCGGCTTATCTTATGGCGAGACCCTTCTGTGGCCTTGACAGTGTTTTAAGACAGGCTGCTGTGCTCTTTAGGTCCTTACAGCCTGTCCTTAGCCTGGCCAGCAGTTTAGTCTCCTCCAGGGAGGTAGTTTTGATATTGCAGTTTCAAAATACGCAGAGATGAAGAGAATGAAACAGCCTGCACCTTAGGTGCATTAACTACCATGCAGCTGCATGAAAGGGCTGGATGAAGCCTGATACTTTCAGGGAGGAAAGATGTACCCTTGGGCAGTGAGTAGCTCAGACAGATTCCTCCAGATGGGAGGAGATGGGAAAGAAGGAGAACAGGGGAAAAAAAAAGGAAAAACCTGTTCTGTCTCCTCGGGGCTAGATAAGCAGCTTCCCCTTCAGCAGGTTTATTTTGTGATCCTTTCTTGAGGCATCTCTTCAGATAGGAAGCCAAGTTCCTAAAATGGGGCTGTGAGACCGAGCACCTTGTCTCTTTGTAATCTGGGCTGAGGTGTTTGTAATTCAGAAGCAGCACATAGCTCATTCCTCAGGAGTATTTCCCTTCATTTCAGGGTAGGCATAGATTACATACAGTGTTTGATCAGGTTTTATTTTAAATTGAGCCTTGGAGTCTCTGATGTTCTATAAAGGGCCAGGCACGCTGACGAGTCTGTCTGAAGGACAGCCCTTATGCAAACACAAGTGTGCTGCCTGCAGCCAGATCCCTTAATAGCTTTCCACTGCTATTTTATTTTCCTCACTTTTACCTCTTGGGCACTTTGAAGGGATCTTTACTTTATCCCACACCTTTCTGTTACTCAGTCAATCAGGAAAGGATGGACAAAAGGACGCTCATTCCTTTACACCACTTCTAAGTTACTTGTGCTTTTTCAAGTACTCATTCATACCATGAGTTATTTTTACTAAGGGTTATTTTTATGAAGGGATTTAATCAGTGTAATGTCTATTATGGCTAGTTTACAAAGTATAGAACAGTTGCCTTATAGGAAGAAAAAGCTGAAAATAAGAGAATACTTCAAATTTGGAACAAAGACAGCTTTTTAATTGACTCTTTATATTGTATACACCACTGGGATTGTGTTTCCAGGCAACAAGTTACCTAACTATATGTGACCAACAAAGACAACTGCCATCTTTAACAGTGCTTAAAAGGATGCATGATGCCTGCAGTCTTTTTTAATAAGCCTGGAAGGGTGAGTAACCTCCTCCTTTGCACGTTTAGCCAGAAGATTTGCTGGTACTAACCGTGCTAGTCCATCAGACTGGATCACTGACCTGACATAATGAAATCATCATGCAGGTTTTCTATTTCACAGAATATTTTTCCCTTTCCCTCCCAGAGAAACAAAAGCTTCTCTCCTTAGGTAATGCCCACTCCAAACCAGACATGTCATGACCTATCAGCTTTTGATGAATATTTCCTCCCACTCCTATTTTATTTCGTGGAAGAATGAGATGCTCTTTTCTGAACTCATATCAATTAAAAAAGAAAATCATGTAAAATAGAACACTTATTAAAATAGTTATTAGAAATTCTGCTTTGCCTCCTTAAACATACAATTATCTAGCAGAACCGTTGCTCTGATGTGCTGGGATGGGAGACAAAATGTGGAATATTGCCCACAGAGAATTCACATGATGCCTCTTCCGAACAATTTGTAATTCAGGATGTATAATTACCTTCGATTTGGAAGCATAGGATGCAACATACCCCATGCTTACACTGCACACAGCTCTTAGATTGGACCAAAGTTGTATTATAATTTCACAATTACTCTTACAGAAGAGCAAAAAAGAAAGCCCTAGAACAGAGTTCACATGAATCTAATACCAAATAACTGACATGAATCTAATACCAAATAAATGCCATTTTGCTTTGATAGCTCTAAAGCAAATAGACTTGTTTTTATTGTGCAAATGAAAACTCTGGAGAATGTAAATTGCAGTTTTCCTGTAGTTTTAGAAGTATCTATTACTACTTTAAGAAATGCTTGAGGCACACATTTACACGGTTAAGGCTATGTCTAGCCTGCTCCTCTCAGCACTTGAAGATTTGCCAGTGAAGGGAAGGAGAAGGGTGCTGAGTGTCACTTGGAGAGAGCAGGACAATCACACACTGTAATTCCAGGAGCTGTCACTGGCGCTCAGAGCACCAACCTTGCCCAACACCCTTCTCCAGCAGCTTCTGCCTGATCTTGTTAGTTCATTGCCTTCATCCTTGTGCTTAAATTTCTCATGCAATAATGTAGTGAGCATTTTGTCCCTTCTCCCACTTCAGACTGAGCTTGTATCAGCTCGCTGCCCTAGTCTGCCACTCAGCTGCATGTGCCTTTGCGCCAGGGTGGAGAAATGCAGCAGCAGCCAGGAGGAGTGGAGGAAGTCAGCAGGGCAATTTTCTTAGGGTCAAATCTGGCAAATGCCAGCTTAAAGCACTTGTGAATGTGTGGCCTGAAATGTGTTATTAAAAATAATACCTTGGAATTCAGCAATAATACACATTTTTGTGGCAGAAGGACAAGTCATGCACAAATCTTTTGTCTCTGTTTAAAGATGGTATCTTACATAATTAAAAAGTAAGCTGCAGCTACTTGGTAGATTCTTAGGTCTAAATAGAGTAACACAATTTATTATTGCTTCTTTATTCCATTCTCCAGTTGCACAGGTCTTGGGTTCAAAGTACGGTGTTTCCCTGCAAATTCAGACTGCAATAAAGGATTGAAACTATCCTTCAGCCAGCCAACTCTGGCTGGATCGACCCAAACTCCATTTGAGGAAACACATTTCTTTAATTTTACCTTGAAATCATATCATGGGTTGGATACAGCTTTCAAGAGGAAAGATTATTATTATAAATAGATAGCATGGCTTCAGGCTCTACCATTTGTCACTTCAATCTCAGTTAGGTCCATAATAATGTTTGTGCTCAGAAAATCTGCAAGAGCATGAGAGTGCATTTGTATGGCCTGTTAGGCACAAAATTGCCTGGTTTATTGGCGCAGTACAGGTGCATCTTTTAAAAATTTTACTCCCTGTGTTTATAACTGATCAACTAAAAAAAAAATCACAAAGCAGACATGAAACACTGCCTGGTGATATGGAGATAGTGTCTGCTAACGCAATATATGCAAAATTTAATATTTCACAGTTCTTAATATATTAATATGCTGCATTTCTTCAGCCTACTTATCAGAATTCTTTCCTAAACAACATCCACACCAAAATAGTACTGGATGCAAAGCAATGGTGTTGCATTGTGATCTCATGAAATAAATATCAGCTTTTCTTCCTTAAATGGTTTTGTTATTGAACAGGTTGAACTCTTCTACAAGGATATAGGTTAAGAAGTGCCTGCACTGTATTTCAGTACACAAAAAATGTGTATTGAAATGTTTCAGTACACTCTAGATGTTTCATCTGTATGGTTGGCTAAATTGCACCACAATATTTCAGCATCCTGTGTTTTTGCTCACCCCAGTACCAGTTATCAGCTTAACTGAAGGTATCACTGTTGTGATCATGAGCTCGTGAGTACACATCTTGGATTTTGAGAAAGTTCATTACTTTGTTGTGCCCTCACAAATGCAGCTCCGGTTTCATAGTTCAGTCTATAATAATGCAACCACATCATGGTTCGTGTACCATTTGCATTTGAGCAGAGAGGCATTCTCTCTGACAAGGTGTCTTCCACTGCAGCAGGTCCATAAGCCAGGATGTGCATGATGCCAATAGCTCTCATTAGGATAAGGAATTAACCCTTTTTAAAATCTCTTTCTGCTAAAGAGAATGGAATCCTCAGATAACTTACAGCTCAGAGCCAAGCTCGGTGGTCTTATGCAGGAGCTTGCAGAACGCAGCAGGTCTTCCTCTGGATTTTCAGAATGGAAGGACACAAGGTCTGGGTAAGCTCATGACGGATCCTGTTTTCCCCCTGCTTTCACTGCTGACAGTGTTGTGTGCCTGCAGGAATCATCACTTCCAGTTGGCAGAGCTAACAAAGCTACAGCCACTCCAGTGCTCCCTTCCCCTTCTTAAAATTTAACCTATTCTCTGAGGCACTTCATTTTCCCAAATATTCCTATTTTGCATATACTTACACTAGCACTAATATAAACCTAGGTTATTTTTGTTAATGGAAAAGCTTTTGCAGCAGTATCAAATGAGAGAAACTGGAAAAATCCTTAAAGCATGCACAAAGGTAATTTCTTATTACTTATCTGGATATGTACCATTTTCAAAATTAAGCAAGAACTTATTGTCATACACTGACTATATATTGTCTACATATCAGAAACTTTGGACTGAAGCAAGACCAAAAAGGATATTCCACAAGATCTTCTAAAAAGTCTGTGCTGGGACTAGAAACTGAGCTGAACATGTCCTCACTCTGAAGTGAAGCCACTGTCTGCCTCTTTTTCTTAAAGCAGCGACTGCAAAACATATCAGAGTACATTGCACCTCTAAGACTATTTTTTATTAGAACAAAACAGTATTTTTTAAAATGAGAAACTCATAAGGGGCTGAAAACAAAACACTACAAACCTTCATCTCCTTCACTGGGCTGGGCAGGATTTTCTTTCCAGCCCTGTTTTTAATCTAAAACATTTCAGTATCCTGCTGCTTTGGTCAACTTCCACCACCACACCAGGTACCTCAGAAAATTCCCTTTTCTTTAGCTCTGGACTACATGTGTGTTTTCTGCTCCACTCCACCTGCTTCTCCACCTTAGCAGTTCCCTGCCTGCCGAGTCTGTCCCTCCCCAGATGCCCAGCTCTGCTCTCCTTCGCCTTTTCCCTACTGAGCAAGTTCAGGTGCGGTCAGAAAAGAAGCAACTGCCCTGTCCGTAAAACGTTCCTCTTTTGCCAAAGCCCAGTGGCAAAGTGGTCAAGGCAAGGCAGACAAGCAGTCTTTTTACCTGCTACCAGCCACTGATTTTAAAAAAGAACATAAAAAACACTAACTGCAAACCAGAAAATTAAACAGATGTTATTCATCACAGTCCCACCTGCAGCATCTGGACTGCAACAACATCCTCTTTCTAACTCAGCTCTTCTCTCTCCTCTACACCTTCTTCCTTTATGCCCATCTCTCACTGTCAGCCTAAATCCTTTCATATTTTCTGTAATCTATATCAAAAGAATTTAATTTTTATGGAACTTTGCCTCTCTTGTTCCAAAGACTTGATGTTCCTCAGATCATCTTTTTTTTTTTTTCTCCAGCTCACTTGTAAATTGCTTTTCATTCAAGAAGACTTTCTTTTCTTTGCTTACCTGAAACCTGATATGCTGTTTATGATTATTTTTCTCCATTCTGAATCTACTCATCTCAGCCTTTCATTTCCTGACAAACTCTGTGCCCTTGGCTTGGACACATTTTTGAACACCAATTGCAGTGTATCCAGACCAGATCCTTGCAGGAAACATGCCCTGTGGTGGGCTGACATAATTTTGATTTATTTGCAATTATGCCAGCTCAGAATTTAATTCTTTTTTTTTTTTCTTTCTTTCATTTAGATTTGGTCGAGTTAAAAAAAATCCCAACAACCATTCTATACCTTACCATTCCTGGTTTATTTAGCTACCAGGTAAAAATGCCTACTTCTCCCCTCTTTTTTCCTATTGCTGACAAATAACAGACTGATGTGCTTTTCCAGGACTGAAGCTGTCTTTTTTTTCTTGTGTTCCTACAATCCTCACTAATGTATATTCTCAAACTCCTTATTTACTTTTTTCCTTTTATATCCCAGAAGTTTTATCTGATCTGTCAAGCTTCCTTTATAATTGTGTTCATATTCTTGACCTTGTCATATGTTATTTTCTTTATAAGAACATGGGAATTGCCAAATCAGAAAACAAACAATGATTCATCAAGCCTACTAGCTTGTCAAAGAGGGCAGAAAAGGCTCACAGGATATCTAGACAAGAATAAAATATTATATAAGGGGATATAAATCCTCTTTGGCTTCCAGCATTGATCAGTTTGAGCCCTCAGGCTTTAGTTTATATAGTTTACTTTCTTATTTCAGCTAGTATGAGCTACCTATGGTTTTTTTTTTTGTGCAAGTGTATTTAATGCTGGTAAAATTTTACCTTTTAACATTTTGGCTAAAAATACTGTGGTGGTTATTTTCATATTATATGAGAAGGTTTTTTTAATGCTGAGAAAACATCTGTGTACAAAAAACCTTCCTGGTCTACCTAAGTATAAACAAAACAACTGAAAAAAAAGGTATTTCACTGTATGCACCTTCTCTGAAACAGGATCCTTCCTCTCTCAGTTTTTATTTTTATAACATAAACATATTAACATAAGAACATTAAACAATTTGAGTCTTGCACCCAGTCTGTCATGACTTGTGGTCCAAGATACACAAAGAAAAAGAAAAGCTTCCCAGATGGGAAGTTATTTCTGTAGATCTACAGCAGGAGAACGCACAGGACAGGGTTGTAGGATTAGTTCTGGTAAAGCTCAGTGGTGAGGCAGTGAAATGAGACAGTCACTTTAGAAAGACAGACTTGAGAAGACAGGTTTAGATAGAAAGTTTTGGATAGCCTTTAGCCGGACAATAGTTTTGTTTCCGTAAAATCTCTGCTTTTGGGATGATAGAATCACCAAGATGCCACTTGCTAAGGAACTTCTCTTTAATAAATACCATGGATACAATGTCACTTATTTTTTTTAGGAACTTTACAGTCTTTACACTTTTTCTTTCCCTCAATTATGGAAAAAAAATTGAGAATGGGATGTGTACGTGTCTTTTGTAGGTAAAACATGTGAACTCTTCTTTTCAAACAGGTGAATAAAACTGCAGCAGGAGATCAGCCATGTGCGGCTATGGTTGTCTTGTTTGGAGCCAGTCCTCCATTCCACTTTGAACCTTCACTCACGAGTTGAAACTGAGCATTATCTCCCTCAGCTGCAGAGACAAGGCTCCCCAGTGCCAGCAGAGCCACTGCCTTCCTGGATGGCCCAGTTGGCACAGCAGGGTCCCACTAAACCAGCCATCACAGCATGCCAAGGGCCAGCTGGGAAACTTGGGAGAGTTCATCTCAGAGCCCTTTGAAATACTCTTTCGCAAGTGCCTGAGGGACCACGGTCAGTTCATGGCTGTTATGAAGGTGCGCTTTGAGCACTTCATGGAACACTATCAGTTAAATCAATTGAGTCATTATTAGTTGTAAGTTGAGTCTCATTAGTTGTAAGACCAAAATAGAAAAGCTCAGAGTAATGTACTGCATGCTGTATTACACCTCAGGTAAATAGAAACGGCTGGGATGGAAATCATAAAGCAGAAATTAGGTTTTTCCCTCTTTAGCTTGTAGGTGGGAGGTAGATATCTCTCATTGTATCTCCTCCTGCTAGTATTAAGACTCAAACAATGTAACTAGTTTGTCATATAAATGAACGTTACAAGAGCTAGTAAAATTTTCCAGTCATCTCAGTTCCCTCTGGTATTTTTAGCCCAAATAAATGATCAAAAAAGTATTTCCCTGGTTTAGCATCACAGGGTGATCTGTGGTCTTCCTTTAAGCCTCCTGAATTATTTTCCCTCTTTTCTACTGGAAAGAGTGTCCGCCGCTTTCTCTTTCTATAATTTATTGATATGGCCTTTGACAATTTTATGTACAAAAGATGGTGTCTAAACATTGCCCATGATTTCCTCTTGTTTCCTACCAATCGTAGCCCTGGAGGAGGTTTGAGTATTTCAATTTCACTGATTGCAAATGAGCAGGAGCTTCAGCTGCCATGTGTATTTTCTAACACATGCCCTTGTCAATCAGGGAGGCACCCAGAGAGAGCAGCTGCATCCAGCTCAGCCTCAGCCATCTAGTCGAGGTGTAGCTGCTGTGTTCCAGAAATTTAGGAAGGGCAGTACTTGTTCTCCCCAGTTAGTGGGGAGGAGGGTGCCAGTGTGCATGTCCACACTCCAATTTTCTAGATCAGAAGGGTAAATTCTTTATTTGAAGCACATTTTGTATATCTAACTGAAAAAGTCTTTGGTCGTGATTTGGTATCATTACACTCCTGATGCATAAAGATTTCAAAATGAAAGGAGAGCTGGATCTTAAGCAGAACAATAACATATTTGGTCTGAAGGATAGCTCCTACTGACTTGTAATGGTTATGAGGCTGAAGAAACCATTTGCTCTTGAATGCTTAGCAGCTGATTCAACACAGGCTGATTAGATAAAGAGAGTGGAAGGATAATAAATAAAAAGAGTGCTGTGATGAGAGTTCTAAGGAAATGAAAAACACTTTATTGATAATCAATCTGTGGTAGATTTTGATAATGAACTCCTGTATAATAAGCGGCCCATGTGCTCACCCTGCCACTGGAATTCTAATGAGGAAGATAATAGATCCAAATTAGAAGTTTGCCAGTGAGCCTGTTATTAAAACAATTAAACATTTTAAATGCAAGTAAACAGAAGTTGGAATCCCTATTTTGCTATTAGGTTATGTACTATCTTCCTTTTTTTCCCTTACTAATAAATGGGCAAAATTAGCCTTTTGATACATACCTTTAAAAGTTTTATGATTACCTTTTTAAAGCAGGTGAGGCTACTGTGGATGAAATGGGATCAAACATTGACATAAGATCATGTAATTATGTTGTGTGGGGCAGGTACAAATAAGTTTTCATGTGAAGACACAGAAATACAGATATGAACGTCCTTCTGCTCTTGAGGGTTATAAGCTCTATTGAACTATGTTCTATTGCAAGGCAGCAAGTGCATACATGGCACAGTAGTTAAAAAATATGTCTGTCCACCCAGGGGTTAATCAGATTTCTTCTTGCATCCAGACAGCTCTGATCATGCCCTTGCTGAGCTCTGCTGGAATAAGCATTGACCAGAGCCTTTCCCACACTTGAACAGCAGTGTTTTCCCAGCTCAGACTCACCTTCTGAAAATGCCCCTGTGCTTAATTGCTTGCCGTAATTCTGCCTCAGTGGCTGTAATATCCTCCATCAACTGCTTCTCACCAGCCTGTTGAGAATCTGCCTTTCCACCTTGTTTAACTACTGTTTAGCTCGTCCCTTGTTATTCTCATTTTCTTTCTCCAATGAGCTTATTGCATGATTGATTCTTGCTAATTCTGCCAGACAGTCACTAACTGTTGCCAAAGAGGCTTCTCACATCACTTCAGCGATTTATACTTTGCTCTTCCTCTCCTCTTGTTCCCACTGCTGCCATCACTGAAACCAGGGCTCAAGAGGTTGCCTGAAAGCTGAAATTGGTCACTGTTGCTCCATGAACCATTTTGTCTCTCTGCACTGTCTCCTCTTCCCTTTTGCAAATGCAGGTTAAGGAGTTGAGCAATTGACCTGGAGGTGGAAGTGGTTTTAATCTTTTCCATTTCTTTGAATAATTCAAAGTGAATTTAATATTTCAGCTTCTGCCATGCTTGGCAGAATACTCAAAGTCTGGGAGTTGTGTGTTGGGAGGAAAACAAGAGGAAGGACATGAGACAGGAAAAGATAAGGACCAAATTGTTTACAGAATGCCTTAGATAGCCTCATGAATTCCAGTTTTCCCAGGGAGTGACCCTTGAGAGTGAAAGATGACACAACACAGAACAAGTTTCACATGCATACTTGTGGTAGATAATATGCTGCTCCTGAAAAAAAAGGAGAAAAGCCCTTGAAATTATTGGTATTGGATCCTCAAGGAACCCCTGACCTCACCTTGGACCCTACCTGAGCACCTTACCCAGAGCTGCAGGGTCTCAGCCCAGCTCAGGACTGAGCCCCTGACCCTTGCTACTTCCTGCAGTTATCCAGAAGTATATCTTAATATATAAAAGAAAATTAATTGCATCTCAGAAGACTGCATCATGACCATGGTGTATGGACAGTTCCATTTGCTCTGGAATTATGAAAAATATCTGTGCAAGTGATAAATGAAATGTTCACAAATCATGGTCAAGGGAAAAGATTTAACAACTTTTAGTACAGAAGAGATTTAGGTATTGAACTAAAATATAAAACAGTAGCTACTTCAGTCTTTTTTATATGCATCAGTCTTCGATTTTACTGCTACCTCTTTTTGACATGGACTCTTAAATTCATCTTGCAAGTTCTGTTGTTCAGAGGAGACAGCTCACTGTTAAAGGACATGAAAGGCCTGAAGATGTGTGGTTGAATTACAAGTAGTTCAATCTCAGACATAGATTTCTATGTAGTGATTAAATAATTTAATAAGGCTTTTACTTATGTAGGAAAAGAGGGAAAAACCCCCAACATTACTGGAAAAATTGAGTAGCACAAGGCATTAGAGAGAGGTTAATTTAATACCATACTAACACAAGAGATTGATATTTTGGAGATCATCTAATTTTTCCATTCAAGAGAGTTTTGGGGCTGAGAGGGGGCAGAGTTTTTAGGTTTCTTATTAAATGTGATGTACATTACATGTGGCTGCTGTACATGTTAGACATATGTGAATAATGCAAATCTGTACTCGCTCCACTCAGAACACAGTCTATATTAAAACTGGTGTTACACAATGGGATTTTGAGGAAGTATGATAGTTGTGGTGGAATGTGAATCTCCCTGAGCAGTCTGCCAAAGCAAACAGATTCCATGATCTAACTTCTTAGGAAATACTTACATTTCTTTCCTACAAAACCTAGAAATTTTGTGGGTTTGTTCTCTTTTACAGAAGATGGTCATGTCAGCATCAGACTAAGCCTTAAACTTCAGTCAAAGTACTCACAGGTTCTTCTCCTGAAGGGGTTTCATAGCTTCTCCTTCATACTTTTTCTTGTTCATGCACCTCATTTTTGACAACAGTATCAATTTCCACTATTCTAATCACTTCTACAGACAATGTGCTCTTTGCTCCATATCATTAATCCTATGTGGAAGAAGTTCCCAAAGATAGGCCATTTATCCATTGTCCTTTCCCTATGTCTTATGTACATATAATACATTCTTTAATGCCAACAGTCTAATATAATAAGCATGGGATCTTTTCCAACCTTCTTGCTCCATTCCTTCTGCCTCATTTTGTTCTTATTCAGCTGCAGTCCACGGGGGCCTCTATCTATCAACATCTCCAGGATTTAACATGAGTGCTTAATAGGGTAAGGTGTGGTTAAGGGGAAGGGAAAATTCTCGGTGTTATAATTGGCAATGCAAACTAAAATCTGTCTTCTTTTGCATATTTCTGTGCAAGGAGGGCTGAAAAATGCCTTGTATTTAGTCTTCAGCATTCTGACTTATATTTCAATGTGCCTAAGGTAAAACCCAGAGCATTTCCCTTCTTGGGTCACTGCATTAAGATACTCTGCCATCAGGAAGGATACTGTTAATGGCACTCATGTAGGATGGTTTTTCATTTAAGTGAACTATCAGGACCAGTCTGCCTTTTTTACCCAGCTCATACAGTTGACCTTCATCAAAACAATTTGCTTTCTACAAGAAGATGAAACCAGCAAGTGACACTTGCATTGTGAAATGAAAAAATAGTGATAAATCGTACATGACAAATGAAGTTCTAGAAAAGTTTAGGGTGCTATTCACCACTGTTCCCAAGTAGATTCAATTTACTGTTCCCCCAGGAACAGATACTATAGGTCATGCAGTAAGGTATTGATTTTGCCAATTACTGAGAATAATATTGTATATTTCTGAGTTGTTGCTTAATTCTTGAACCTTGTTTCTTGGTTACTGAACAAAAATGTGATTTTTCATACATATGTTCTTCAGACCTGTCAATTTAAAAGCCAAATGTGTTTTATATAATTCTCTAAAAATAGAATAATGATTGCTAATTAAATTCTTTCTCCTTATCATTGTTAGAATTTAGATTCTATTCATATATGCATTTTTAAGGACTTCTTCCAGAACTGCATTGTAACTAATTGGTCCTTAATAATTTTCTAAGTTAATAGTTGACTACAAGGAACAGAACCAGTTATTTTTCTTGAGTTGAAATAACAAGTTCAGAATGGGCTGTTTACTCCTTAATTGGAAATACTTCTTAAAACAGCATGAGAGAAGAAAGAACCACTGGAAATTCAGAGGAAGACTGTATTAAGAAGGAATTATTTATTCCTAGATGAAAAGATTAATTTACACCTATTCTAGCCAGAAGGTAGCTGATTTTCAGAGTCTGAGCCAGACCATTATAGGGGACCTAAGCCATTAATAACATTGCAGCACCATCTTTTATGCATTTTGCCTAAATATTACTAACTGAAGGAAACAGTTCTGACTTAGACCATGTCTTCTGCAGATGACCTAAGTACCATATGGTAAATTTGCACCCAAGCTTATGGTTAAGTGGTATGGACATATGGGTTAAGTCATGACTTTGGACTGCTTTTCTCTTCATATAATCTTTTCAGGATTCTGTTGAAATGTCCTTAGGGAACAGACCTTGACAATAATTCATGTGCTAATTTTTAAATTTTCAGTCAACTTGATCACAGTTAGAGTTGGACTTTGAGAAAATGCTGAGCTCCTAGTGGAGAACTTGTGGACTCACTTTATATTAAAACCTGGTCACTTCCTTGGTGCTGTAGTGAAGTCTGAAATTTTTAAAATCTTTTGTCCCAGCTATTGAGGTTTAGTTATTCTGAAAACTGTAGCATGAATTGCTGTCTTGATACTCTCCCTGAATTGCAAACAGGTATATTTTGTCATTTGAATGTTTTTATAGTTGCCTATAACTTGCAATGTTCTGTCATTGCAGAGTTTGCCTCCTAAACTTTCAGAGGAAGTTGGACTTGCTTGTACCAAATCTATACATGAATTTCTGACACACAGAGAAGTACAGCAGTAAAAAAGATTTATACTCAGAGTTTATTACTGATGAATAGAATCATGCTGGATTGAGGCTCAAAAAGACATGTTTACTGATAGTAAGTCTTCTGTTTAAAGTGGCAAGTCCCAAGTTTGATGGGATATGTGATATGCAAGCAGAAGACAAAATTTTACTGAGGTGATGAAGTGAATATAGTTTTTGGAAGGATTTTCAAAGGAGTGCAGAAGGGTTAGTCATTTGCCTCCAGCTGATGTTCAGCAGAAACTGAGTGCCAAAGTTCTTTAAGCTCTCCTTTACATTTTGTGCAGCAACTCTGCTGGAATTTTCTTAGCCTTATTTATCACCACAAGGAGAGGTTTAGCCTTTTTTCATCCAATTTCCTTTACACTAGATGGGAAAATTTGTCAGCTTGCTTAGTTAAAGAAGGTGGGTGTTGTTCATGTTTATGAGATGCAGTTGCTTGCTTTGTTTTGTTCACATTAAGAAAATGAAAATGTCCCTGTTCTGTAGTCTGTGGGCTCCTCAATGAAAGTATGCAGGGTCAGGCTAGTTTTCAGCATGAGAGAAGAATATTTTCTTGGAGATCATCCCAGTGTCATGAACACAATTTACAGGTAGTTTTGGAACTATAATTATTTTTTTCTGAATTTCAGTGTTTTTTATATTAAGATTTGCAGATTGAATTCTCGTCTTCCCCTTCAAGCTCTAACTCCATCCAGGTGTGTTTATGTAGCCATTACACCTGCAAGCACTTCTGGGCTCTTTTGGGATGCAGATTGGGGTGATTCAGTGATGCAGGTGAGCCAGGAAGGAGAAGTGTTTTGCAATAAGACTTTTCATGTTTTACATGCTCCTACTGGAAGATGCCTTGGTGCTGCTGTTTGAGGAATGGCACCTAAAATAATGGCTCCAATAAAAATACCAAACTCTGAATCCTTGAATATCTCCAGGGCTGTGGTGGAGTTGACCTACTGAAGTTCTTGAGAAACATCAAATGGGTCTTCTGCTTCCCAAGTGGACCCCAGGCCTGACTTACCTGCAAGATATCTGGCCCTGGCTTTCTCTGCTGCCCCATCATCTCCTACCATGAGATAAGGGGTGTACACTTGCAGAGAAGGGAGAATAACCTATTCCTTTTCCTTTCAAGACCCAACACCGCTCTGGGGCTATCCTGACTGTGGTGATGGGGAGCTGTAGGGAATCTAAACAGAGGCTGAATGCTGGTTGCCTTAAAGGAAAAATCTGGATGTCATATGCTGTGTCCCAGGAGAGCTCAGGGCTCCATGGTGTGCAGTGTCCAGCTCACACTGCAGCTTCCTTGGCCAGTGTGCAGCTGTGTGTGCATGGCTGTGTCTTCATGGGAACCAAGGTCCCTGGGCCAAAGCACCAGGAAAAACTGGGAAGCAGCCTCAGCTGATCTGTGCAATAGCGTAGCAATCTGATTCTGTGCTCACTGCACTGTAGTGGAGCAGGTGCATGGGTGTTGTGTTACTCTTGTTAGGGAAGATCCCATTTCTATCCTTGCAAAACTTCATCCTATACACAAGTTCACATTTGTTCGCTCTGTGGTTCTTAATGAAATAACCCCTTTACAGCCTTCCTTTTTTTTTTTTTTCTGTTCCCATCAAGCTCTTCTATGGTTCACTGGATATGTTTAAAGTAATTTCAGTATATGTTAAAAGAGAACCCTAAGAGCAGGGCAGGAAATCAGTCTATTATGGAGGATTTTAGTTGATTTTTCAAATTAATGTTTCAGATCACCATGCAGCAGTAGATATAATTAAGTGTCAGAGAGAGAGGGCTAAATGCATGAATAAAATATCGTATTGTATCATTACACTTTTATAATAAGATTTACTTGTCAACTTATAATGTAATAATGTAACGAACAAGATAATTTATTTCTCAGTGGAATGAAGATGTACAGAAGGCAGAGGCAGGACCTTGTGAGATGCCAGCTTCACTCTGTGCCTGAGCCTGTTGGTTAGCATGCACACATAATGAAGGAAAAATCCTTCTGAACTGAAGGAGGGGGCGTAGGACGGATAGCGGATGAGGAAAGAGCAGGAGTATGCATGAAGTTTGCATTTGGTAGAGGAGTGGAAGATGAGAGAAAAACTGTGATAACAGAAGGCATAAGAGTCTGCTGGGGAAGACGATACTGAGTGTATTTCTCCAATTGATAGAGCAAGACATTTCCATAATGTAAACTTTCAGAGAAAGAAGGTTAAAATAGCTAATTGCCTTGGTGTGGGCTGTGAAGATATGTATGGAAAGCTATCCCAGACTGGATGACACATGCTAACTTCTTTGGCTGTGTAAGCTTAATGATGCGTTCCTTAGGAAAGAAGAGGTCTACTGGATGTCAACCAGGAAGACAGAAATCTTCGTGAGTTTTTCCCCAATTTAGCTACATTTGATAGAGACTGTGATTTATAAAAATGTGAGAGCTGCTGAAAGAGCTTGTGAGGAATAATTTAGTGCCATCTCATTTATGAGACTCTGAATGCACCAAGTCCTGGAAAGGTCCTGCTTGTGGCCCACTGTTTGTAGACCATGAGCAATGCGCATCGCTTGCCATCTCTAAATTTCTGTCAGTGAGCTCTATAAAGGACAGGCATGTATTTGCAAAGAAACAGAGGGCTGTGCTGCCATTCTGGCTGGCTTAAAAAATAACATGGGCAGCTGCAAACATGAGACCCTGCAAAGTCTGTGGTAGCTTCCTTCCTGGCTCATTCTCCAAGACACTTGTTCTTCCAGTGACCACCGTAATCAAGCAAGGCAAACAGAGAAACATGTCTGGATGGGGAAAAATATAGACACAGTTATGCTGGGGCTCCATTCAGCATCACTAAAGCAGGCGAATGCATGCAGGCCTGTCTCACACACAGAATGGCACATCCTAAACTAATCTGTTGATTCTTATTAGACCTGGGGTTTGGCCAAGTGCTGAGGCCACTGGCTGTGTCGATGTCTGTGCAGTTCTACAGGGATCCAGTGGGAACAGTTGCAGGACAGGCTGCAGTCTGTGAGAGTGCTGGAGCAGGCTGTGAGGTGGTGACAGGCTCCCGTATCAACACAGTGGAAGGAGTTGCTGTGATTATCATCTGTGGTGCAGAGCAAGGCTGTGTTGTGGAAAGTGTAATTTCTGTATGATCTACTCTCTTCTCTCTCTCTCTCTCTTTCTCTCTTGTATATCCCATATAATCTACGCAACCAGACAACACATGGAATAGCAATGGCACACCATGTAAGTGCATTCCTGAGTTATGTAGCATAAATATGAATGAGAGGGAACATACTGCACTTTAATTTTTTTGTATATTGTGCTGTGTGTTATGACAACTAATACATTGTGGTACATTATTAAAAATGTGAGAAGTACAGTAACCTGCAAATGATAGTTTGTTTTTCCCTTTATAGCTGCCAGATGGTGTGGAACCATTTACACGACATCTGAGTATTAGTGCATTTTAACCAAGGAAAGAAGGATCCTGTTCACTGTTTTGTTTCTCTCTTTTGTGTTTTAATTTTTATTCTTAACTACCTTGTCAGCATATTTGAAGATTTTTTTTTTGTGCTGTACAAAACAAAACCCACCTAGTGTTTCCTTATTTTGTATTATTTCCAAGTCACTTCACGAACTATGGTTTAAGCAAAGGAAGGAAGAGTTTTTTGTTGTTGCTTTTATGACAGTGAAAAAATAGTGAAAGTTTTATTGTCTATGATTATTTTGTTTCTTCACAGAGGTCTAGTATGATATGATAGTGCTTGCAGATCCAACCAGACCACTTGTTTCAGGACTACTTCAAGGGATCTCCTAGACAGGAGTGAACACATGTACCACATAAACCTAATGACATAAGGCAACATTATATTGTCCTTCTGTTCAAAACAGCGGACTTATAAAAGAGATCATCCCCTTGAATGCAATTTGGTAAGCACACACACTATTCCTAAATCAGGACAGTAGCTCATTAGTCTTAGCTTGTTTGTATTTTTTTGGCTGAGATGGTGACACAAAGCAGGCCACAGATGTGAGGTCAATATACTCAGACTTTGTCCAAGTTAGCTCTTCAAAGAGACCAGGAAGTTTTCCAAAACACTAATGTTTTGTTTTATTTGAGTGGAACTTCGCTTTTAAAAATAAAGTTCTAAGCAAATAGGGATCACAGACTGGAAGTTAAAAGAAAGAAAAATAGTAATTCTATATACAGCTCTTACATTTCCCACTGTGTCCCAGACGAGTTCTTGCTTCTGAGTGTAACTGTGGTTAAGATTGTAATGGTAGCTTAGAAAAAACTGCTGAGTCCCCTTTGGTCTTAGAAAATTCCTTTCCTGTTACCTCTGAGGTCTCTCTGTGCTGTGATTCTTAAGTGCATCATAACATACAAGTCTTGATCTTTTTCGTACTGAAGGAAATGTGAAATCTTGTCTTCTTCCAGAAGTTCTGCCAGAATTAGTCCAAAACCATTTTTCTTCTCAAAGAAAATGTTTAAAACCAACAAGTCAAATATACCCCCCAAACAAACCAAGGACATTATCATGATGGAGATTTGAATTTTCCTTCTGCAGTGAAGGACAAGGCCACAACTATACTGTGGCATGTTTAGAGAAACCACAGCTAGCTTAAAATTGCCTTTCTTGGATTCTGCTGGCAGTGCTGCCATGATAGTACATTCTTGTGGGCTCCAGGGAAGCTGGGAAAAACTTCAGATACAAAGATCCACTAATACAGGTATTCTACTGTTGCTGACCTACATAAAACTAGCAACAGTATGTATATGTGGGCTACAGATGTTGCTGTTAAGTTTAACCCTAATGAACAGTAAATCTTTTATCTTGTTGAAGTCATATATTTGATTCATTTATTGACATTTTTCCGGTCACCCTTTTCCAGGTTTGAGTTATTTTTTCTTTCTGTTACCAGTTCCAGTCATGTCAATATATTGCTTTCTGTATATAAATCCTGATATGTTCAATCCTGTCAATGTATTTGGTTACCTTTCCCTCTTAAATGAAAAGAATCAATATACCTTGATGATCATCTTAGAGCAATTAGCATTTTTCTTACTTTTTGCGGAAAATTGATAAAAAGGAAAAAGTTTTGGTAGATTTCTGGAGCTGGCACAGTCTTTTTCCTTTGAAAATGTGGGTTAAAGTAGTGACCTTTGCTGCATATACAAGGGAGAAGGGAAGGAGAACTGTTGCTCACCTTCAGTCTCCAGCATTCTCCCACCTGTTCACGCTGTAGGAAGTCACTAACATTCAAAGTCAAATTCCTAAAGTATTTGAGCATTTGAAGTCTGCACAGTAACTTCTATCCAGTCTTGGAGAAAGGGAGGATGAGAGGAAGGGAGGAGATACTGGTAGTCAATTAGGGTCATTCAGCCTTACAGAATACATGTATTTTGATATAAACTGATATAGTACATCTTCAAGAAATACCGTTTTCACAGTGGGTAGAAGCTTGTGGGCAGGTAGTAAAATCCCTGGACTGACCAGAAGCTGTTGTGAACATCTGTTCCCTGACTACTTAAATTATACTTGGGCAGTTTGATGCTTCTCTGGCATCCATCCCACGTGCTAGCGGAATGAAAGTAGAAGAGAAGAGGAATGTAAAATCAGGAATCCTGTTGGGTTGTAATATTTCTGCTCTTTCTATTTTCTTCTCCATCCAGCAAATGTCACATCTTTGTTTAGCAACACATGACATCCTTTCTTTCCCTCTATTATATTTGCAGCTGCCTGCTTATTTTGTGTACAGTACTTTGAGCCATGCAAGGCTTTAAACTTAATTAAAAGGCATGACAAGAGAAAGAGAGAGGTTTCTATAGAAATATATTCCTGTGGAATGTCCTGTTGAGTTAAACCCACCCTACCAGACTATAATTTCTGAAATAAATGATTCTTCCATGAATCTCATCTTTCAGTACCATCTTCAGTTGAATTCTGCTGCATGACTTGTATCATGCTCAGGGGTTTTATACAGCCTTAGAAATGAGGCTGGGAGATGGATGATTAGTTTGGTTGAAACTATTGTGTGGCACATAGAAATGTGAATTGCCTTCAGCTTCCCGAGATATAACAGCAAAAGAACAATTAGTTCCCATCCTCATGTTAAAGCTACACTTGTCCAATTTTTAGACTGTACTTATGCACCTGAAGTGTTATTGCAATGTGACAGAATTTCCGTACTGACAAAAACAGTGTTTGATATAACAAAAAGTGAAAATCAGAGCCACTGCGCAGATTTTAAACTCCGTTTAAAAAGAGCAATAATCATTGATTAAGTAAAAATTATTAGTGTTTTTAAGGGCCTTTTTATTGCAGTTTGGCTCAAGGATATAATCTCATTTTGGCATGCTTGCATGAAAATGAGTTGGTGCCTGTGACTTGGCTTTCCACAACAGTAATTTGGAATATGACTCATCTATCATTAGTTTAAGCACATGTGAAAATATAGACCTTGTGTTTTATAGCAGTGCAGAAAGACTATAACATGTTATAACAGGTGTACCTCAACTGTGTGGCCTTAGGAGATGCTCCAGATGATATTCTTCACTGCCAATGGCAGAGAAAACCTTTTCTGTATACGCTGGAATAAATCTGCTCCATACATAAAAAGGAACACATTGTGATTTAGGTAATCGTACCGGGCACAAAACACAACTACTAGCTTGTATTCAAATAAAATTCTGTAATCCTTTCCACAAACTCAGAGCTGCATTCAGTTGGGAAATCTGAGAATAGATTATGTGCCTTATGAGAAATGGAGTACAGTGAAAGACAGAATTATGTGCCTTATTCAACAAATATGTTAATACTGAAGATTTTTTCCCCCCTGTGGGTAAAGGAGGAGACAACTGGCAAAAATCCTGGCCACAAAAGGCAACTGAAGTTTCTGTGCTGAGATACACATGCGAATTCTGCCAGATAGGTGTTCTATGTGTCTTCTGAATCATTTAGGACTTGCCAAAATCCTTTTTCCCATTCCTCCCCCTGCTTCCTCTGAATCTCTTCTATGCAATTCCTTGGTCTAATTTGTCATCAACTCATATATTGGTACAGGTAAGAAAACTGAGTCTAAATGCAAAATTCTTCCACATTAATCCTTCACAGAATCATTAATTTGCAAAGCCAAAGCTTGCATCAATAAAAGGAAAAAAATGCAATATATAAAAAAGATTTAAATACCATATTAAAAACCTGGAATTCTCTCTCCTCTTCTTCTAGCCTGTATTTTTCTCCTTCTTCTCTCATATATCTGAGTGCCACACCTCCATAAATTAAGCACATAATACAGTTAAAAATAGAAATAATAGAAAAACACATGCTTTTTCTTTCCTCAATTTTTAAAACTAATAACTAGGATCAATTAATGTAGGAAGATGTGCATGAAGGTACTTTTCTTAGACAAGCAGTTGTATTTTGTACTTTATCTCTTCTGGGTGAAAGAAGACACCCTTTCCTCTTCTGGCATGAATTCTGTTCCTGAGAACTGCAAAACAGGTTCCTCTTACAGATCAATACACTCCAGTGGAAGCTAATGATCCTGGACTAAAAGGAAAGCAATAACACAAATAAGGAAAAAAATGCATACGAGAAATCAAAGAATAAAGCTAAAAGCAAAGCATAAGTGATTTGTTTATGTGTTTGCTATGATTATTGAAATCAATATGTGTTTCTTTTTCTGTCCATGGAAAATGTATAGGTATATATGAAAAAGATCTCAGAAAAACATTAGCAGGGTATATAATACGAAACCCATTAAAAAAATCCCCAAAACTCCTCAGAAAAAACCCCAGCCAAACAGAGGCAGGGAATGATTTCTATATAAGAAAAGCCAAGTAACCTAGCACTTTTGACCTTGGAAAAGAGACACCTGAGAAGGGATATAGGAAATGATATTATGTAAAGATTATTAGGCTGACAGTGGTCATTAGGAGGTTGTGTGAAGTTAGTCACATTTCTGACCATCTCTAACCATTTTGTTTCTCTGGAGGATTGAGACAGAAGCCGAATGCCTGTTCATCTACACACAAGTTCCCAGTCAGGTAACAGACACTGATTTCTGCTAAAAAGGCTCTTCTGAGCATGCACAACTGATATGAAATAGAGAAGGATCTAGCAAGACTGAAGGACTGGGTGGGATTAAGAAGGTTGGTAAGTAGGTTTGCTGTCTGACATTTAACAAGATATAAGATGCCTGGTAGGACTGAGGCAGGCTGCAGAGCACCCCAGGTTTGTGTACAGAACAATGATGTACAATCTCCTACCTGCAGGATGGAAAGACACTTTTACAGCTGTTACCTGTCACACAGTCCATGGCTCTGTGTGTGATGAATACACTTTCTGGGGGTGGATGCCCTTCACATTTGGTATTGCTGTGAAAGAGGCAACTTTTTTAGTGTATTTTCTCAGTTCTTTTGATTTCTGCATCTTTGCCCAGGCACTGCTTATAGGCTGCTGCTGGCAGAGCTCACTGAAAGGGCAGCTCATGGTTCTCGCACTCACCTGTGTAGTGCCATCAATTCTGTGTATATTATCCTACCATCTCTCCCTAAAACTTCTGTAGGTATGGAGTAAAATGGAGAAAGGGACAGAGCTGATGTGGAAAACAGGTCATTGTAATCAGCTTGAATTCAGCTGGAGAGGAGAAACTTGAGCCACCTCCAGGCATTTCCAGTCAAAGTGTTTTTAAGTTGCTCCTGAGAGTTCACACATGAAATATATTTATTAAATGTGCTGTAAAAATTGTTCTTCAATTTTTTATTAACTTAATGAAGTATTAATATCCAATTTACTTTCTATATCAAGCTTCAAATTCTAAGTTTTTGCTCACTACAATTTATTAGCAGGAGTATTGTCATAATTATTTTGTTATGTTGAATGAATATGCACCATTTAAAATGTACTTTTGCCCAGAATAACAATCAAAGATAAGATTGATACATATGCAAGTTATGATCCTATCTCCAGCAGAATCCATGAACTTCCCATGATGTATGTCAGGTACACATGAAATATAAAAACCTGCAGCTGAACTTCACAGCTGCGCTTGGGGTACCTGTACACTGCAATGTGTGTAGTTACAGCTCAAATGCAGTCTGAAAGCCTGTGCTAGCTTTGGTACAGGTACTTGGTACAGGTACTTGGTACAGGTGTTATGCCTCTGTCCCAGGTATGGCAGCAGAGGATGCAAACCGTGTCTTTTAAATGCTGAGGTAATTATTTTGCAATTAGTTCCATGTTACTGCTGCTACACAGCTAATGTTGCCCATGGTAGTTTGCCTAGAAAGAGCTGAAGAAATTTTACATGAGCTGAAATCACTGTTGACAGCAGTTTATAGATTAATAGAAATAAGAAGGTGATATTGCTGTTATTTTACTGAAGGGAAGCAAAAGGAGAACTGGAAATAAGTAGCTAGAGAGAAACTGGGAGTCTGATGGACTGCACATGGAATGGTCACTCAATAAATCTAAGGTCTAATATAGGTTCTAGTGCACTCATGCATGATGATTGTGTCACTTAACTCCTCTGAATCTGAGTTTTTCCTGTTCTAAGATGGAAGTAATAATATGCAGCTACCATATAATATCCACAGAGAGCTGTGCAGTAGAAAAGTATAACTGAGCCTATCAACAGAAAAAATGGGAGGTACTTAATAAATTTTAAGGCCAGAAGGGAACATCATGATCTTTTAACCTGTCCTACTGTGTTACTGAGGCCATAAAATTTCCTCTGTATCATGTTTGAATTACTTCTGAAACTTGTAGTTTCAGCAAGGCATTCAGACACTTTCAGCTCTTGATGAGAATACTTTTAGAATCTGTACCAGTAAGTTTTTCTGAAGGCAATAAATAGAAGCATATCTTTAGTATCCTAGGGAATACTGTGCTTCAAAACAGGAGGAAAAACCGATTTAAAACAGTGTGAAGATATTCTTTAAAGCAAAAAACCACAGTTTGTTTGAGTAAGTTGAAATATCTCCCTTGAATATAATTGAAAATGTTAATTCTATTCCCTCATCCTACTTCCCTCTCTGTCTGAGCAGGGAGGAGGTCTGCTGGTGGAGATGGTTGTCTCCATATGTGAAGTGTGTATCTCTGCAGCAACTGGGCTCTCGCACCCACTAGCTGTCCCTGTCTCCCCTGTTTCTGGCACTTGGACAGATGAACCCCTAAAGGCTGGAGCTTCATTCCAGCTGCTGGGCAGACCCTCTTACACATGCCTGCCCTGACACACACCCAGCACACCCTCTGGGCCTCGCTCCTGCTCAGGGGCTTAGCCACACGGCTCATGCAGAAGCTGCTCTGGGTTCCCACTCCCCCCTTCCTCCCACCTCACTCCCAGAGATGCACACACCAATGCCCACCCACGCCAGAGAGTCCCTCAGCCAGGAAAAGAGTTAGAGAGAGGTTTAGCTAGAGGACAGGACAGACTTCACTGATGGGGTGCAGGGCACAGCCAGATGAGTGTGCTGACCAGCCCCTGTTCATACAGAACTGATCCTTTAATCCCCTTACTCTTCTATCTTGCTGTGTGTGTTCCTTCCCAAATCACTTTGATCCTTCCCTTTCTCCACCTCTGGTTCCTGCCCTAAACAGTCCATTATCAGTCCCATGCAATCCTGAAATGTTCTTCCTCTGCATCTCCCAGCGTGTCCCCTGCCCGAGGCAGCAGTCCCCTCGGTGTGAGGGGTGACCTGGAGAGCAGCTCCTGCTCCTCGTGGGGATGGATGTCCCCAGCCCACGATGCTGAGGCACTCCTGGGGCAGTCCTGGGGACTGCCTGGGAACTGTGGGGGCTGTTTCTCTGGCTGAATTGTTGGGGTTTCTCCACCTGCCTTGAGCCCCTGTGCTTCTTCATGGATGTGGAGATGGACTTTCCATGGGCTGATGGCTGAGATGGGGCTGGCATGAGGTGGTGCAGGGACTAATTTGAACTCCCCCTCCTCCCTTTGTGCCTCTGTATTCCTCTATGTGTGTGCAGTCAAGCTTTTTATCCCATTACTTAACAATTGTACTGTTGGAATGCATCACAAAATCACTTCTTTTCCTCCTCATGTTTCTTTTCAAAGAAGCAGTTTTCAAATTACTTAAGTGACGGTGAAACATTTCCTCTTGGGGAAATCCATATTAAAATATTAAGCGGGAATGTTTCCAGCTGGCCTCTCTTAATAGTTTTTGTGGTGAAGATTTGTACCTTATGAAAATACTTAAACAGCATATAAATCCTCCTACCTCCCACTTGTGCTCCTAATAGGGAAAATCAACTCACTCTGCACTAGTCATCTTTGCCAATTATTTTAGGATGGAGAATCTCTGTCTGGAGGTTTCTCAGTCTTCATGTTGTTTGTAGGGTGAATCTATACCTTAAGTAAAGTAAATGCCTAAATTTGAGATGGTTAAAAGCAGGTAAGATGGTTCCCATTCTGCCTATCATTTTGGAGGAAAAAGGTCAATATTTTCTCTTACAATCACTGCTATGTGAAAATGCAAAATGCTTTCCCATGTAATTTCCAGAAGTGTTTAGACTAAAAATGTCTGATCAAGCAACTGCATTTCAGCAGGCCCAATAGCCCATAAAAATAATCAGTGGAAAATCATGCACCCATTTTTGTACCTTTTCTGATTTTCCAGTGTAAAATTCTATCCAAACCCTTTATCCTGCAAGGTATTTACCAAGAAACAGGCATTGGCACTGCTATGGATTCCACTGGCATGGAATATGGCATGAGAGACAAAAAGTCCTGGTAAACCTCATAGCACAAGTTTCAAAATTCTGCATCAGCCCTTTGTCAGCCATTGCTCCTGAGCTCCTGATTTGGATCAAAAGTGCTCCTTCTCCGGGCAATGTCCTTGCATGGTCCTGCATCTCCAGGTACACTCTTCTCCACAGACAGCTGACCTTACACTGAGTGCCTGGGCCACGGGGATGAATTTTGTTATGTGGACTGGTAGATGGGAAACAGTGCAGTGAGGGTCACTGAAGACTTTTCTATCAGTCATAACTGATATTTTCTTTCTTAGATGCCCTACCCCATTCCTTATACTTGCCAACTTGATGAGGTTCAGAATGATCAGGCAAACAAGGTATTTCTTAATTCTCTGTGCATCTTCCAGTTCAAGATTGACAGATATAATAACATCAAATAAAACTAGAGTGGGTGAGAAACACTGTTGTAAGGTTTAGCTGTGGTTTAAAGCCAGCTGACTAAATAGCAGTGAAGAGAATTTTGCCAATTATCTCAGTCCCTAGCTGATTGAAAGATTTAATGGAAGTATCATCTTTGCTATAAATACAGCATTACTCTTCTGACATATAGAGAGAAGTGGCAGGAAGTATACTGTATTTTTAGCAAGTTTAATTTAATGTTGAAAAATGTTACTTCTTGAAACATTAGGTATTTTATATACAGTTTCGTAATTGAGAACTGTGATTATCACAACAAACATAATCTGATTATGAAGCTCCTTTTCTTATCTATTACAGATACAAGTCTGATGTATGCCTTTTAGAACCTGTGTCAGAATGAGCATGGCTATACGAGGCATTCAACTTCTGCCAGGAAAAACTAGTGGGTACCAAGCTAAGAGATGTTGGTAACAGGATCTCCGCCCTGTAGAAAATCATAACCTCCTCTTGCTGCAGTGCTTCCTCTGGCTCGTATAAAGCACGGTCCTGGCACACCCTGCCTGTTCCCCTGCCAGAATTTGGGGTGGCTGGAGTCCACCACAGCTGCCAGATGAGTGCATTGCACTGAGACAGGGAAGGCATTGCCTCCACCAGCTCCGTTTGCTGCCAACACAATGCAGAGGAAGGCATGAGTCACACTGCACAGACTTCCTGTATGAGTTTGATTAGCTAAGATCTTTTTTTATGTAATTAAATTTTTAGAAAAGATGTATAATGGCCTGCATTTTCCAGAGTAATATGTTACTTTGCCTATTCTCAGCTTCTTTGCTGAAGTTGGTGAAACTGAGTGTTCAAATCCCTTCTAAAAACGGACCCACATTAAGGATGAAGTCAGGCACATGCATTGGTTTAAAAAATGCTAGTGGTTCTGTCTTTTGGAGGGTATGAGCAGTATGCATATATTTATAGCAAAACCCTCACCTTTGGTAGTCTTGATTTCACAGTTTTTTCTAATTTAAAAAGTATGCGCTGCTCAGAATACTTCCCAAATTCATTACATCTCAACATTGCTGTTAAAATCAGTACACATTTCTTTCTAAAATGTCCCCAGTTTTAAAAATCCAGATTCCTGATGATTGAAATTCCTTTTGCCTTGTAAAACAGCAAATGATCTTCTTACAGGACTCGATACAATGCAGACTGCAGGCAGCCCAGTCCCTTCAGAGCAATAAGGGCTGTGGGCTGATGGGCTTTGGCTCTGGATGTCCTGTGCCCTGGTCTTTCAGCATAATGTGTACAAATCATAGAGGCTTTTTACTGGGTTTGTTTTTGGTTTTGTTACTTTTCTTTCTTTTTTCTTCCCCCTCACCACCCAAGAACATTTTGATGTTTTCTGGATGGGATTTCTATATAGCTCTGAAAACTGGCTGCTGGCACAGGTCATGTAGCTGTTTTGATATGCATTTATATTGCAAATTCTACCCATTTTAGAATTATTTGGAGTACATATGCTGCCATGTAATTAAACCATGATGGTTCCAGTGGAAATGTTGTGCTCTATAAAGCTCATATCAGTTGAAAAGAATTTTTTTGAAGAAGATGTACACGACACAGCGTACATTTACTGAACTTCATTTACATAATTCAATTTTTTGTAGTCCATAAATACTTATTTATTTGCAAATGCTTGGCATTATGATGTTGACTTTATCAGTTCTCACGTAGCCTAATGAGAATTAAAGAAATTAAAAATCAAGGCACTAACACAAGAAAAGTCAAAAGAATCCTATAAAAATAGCCAAGAAAATATGATATGAGAAAGGAAAATCAGACACACTTAAAATTAAATCTGACGTGCTATTCTCAGTCCACCCCACTGTGTCTAGGAATTGTTGAACAGTGCAGGTTTTGTGATTGTTTTTCCAGAGTGAATCTCATTCTCAGGAGAGGTCCTGGGCTGACACAATCAACATGCAAAAGGTACGTTGTTTTTTTAAAATGTTCCACACACGAGCTGTAGAAAAGTCAAGGAAAGTATGAGCTGCTGAGCATCCCTTTTTCCTGGGAATTAAGTGAGAGAAGGGCATTCAGCATTCCACAGATGGACTTCCTCTTTGTTTCCTTTTAATTCACTTTTAGCTTTTTGTCATTGGATCAAATTCTAGATAAGAAAACAAGGAGGTTTCCTTGCCTCTCCTGCCCATTAGACACCTTTTGTGGAGTGAAATATTTTGTCTAGAAAACCTCTCATTAGAGGCCAAGGAAAATCAAACAGACTTGGTGCATTGTTCCCTCCCATAAAAAATTGCAAGCAAGTCAACGTCCTGGAAATGCATTTATTCACTTTTGTTTCCTAGTGGAAAAAGAGCCAGTTCTCAAAAATAAAGGAGCAGAAGATTGAGCTAATCTCCCTCTGAATGAGGTTTTTGTTTTTGCTGCAAGCACAAGGAAGTTTTTGCACTGATCTCTTTGCAAGACCAGGGTCTACTACTGAGTGCATTCTGATCAATACCAATATTAAACATTTGCACACTGTGGTTTGTGGCAGAGTTCAAGAAAAAAACCCCTATTTTCATAGTGGAGAAAATAGAAAGAATGAAAAACAGTCCAAAATAAGATTGTAGAGTTTCTCATTCGAAATATAACAGAAAAAAAAAAAAATCAGATTACTGTAACTTTAACTGCACAATGTAGATGCTTACTTGAGACATGAAGGCAGTATTTTCTTCTGGCTGAATTTGGAATCTCTTTCCAAAAAGCCTTTATCCTCTGCAGTAGACATGAACACAACAGTGTGAGCGCAAGTACCACATTGCGTTCTACAGCTAGAACAAGCAAACAAAAAGCCTCTCTGTAATTGGATGCATACATTAATGCAATGGAAGGAGACCCTCTTGGCAAAGTCCCTGTGGCACTGAAATGATATTACAGCCAGGAGCAGCTCTGTTCTTGTCTCCTCCACTCCATCTTATTGATACAAGCCTCAACAATCAAGCTGTACATGAAGTGGATGCATCAGTTTCAGTTGCAAGCATCATTGAAAATACTCAGTTAGTTGCATATTTTACATATTGTTATACTGTAATTATGCAGCTGTATGATACCTCTCATCCAGAAATTCCTGGAAACCTGAAATTGCTTGTTCCTTGTTGTGGCCACAGGCTGTTGAAATTCAAATGAGCTTTTGCTCAGCTACCATTGTATTAAGTCTGCAGGACAGCCTGTCATGCCTGGACTGGAGACAGGAGACAACTCTTGTTAGTAAATGCGTTTTGGAGTATTGGTAGCACTGAATGATAGCTAATCATCTGAAAGGAAGACTCTTTAAGGGAGTGCCAGGAGAATAGGAACAAGTCTGGGCCACATCCTTAGAAGTAATGAATTCTCATTTCTTTTCAATCTAGCAAATGCCCTCTTTAAAGGTTAATTCTTAAATAGTCTCTCAGGAGCAGACGTCTCCTTCAGTCTGATCTCTGTGAGTCAAGCCGACTGCTAAGAAACTTCAGTTTTTCTCTTTCATTGCCTGATGCCCCTTTGCTTCAGATTAAAACTGGTGATAAAGATGATTTCAGCTGCCTCGTTTCGTGCATATTTTGTAGTTGTTGAATAAAGGAATTAGCTGAAGTAACTAAACAATAACAAACCGATATCCAGGCAAGTTACAACTGCTTTTCCCAAATTCCTCACTGTTATGTGAGATAGTGAGGCAGATGGGAACATGCTTATTTTTTCTATGTCATTCAGGTGGCACAAAGACTCTGAGGAGACAATTGCCTTGGCTAAGCAAAGGACCATAAAAGCTGTTGGGATGATACAGTAAATTATCCTTTTCTCTTATTTAGATGGATCTCGCTGAAGGCTGAGTATCAAGTAAAGTATGTCTGTGACAATCAGAAAGGATGCTGCCCTTGTTCCATGGCCCTCACGGACCTGGATAATCAACCCCATCTCCCATCCGCAGCTCTGAAATTCTTGCAAAGATAAAACAGAAGGAAATTGTTTTGACACTGTTCATTCATCTGTATGAGCATGGAACAGGAAGATTTGACAGGAAAATACGTCAGAGACATATGATAAACTAATACTATCCAGATAAATGCAAGTGCTGCCTGGAATATAGAGATGGTGGGTAAATTGCTTGAAATGAGCCTTATTGATTCTGCTCTGTGTTGATGGAGCATATCTGAATAAGGAAGTTTCATTTAAACACTTGGTCACTGCAGTAATTAATTGAACCCTGGGACAGTTTATGTAATGGACTGGCTCTGATTCTTTAGGAGCTGGTGACTATCTCTCTTAAATATGAAGCATGTTAATAGCAAAACAGCTAATTTATTATAATGAAATGGAAAAATACCATAGCACCCTTGTGGCCCAGATAATGCAGCAGCAGGTTACTGCTCTGATGAATAGGGACGTTGCTCAGCAGATGTAGTGCTTTCTAGTCTTAGAAGAGAATAGATCAATTTCTTCTTCTTTATGAAGAAGAATGATTCCTTTGCAGTGCTGCGGAGAGATGTGGACATTTACACCTGAGTTAATCACCCCAAGAACAATCCAACCACTACAGGTATGCTTAGCTGTTCTTTTTCTTGCTATATAAATAAGAAATTAATTTGTAAAACATGAAATACAAGAGACATTTGGTTTCTGTTTCTATACCTTGGTGGTATTTCTACAGGCTTCTACTGCTCGCAGTGTATTTAAGGAAGACCAGAGAGGAGAAAGGCTTCCCTTGGGTTGGAAATGCTGCAGGTGGGATCATGTGGGGCTTCTAGGCTGAGTGAGCTGTGTTTGGGTGGGCAGCCCAGAGAAAGGCTGGGGTTCAGTAGATGGCAGTCTTCCCTCAGAGTCTGCTTCATCCCTGCCTGGGTTGAGCTTGGGTGGAGCTGGGAAAGGGACATGGGCTCAGGGCCCTCCACACCATTGCAAACACAGTTTGCAAACACTTTGCACACCTCTGGGAGCTGCTGGTTATAGGCCTAGTGCTCCATCAGCATTGCTTAGAGGTGCCACTTACAAACCCCTGTTTCCTGGCATTTTGGCCCCTCTGCTCCCAGTTTACCTTTAGTTGATTGTTAGAGATGACTTGTGTCTGAGCACAGAGCAGAGCGCAGGAATGGAGCACACACAGCCAATCCAGCTCTGGTTGCAACGTCTCCCAGTTTCTCTCTCACCCAATATCTGAGATTTCTTACAGTCAGGTTTCACAGTAGACAAAAAAATGACATAGTGACAGTGTTGATAAATGCCCTGAACAACTTTTTCCTGGCCATCACCAAGGAATAGCATTATAATAGTCTTACTGGATGAGTGACATTTAAGATGATACATTATGCTTTGCATAAAGATGACTCCTAGCATAAAAATCAATGTCTGGAATTTATTATGTCATTTAACTTAACTCTTGATTTTCACTAATTTGGGAAATGTTGCACTCCCAGCAGATACTCAGAAAGGAAAAGGCAGCTTTGTCCTATATTGCAAGCACATAAATAGCAAATCTCCCCATGCCAAGATTCAGGTCTATTTGCAGAGAGTTCCCTGCTGTTCTCACTGCCCCTACTTTTGGTATGGTAATAAGATCTTCATGATTTAAAAATACTTCAATAATTTTCTGTAACTGTTTTTTCTTGTGGTCCCTTCTGATCTCATGTCCCTGCTCAGCCTGTGTCATACTTAAGAGCTTACCCAAGGCTTTCTTCAGCTGAAACAAAGGGGAAGCAGCACCCTATTACCTCTCCTTACATTTGCAGACGTGAACTGAGGTAGTCCTGCACGTTTAATCACGAAGAGAAAACACAGAGCTGGAAATGAGGATGACCATTCTACAGTAAATTCTGATTATCCCTTAGTGTCAAACTGAAACTGACATCTGTCTGTGATCCATCTTGTGAAAAACATCCTGAAAAAATTTTTAGGGAATAGAAAAATGACCTTTTATTTTAATATATATATGTATGTATATAAATGTCTTGTTTCAATAAGGATAAAATGTTTTGATGACATTTTCTAGAATATTTTCAAAATCATGAGGCAAATTTATGTTAGATCTTAGGAATAACTTCTTGACTGGTAAGCAGGATGAAACTTGCAAAAAAACCAAAAAGCCTTGGGAGGCTAGATTAGACAAAGCTCTGCCAGGGATGCTCTATTTAAGTTGATTGTACCTAAAAAGCAAAGGAATGGACAGTCAGTTGCTGTCTTCAGGCAACTCCCAGCCTGTCAGTTCTGAGATACTCTGCAATAAAACACATTATCACTAGCAGTGGAAGAAAATGCTCTGAATTTCTCAAAATGAAATGTTGCAGCTATATCGAAAAGGAATGAGTAGACTATTCTTGTAAAATCTACAGATAGAAACATTCCTGCAAAAGTGCTTTGATTTAAGTAGGACACAATCTTCCATCAGGAATTTTTTTAACCAGTTTTCGTCTCCTTGGGGAATCCTCTGTTTCACAATTGTAACTTTCACCAGAAGTTCTTCCAATGGCCTGTTCCTTGGGTGTTTGCTGGAGAAATGGTTTGCAGCTCATGTGTTTCCCAGTCCAGTGTTGTTTGGATCGTAGCTCTGCAGGACCTCCAGTCAGTCTGGCTTGCCTGACTCACGCCTGTGTGCAGCACATGGAGGGGAGAGGTCCTCGCAGCAGAACATGCAGGGCAAGAGAGAGGGAGGTCGTGCTGCTGGGTTCCAGGTCACTGACAGAATCTGACCCTGCAAAGGCTGTGTCTGTACTTCCAAAATGTTGTTTGTGTCCTGAAAACTTCAGCCAAGAAACTGTCTGTGTGGATCTAATTGCAGGTCAGATTGACAAACAACAGTATGTGCTTGACTCTCACCATTAATCTAATTTTATATTGTCTGTAACCAGAAGCCATGTCCCTTTATCAGAGGGTTTTACAGGCTATGATAGTAAATAAAACAGGCTGGGGCAGGTCTCCAGTCTTGAGGCCATTTGGTGCTGCATGGTGTGTGTCCAGCCAGAAGGAACTTTGCTCCTCTTCTCCCATGAATCAGGACTGCCATGTTCAGACAACCACTGCACAGAGGTCTCTGCCCTTGCTGCCCCGATCCCTTCCTAGGCAATTTTTGGGACAGCAAAGCCAAAACCAGTGTTAGGCACTGTGGCAACAGCTGGAGAATGTTGCTGTTGAATGAAGGCTTGCAAACCAACACTTGGCCTGTACCTTGACCTTCTTCAGCTGATTTCTATAGATGTAACCATATGTGAAGCCATATCCACTCTCTGTATTTTCTCCTCTCAGCATTTTGCTAAGGTAAGGAAGGGCTATATTGACTTCCCATGCCTCCCTATCCTGTCAAATAACACACCAAGAGGTGGCGTGGCTTACCCAGGTTTATGCAAAAATCCAGTAGGAAAACAGGAATGCCTATGCCAGTCTCTATGTCATAGAAGACCACTATTGTTGAAAAATGTGCACTAACAGAACTCTGTTTTATGCAAAGATTTCTTTTGTCCATTGTGGTGATGGGTAGGGACTCCAAAGAGTGTGTACTTTGAAGTACTCCAAATCACATTTATAAACCGAGAAGAAACCTCAGAATAGATGAGAAACAATGAATTTTTAAATACACTTCTACCTTTAAAAATTTGATAAGATACAGTGTTATTTTTGCCTCCTGTTTTTTTGGAGTGGAAAATTTATTTCAATTAGAGTGGCAGCTCCTCACCCCCAAAATGTTCCATAATTATCAGCTAAAAGTGCAGAATCAACAGAAAAACCTGTTTTATTAATTGCTCACAAACATAAATCGTTCAGACAATACAACTCTACTTCCTGCTTGGGCACTTATCCAGGCAGAGCTCCAGCTGAGATTTATTTCCTTTTCCTTAATTTTAATTGAATGCGCCGCTACAGATACTGTGCACAAACACGAAACGCAGTAACTGACTTAATTACATATTTCTTCCCTTGGAAAGCATGACTTTACACATCCCCTTAATACAAGCACGGCTCCTGTGTAATCTCTCTGCCTCTCTCACTCGGGGCTGGGGCAGATGGGCAGGGTCAGCCGGAGCAGCCGCGATCCGAGGTGTGAGCGCTGCGCTGCGGAGCTGCCGCGGCCGCGGAGCGCTGCTCAGCCGGGGCGGGATGCGCTCCGAGCAGCGGTACCTTGCTCTCCGGTGCCTCTGCCGCGGGAAGGATGGCTCGGAGAGAAAAGGGGGGCGACAGATGGGGTGATAATGCCCTCAGCCACACTTACTGCTCTGTCAGAGCCCCCGGCTTTCCTCTGGCGGCATCCCGGCACTGCCTCCACACTTACAAATTTTCTGTTTCAGTAATATCAGCACAAATTTCCCTGTGGCAAGCTCCAAGCCACTGCCCTGTTGTCTACCATGTGCACACCCAAATGTTCAAAAAGCCTCGCCGGGCTCCCTAAGTTATGCTATGATTAAGCATTTGAAAATTGAATTCTGCAGTTTTGCCTTATGATATTCAAAATGCACAGAAATAAAAGGCAGCAAGTACATTTTAAAAAAATGTATTTGGTTGGGTTTTTTGTTATGGCAAAGCTGATTTTTACATATCTGAATTCTTATGGACACAGTGAACGCTTCTTCCAAGCCTTCTCTGAGACTCTGGGTGGCCCAAGGCACTGCCAGGCAAGTGCATGTTCAAGCTGTGGTCCCACATCAGGGCCACTGCCCGGCTCTGCATGGGGGGACAGAGGGAGGGTTTTATCAGTAGATTAAGGGTCTGTGATTGCCCCCTGGAGCAGAGTGACATCACTTCTTTCCTGCTGGAAAGGGAGAGCAAAGAAGAGCACCACGGGGCCGTGGCAGCTGCTGTCAGGGAACTGTGTGCTCTCTGGGGGTGAGGGAGCTCATCATCCTGCTCCATGTTAGCCCAGTCCTGGGGAAGCAGAGTGACGGCTGCTGTCATCTCAAGGGACTAGCCTGCCCAGAAATCCTGTTCTTTGGCACAGTCAGCATCTACTCTCCATATATCAGACCCTACATGACTTGCTGCCCCTCCATAGCTGCAGCTCAGTGGGTTGGTTTTGATCATTAGAGCCTCTCACTGTGTTTGTGCATTACTCCGTTCAGCTGGGAATTGTTTACAGTGAGAGTCATCTGCTCTGGAGCTGATCCCAATCTTAGCCACAGATAACATCAGTGAAATGGAAGGTCTAGACATAGAATCACGATCAAGAAATAATGATTTATAGAACTCTTTGACAGATCAGTACGTCAAGATGTGTAAGAATAAGGTTAATGGCAAATCACATTTCGTTCTTGCTAAGGATTTATGTTTTTAATGTGTGTTGCATTTACTTGTGCAATAAGTGTTAACAAACTAGCAGATATATTTATTTTATTCTATAGCATGTATCAAAGAGCTATTTATTCACAGTATAGGATCATAAATTTGGTTTCCTTAGTGATTTCCCCTGTGTTCCTGAACTCTGGTTTATGTTCAAATTCTTTTCCCTGTTAGATCAAATTATTTGTCTTCAGGGAAGATGGGTGGACTGAAGTGACACAGTAATATTTGTGATGGAAATCTGAAAAATGAGTGCTGTTGTCATTATTTACAAGGCAGATATTGGAGAACTGTGTGTTCATTATGTTGTGCTAAAAATATAGGCTCAAAAATTCTGGCTTTTATCCGTAGAGATGGAATGGAGCATGTATTAATTCCAGCACTTACAGTTGCATATCTGGAAGATGGATGGAAGAAGAAATTCTCAAAAAACTCCACAAAACATGCCTCTTTTTAAGATTTCCCTTCTTCATACGGATTTTCTGCTCCATAGTCTTGTGACTCTGGAGACATGCCTTAGATCACTTCATTGTAATATCTTGTGTTGAACTGAGCACTGTTCATGTGAGCAAATGAGAGTAGGACCAGCCCTTTGGGTTTTCAGTATCCAGTGTCAGGTTGTTTGAGGAGAAAAATCATCTGTTCTTACATACTTTATTCCTTCACATCCTTTATTTCTATCCTGAAGAAGGATTTCTGAAAGTAGGGTAAGCGTTTGGGATTTTCAGACTAAGAAATATGAAAACAGGGGAAGAAAAATTTACTCGTTTGGCTCCGTTTAAGCATTAAAATCTTACTTTGTTTTTTAAGAGCAAAGAAACTTGACTTATAAAGATGCAGGTTTACATGAGGTTGCAACCATATTTGGGGCTGTACAAGTAGGATCTGAATGATTTTGTTAAAGATGTTGGCAAATCCACAGACCCAGTAATGTGTAATGCTTCTTGCTCTGCAACCTGTTGGGAACCACACTGTGCTCTGACTCCCTTTGAGATGGGATGGCTGACAGTACTGTGTTTTCCCTTTATCTGTAACTCTCTTGTTATTTTTTTTTGATAGTAGAGTACAAATGTGAGATAAATTACATTATGGTCTTGACTGTGTGCACTTCCTGGGATGCAGTTCTTAGTCCATGGATGTGCTTATGTTTGCTGTTAAAATGGTGTTTGGGGGCTGTGATCATGATCTGCTCAGCTGTCCCAGGTGCTGTCATGCTTGCAGAGTTCCTAATAACTGCAGAAGTGAGTCTTGAGGAGGGACCTGCAGGTTTGAAGCTAAAGCTTTGTTTTTTACCGAGCAAAGAAAGGGTGAAAAGCTTCTGCAGGCAAAGTGGAGCTCAAGTAGCCTGTGGCAACAGCAGTGATAGAGCGGGACGTGGGTAAGGGAGCTTGAGTTGAGGTTAGAAACAGAAAATACTCTTGTTCCTTTGCACACTTCTAGCAAAATGATGGTGTTCAGTTGCCAAGAGTGTGACTGCCTTAGAAAATTCAGCAACTAAAACAGCAAAGCAACATTTTCTACACTTTCACCTTCATTTTGTTGCTGTTTCCTGCATTCATCCTTTGGTTGCTCATAGTCTGAGTGACTGCAGAAAACGAACCAAACAAGCCCTAGCAGATATAGTCTTTTTTTTTTGCTTGCTTGCTTTTCTTCATCCTGCCTAACCAGGATTAAAAAAAAAAATGAAAGGCATACAACAGGAGAACATGACAGCTCAGGAGAGAAACAGAAAAGGTTTTCATGTAAAACAGCTCATTTTGGATTGACACAGGAATTGATCGTCTTAACAACTGGGAAAGTAAAGGATGCTTAAAGGCAAATTACGCATTTTTTGATACACATAATTTCTTCAACTCATGTCTTGTAGAAGTGTTAGGATCTGATTCTATGGGAAAACTTGGGATAGACAGTGAAGTTAATCTCAAATTTTCAAAACGATGTTGACTGTTTTGCTCTAGTACATTATGACAACATGCTGGCAATCATTTTGGCAGCCACATAGCCCCTAGATTTTCTAAAGTGGTCTAAGGGGTCGGCAGTTTATTAATATTCCCAGAATGGTGCCATTATGCAGCTTGTTTCTGTGCTGATTTCCTAAGTAGGACACAGCAACTTTTGTGGTGGCAACTCTTGTGGCAAGGGCTGAATGAAGTGTGTCACACCATGTGAGTTAATTTGGTCTAACAGCAGTTCATTCCCCAGACAAATAAGAAAAGGCACTGGTGTATGTGAAAAAGAGTCTTGAGCTATGTTCCTTTAATGTTGTTATAACAGCGTGGTAGGGTTTTAAAAAGAAGAAAGAAATTAAAATTCATAAACTTAAGACTTGCATGGCAAACCTGTCATAAGAATTATAGCAGTTGACTAATGCACTTGTTCTAAAATGACTAAGGAATCTTATAGGATACTAACTATTAGAAAATTATTTACTCAAGGTATCTCAAGATGGGTGGTCAGGATAGCTTTTTCCTTAGCAACTTCCTAATGACCAGCAATATCTTTGTTTTCTTATTTAAAGTTTCTCTGAATAGTTCACCATAAGATCAAATGATTGTTGCTGAAGGGTAGTTAATGACCCAATGTATAGCTATTGTAGCAAAATGATGTCCGTTAAGGAAACAGTCTTTAAAAGAATAATTAACCAATTTTCATGGAGCTCTAGCTGGTTGAAGTCAGCTCCTTAGCATGATATTTATTTAAGCACATTTCAGGAGCAATTTAAGTCAGAAATTTGTTTTTCTCTAATGGACGCCGGAAGTTCTCCACCACTGAACAAACAGATTTTCACAGTTCTAGCCATTGTGCTCCTGAGCAGTGTTTCTCTTGAAAGTGTTTCCTACCAGCTGTGGACTTACAATTTATTATGTGATGCTGAAGGTCTAATGTCTTAGTTAACAGGCTGTTAATTATGTTAATGGTGCTTAGGAAAAGATTATTATGAAATTTAGTTAATAGTCCTTTGCAGTACAAAAACATCGTAATATAGAGATATGAAGATATCACCATGGTGTCTCCTAGTGAATGAGAAGATGGAGAGATGAAAAGAGCACTACTTACTGCTGAAACTTTACAAAAAGAAAAAGTGAAATTTCAAAATAAATAATTTTATTGGAGACATGATACAGGTCCATCCAGCCTCTGGTACTGTTATGTTTTGTCCCATTGTCACTGACAGTACTTCAGAACACGATGGCTTTCAAGGTGCAAAAACTGGGTAAGTATAGAAGTAATGAGAATGAAAATCCCTGAGGTAAAGACATGTCATGACATATTTTGCTACAAGGAATAATATAGGCAGATATTTCCATGATGAATAATGTGCTAATAAAGTAGTGTGTTTGTAAAACTAGATTGAATGGAGCAAATCAGAGAGGGTTTAATGAGACATATGATGTTATTATGGAGTTTATCTGTGCTTATTTGCAACTCCTTGATAAATTTGCACTTGGGATATTTGGTACATAGTGGCAGTTCTAGAGTCCCTTGAAATAAGTGAAAAACCCAGCTGAAGATGTCCGTGAGAAAACAGAAGATGGTTCCACAAGGTAAAAACCCACAGTGTTTGTTGGAGTCTTATATATGCAATGCACATCTTTATATAGGGTGGTAAACCTGATGATTTAAATTCAGATTTATTAATCTTTTAAGTTATTCAAACTTGACACATGTACTCCCTCTCAATTAGAAAAATGTAGTGTTATAAAAATGTACTTTAATAAGAATTTTCTTTAAACTAATAGTTTCAGGATTTTCAAGGAAAAAAAAAAAAGGCAAACTAGTTTCCTTGCCTTGCTACTCTCAAATCCTTCACTGCACCTTCAGGTTTCAAACAACAAATCAGTATTTATTTGGAGTTCATAAGTTAGTGGGTATTATACTTAGCATGCCATAAACTAGAAATTCACAAGATGGATCTCTGGATATAGAATCAGAGAATGGTTTTTGTTGGAAGGAACTTTAAAGATCATTTATTCCCAGCCCCTTGTCACAGGCAGGGACACCTTCACAGGGACCAGGTTGCTCAGAGCCCCGTCCAACTCTTGAACCCTTCCAACAGGCAACCTGTTCTGATGTTTGGCCAACCTCATAGCAAAGAGTCTCTTACTTATGTTTAGATGGAATTTTCTATATTTTTGTGGCCATTTCCTCTGGTTCTGTCACTGGACACAACTACGAGCAAAGTGGCTTTGTCTTCTTTATGCCCTCCTGTCTTTGTCATAAACAGCTGAAACTTCTAATGAGAAAAAAGACATGGATGATTGTATATTATAGCCAGTTTAAGTTATATCTCTTACTTTTATGCAGGGTTTTTGTTGGAGGTTTTGGATTTGTTTAAGACTTACTCAAATTTGTTGTAGATTTTGGGGTTTTTGAAGAATTAATCAAGCACACAGCATATGTTGCTCAGTTTTCAGTATTAGACATTGTCTTTCAGGTTCAGCTGAAGAAAGGCAAAGGAATCAGTGTTATAGTCCCACGGCCAGTTCAAGCATATTTGAAAGCAGAGATGGAGCTACTCCTAGGCATTTTTGAGGGCCAAATATGCAGCTGGCAACATTTGGAAATGCATTGACTGCAGCCATTGTAATTGAGACTGTGAGCAAGAAGTGAGGGAGATGTAATTTTCTTGTTTGGATTTGCCACTAACTTTGTTATGAGAAAACTTGGGCAACTAAAGGCAGCAGTGTACCAGGCATTTCACATTGTCAGAAACCAAAAGGCTGTCTAGCATCTCAAGCAAGATAACATTAATTATGAAGCACAATCTGATGAGAATCCATCATATCCCTGCTCAAACATTCCATTACAATGTAAAAGATTGTAAGAGCTGAATTAATTAGTATACACTGCCAATGGCATGTGCCAATGAGGATATCTTGTAGGAAATCGAAGTTATGAACTGGTAAAACAGCAGTTTCTCTGATTGCTCATGCTAGAGGGAGATCTGGTTTGGTGCAAATCTACCATTTAAAGACCAAACTGCAAATCTTCAACTGAAACATTATTTCTATTTTTCTATATGATGTGAAAGCAGAAGTTCTGGCTCTAAAAGCAGAGCCAGTATCTGCCAAAGGAGGTGTGCTTCTGGGCACCTGGAACAGTGATAGAGTGTAAAAAAGTTATATTGAGCAGAATTATCTTGGAGGAAGACAAAAGGAAGCAAAACAAGAAATAACATAGATAATGGACTGGGGGCTCTGTTATTTGGTTAGGTTTTGCTCCTGAAGGCTTGATAGCAAGGGAAGAATCTATAATCAGGATATTTGGTTTTTTGCCCTGGATGCCTTACTGTGATTTGAATATGTGTAGTGTAGAGTGAATATGTGCATCCAGAGTGTAGACAGTTTATTTTATGATACCTTTTCTCTTTTGGACTCAAAAGCAATAAGAGTACTTCCACTGTGCATTTTCAGATCTTGATGAGTTTTAAAAACATTCTTCCCATGTGAGAGCATCTTATGAAGAAAGGAATTACCAAGCTACAACAAAAAAGATTTCATTTGTTGGATAAAGCAAAAGGAGTATTAGCCTCTTCAACAACATACTTAAGAGTTTAATTTATGTGCAACATAATTGATCTGAATCATAACAAAACAGAACAAATACCTTAGAGATTTCAAAGAAAATGTTAGTATTATTACTTCACTCAAATACCAAGTGATGGTAATATAAAGATATTTATTTTCACAACATGTTGCAAACATGACAGCTTGATAATATTCTCAATGATTATAGCTGACATTTTCTTTGAAAAATAATAAACAATATGGTCTCCTGGAGCAATTACACAAATGATTATTTGGAATGTGCCCTGAGATATCCATAGAGAGTAGCTCTCAGAATGGGGCCAGGGTTCCTCCAAGGCTGGTGTCATGGGTTGACAAGTGCCCCCCATTTCTCATCGAGCAAGTAAGAACCAGAGCCTGAGAAGTGAGAAAAGGACTTTCAGAAAAGACATAATGATTATAGAAAAGAAGTTGAGAATAACTGTGCTTTGAGTAAAACACAGGAAGCCACAATGTCATTTTAAGTTCAAATAAAGCTGATCCATTATGTTACACAGAACTCACAGAAATGTATTAAGCACTTAAGAATTCTGCTGGATAAAGAGCTATATTGCATATTTCATCAGTTAAATATTTGTTTCTGAGGACAGCTAAGGACAATACTTTTATGTGCAGAAGTGATAATGCTGTAAATGCAGACAAATGATGGTAAAATCCCTGTAGGATGGTAAAGCTTCAAGTACAACAGTGTTTCACAAGAAATCTTGGAAATCTTGAGTGCCTCATGTCTTGAGCAATGAGGGGAAGTCAATATAGATAATTTTTAACATGCTGTACAGTGCTTTGCACATTATCAAATGTGGATGAATGAATGTCTGTGCCCAGCAACTGTAATACATTGCACAAATCTCAGGGCTGTGAGCTGCTTGTTTGTTTGTTTGTTTGTAACAAACAACACCATGAGCAACTAAGCCACTGCACAGCATTTCTAAAGTTCAGACTGCTTACTGTTATGGGAATTAGGGACTTAACAGCTTATTCACAAGACTTTTGTGGAAATTAGTTGAGTAATTTTTATTAATTCACATAATATTTTTCCATCTAAATAAATGAATACAGTTTTTTTAATAACTAAATGATCTCTTTATAAGTAGTTTCACTTGGGAACAAAACCTGATTATTAAAACTACATATTTATGTTTGTGAAATTGCAGTTTGATGTTTAATAGCTGACAATATCATGTTGCAGTAGAATAGTAATAATAGCTAAAACTGTCTATAAAAAGTTTTGTTGGAAGTATAGTCCTACATGGGCAATCCCTGTGCAGAAATGCATGTTAAACACTCCTTCTCTATTATTGAAGAGAAACTAGGGGATGTATAAGCCAAAAACTCAGCTGATGCCAGAGCAATTTCCATATCATTATGATATTAGTCACGAACTATTTCATCACTTGGAGTAGTATATTGATATTTTCTTTGCTAGAGGATCACATGGGTTAAAGGGCTAATATTTTATTCTTTCTATTAAACTCTTTAATTTGAAAACAGGCTTTTTCCCCCCCTTCATGACTGTTTCTGGCATTACAAGGTGGCAAGGTCCAGTTTTGTGTATTGTTTACGCTCTAGCATTAGTTCTGCATATGGAGAAATTGTCTGCTCAGCACAATGAAAATAACTCAGTAGAGTCCCAAGAAGATGACAGCAGCACTGCAGGGTAGTGCAGTGTCACATTCAGCCTCACATATGTGGCTTGGAGGAACATACCTATGGAGAAAGCTGAGAACTTGCACATGGAGAGGAGCATGGCTTTCACCAGCAGTCCTAAGTGTCACAAGTGTCTCTTTTCCTCACACCTGCTACCGATCAGAAGGCTGCAAAGAGGATGCTTTGGGCCAAGCTGATGTCAGGACAAGAAACAATGGGCACACACTGAAAGACAGGAAACATTTTTTAATATGAGGGTGACTAAGGATGTTGTGGAATCTCCATCCTTAGCGATATTAAAAAGCTGTCTGGATTTGGCCCTGGGCAACCTGTATTTGGTGGCCCTGCTTCAGCAGGGGGTGGGACCAGATGACTGACAGAGGTCCTTTCCTACCTCAGCCGCACTGTGAGTCTGTGAAGACGTCCTAGGGGTCATCAACGCTGATGAATGAATTTTGTTGTCTTAATACACATCTCCTTCTGCTCTCAGTACAAGGAAAAATATTGCTATTAAAGACTGTGATGTGGTCAGAATTTCTTGGCAATTAATATTTCTGTATTGACTTCAGACCAAACATTTGGTTTAAGGACATGATATTTGTAAGAAAACCTTAATTTTTTTCATCAGTTCGTACTCAGAAAATCCACGTTTTCTAACCTTCTGAGTCAGAGGAACAGATCTTTTCACCAGACTATTTTACTGGTATTATTCATATGCACTACTATAGGCAAGCTTGACAATACTCATATATAAAAAAGCACAGGTCAGACACTCACTGTACAGATAATGCAAAATATTTCAGTAGGTGTAGTAACCACAGGAAACCAAAAAGGAGAAAGTCAGTGGTTTGATGCTGAGTATTTAGTCTACTGAACATATTAATAGCTTTGTCAGATTTGGGTGGACTTACTAATTGAATCCAGTCCAGATTTCAATTTCTCTTCTGACTGGGTGCCAAATATGTGTATCTTTACTTAATTAATTTGTACAGACAGCTGTGATCATTATTACCTGAAAGAGAGATTGCAGAAATAGATGATCAGTTACATAAGCCACTGATCTTTCTAAACATACATTTTCCCATCTTTTATTTGTAATTTGTACATATTACAAATATAAAAGTCATTCTCTAAAGATCTAGGCTTACTATTTAAACTTCTTCATTTGTGAAACTGGACTGTGTAGAAAGAGGAGGAAAGACAAAAAGAATTTAAATGAGTCCAGATAGATTTGCATAATGTGGGACTATCACTACATTTTAATATCTATTATAATGTTTCTGATACTTAATAAAATCAGGTTAGTGCCAGATTTTAGTAAAGGTCATCATAGTGCATTTTCATTTTATAGCTACACCATTTCCCCATTTATAAAGATTATTTTAAACCGAATGAATTAAATGAATGAATGACATACTACAGAGGTAAATATTAAAGAAGGAGAATTATTATTTAAGTTAAAAGATGATATTGGCTAAAGATCAAATGACTATAACTTGTCCATGAATAAATTTAGAGGGGAAATTGGAAGAAGGCTCCTTATCCATCCAAGAAATATGTTTCTGGAACTGTTTGACAAACAGGACGGGCACTGAGTAGTTTGGACTGTTTTGTAAGTAAAGTGATACACCTTGGAAAGGGATCACAAAACTAAATAGGAGATTTCATGGAGTGAGATTTGTCATAGGATCCTGGGAAGTCATTTTGTCCCAATGCGCAAGTTTGCAATAGAGTTTTTAGACGTGTGATGTGCCAGTATTCCCAAAGAGGGACCTTGGAAGTAATATTGCCAGAGAATCCTATAATCATGTCCATGTTGCTGAGTTTCTATTCAGCTCTGGTTAGAAATAAGCCATCAGTTTCCTATCTTGAGCTATATTTGGCTTTCTTTGTGTCTGTGTTCACTGTCCTTGGAAGCCTTGGAGGTGAGCAGGTGGACATAGATGGGGTGAAATTGTGCCTTTAGTGGCTTTACATCCTCAGGTGTCAGGTGGCTGTGCCCTGATCACACAGTGAGTGTAACCCTGGCAGTTGCCAGGTATGACCTTAAGAGAAAATTCTTTCCTGAATTTGAACTAGCAGCCATCCTGCAGTCTGTGTCTATCTTAGGACTCTCTCTGAGTTTTATTTAGCAACTAAAGCACAGGAACCTGTGGTATTAGCAAGACTCGCACTGCTTTTACCTAGGGCATAGGTCAGGCTTGGCTTTCTGAAGGAGTGTTGGGAAGATTTTTTTGTCCTTTACTGAATGGTACAGATGTTTTCAGACGCCTTTCAAACCAGACAGCTGTGGCATGGCTGCCTGAAATTTGGAAAACTGGAGTCTGTGGGATAGCTAATTACCCCCATCCTTTGTTCTCAAATAAATGAATTATCTTAGGTATTTTAAATAGAAAGTTTAAATTCCATTTCTTGACAAGTAATATGCATTCCTTAATTTTATAATTCTGTAACCATTTTCTTACAGAATTTTTGCTTCTTGATCATCTTTGTTCACATTGGTTTTCCCCACTTCACTATGTGATTACGTAGGTGAAAGGCGACACCTGAAATGAAAGCTTTGCCTTTTCTTCTGATGCAAGAGGGAAGCAAAGAGGATACAGTGTAATCATTAATTCTCAGCAGTTAAGCCTTTGCTCCAAAGAGCAAGGATCCCATGGAAGCCATGAGAATTGTGAAGTCTAATGACAAAACTGAAAAGGCAAAATTGCATAGTACTTGCTTATGACACCTGCCTTTAGCAGTGTTTTGAGTTTTGAATCTAAAAAACCAACAAAATGGCCTCCTGAATACAGCCAATTCTCACCCTTTTGTGAAATACTGCAGGCAGTGTGTTAAATACCACTGACTGTGTTCATCAGAGGTCCACAGCAACACTGCCAATTGTTACACCATAATTTTCAGTTCTCATACCATAATTTTCAATTCTCATCTCTGTGTGTTATGCATTGGGAGAGTGTAGTGATATCATGACGAAATTATGATTCATAATATTCCTGTCGTTTTTCATAGTGTTCACCCATTAAATACCATGATATTGTGAATGCAATATGAAATAATTCTGACCTTTTTTTCTTCAGATTTATAAAAGGACTCCAACATGACATGCAAAGGCTAACAACTTGTGTATAGTCTTAAGAGAATTTGCTACGATGAGCTCTGCTTTTCCCCCTCCAGATTTTCTCAAATCTGATCTTTTTCACTGTTCTGGCTTAAGACTTTCTTCTTCAGGTTGAGGGAAAACAACTCCTCCTATTCCCTGTTGCAGAAATGAACTTTACAGTGCAAAGGCTGTCTAAACCCACATTCCAGCTGTCACTAAAAATTTTAGCATATTACAGCAAATAAACCAGTCTGCTGCTGAAAAATAAATTAGAATTAGAAGTGGTCAGAAATGTTTTGCCCTGCTCTGCTTGCCTGTGATATATGTGATGAATTTCAGTAAAAGAGGTTTTGATCACAATTTCCATCAAAACTTCACTTTCCAACAACAACATTTGAGTAGTTTGCCAGACCCATATAGTTTCTTGATTAGGGAAAAATCTAGTTTGGACAGAGGATTGAGATATGTAGTTCTTTTAATGTGTTTTCAAGGACATGAACTATATTGTAAGGGATATAAGGGAGAAAACTGAAAAAAGGCCTAAGGGCTCCAATACAGTAAAAAGAGTTTCAGATGGCAGAAATGAGAATTAAAGCATGCAGGAGAAAATAAACTGGAAAACATATACTAAGTGGGATGGAAAGAGCAGTAAAGCTAAAAGAGACCTTAGGGAAGAGAGAGGGCAGCAAATTAGACATGAATTTGTAATCTGATATTGAAACAAAACAAGGCAATGAAATTTGAGCTATTTATACAAAAAAAGTCTATCATAAAAATACCCCAAGTAAATGAAGTTAACATTTTTGCATCTAACTTTCCCTATAGTGGGTTTATAATCACATTTTATATCTCAAATTGCAAATATGGAGTGCAAAAAGGGTGAAAAGCTGCATCTGGTAAAATATAGGCCATGTGGGTAGTATCCATCTTGCCTGATTTTACATGTCTAGAAGTTAATTGACATCAAAAGAGCTGCCTGTCTTAAGAGGAGACACATCACCCTTTGGATCTGTCTGTTTCTACAGAGTGACTCAAGGGTGACCAATTTAGACAGCTGAACTTTTGCATAGCTAAATTTTAAAGAGGTGAACCATGTATTTTTGTTACCAAAAGACCTGAGAGAGCTGAGATGAGAATGACATGAAAGGTCTAGAGTGTCTAGAGAGGCTTGCAAGATTTGAAAAACTACTGAGGAAAGACTGAAGACCTCTTAGCAGTTACTAAGTATAGAAAAAAACATGAAAGCTTTGAGGAAAGTGAAAAAATATTTGAGGTATAAATGTACACAACCAGGAAAAGGGGATTGAGGGGAATTTAGTAGTTTGCAGCTTGTACACGAAACACACAGTCCAGTTCAGGTGAAGAAAATGAAGAAGCAGCAGGGAGAAAGTTTGATCCTTCAGTATGATGCTTCTTTTTTTCCAGCTTCTCACAGCTGTGACTTGGTACTGCAGCACTGGCAAAGCATTTACATCAGTTTAGCTGCAAAATAGAAGGATATCCAAGTTGTTCCAACTCAGGGAGACGTTTAATAGGTGCCTTCCTTAAATCGACTCACTGTCTGAGTATGTGGCATCTGGGCACCATGGGCAAAGTGAGATGAGCTGCAACACCTTGCACACAACATCAAATTTCTCAGAGTTTTGTGCTTTTGTGGGTAACCATTTTCTATGCCAAAATTGTTGATTTCCTGCTCTTTTACCTTCTATTTATTGCAGATGCAAAGAAGATATGTTAACCCTCAGGGTTTCATGATAACTTACTTTTAATAGAAAAATCTGTGTGTTTTTGTGCAAATTGTTACTTTATTTGTAACAAAATTGGAAATCTATTCTTTTCACAGTAGTTTTGAGAAAATGAGGTACTTTGTTTTGTTTTTCTTGTTGAAGTGTACATTTCCTAGTGTAAATGATTTTATTGCTATCAATCTCATTTAGCTAGCATCTCTTTAAGCAATTCATTGCTTTTGCTTACTGAAATATCAGTTTTGACAACTTTAAACATGTTGACTTACACTTATGATGATGGAACTCAAATTAAGGCTGACATAATTAAGCTCTAAGGATGTCACCCCCTTGCCCTTCCATAACCCTGTGAAGCTAAACTCTCCTGTCTTGTAACATGCAGCCTTTTATACTGAAGGAACAAAGCTGAGGTTGACATAAAATATATCCTGGAGTCAGACTTGCAAAGCTCTTAAAATTACTCACCCAGACTCAAAATCTAATTATCTTTCAGCTTTCTTCCTTTTGCCATGAGAATGGTCAATAAAGTGGGGGCAAAGCCAACTCACAAATGACATTTTAGATGCTGATGGGAGGAGAGGGAAAGGAGAGAGAATTTTCCAAACCTGAAAATAACCCTTGTCTTCAAAAATCACAGGTAAGCTTAGGCACCATCAAATTTAAATGCAGCATGGTACAGTTCATGTTATACTGTTTAGTATGCACTGAGTGCACAGAGGGAAGAGCAAGAGAGAAAAATAAATGGACTCAGTACAAAATAAATGGGTAACATAAGGCTTTTGAGACTAAGACAACATTTCACTGCCTCTTACTGTGTATTTTTTTTTGGGTTGAAGTACTTTATCCTTTATATTTCCAAGTTTCTATATTTATCTGTGGAGCAGCTGGTGCTATTTGTTCTGGGTGATTTAATTTATTTATTGCTATGTATGCTATCTTCTAATGGTTTTACTGTGTGCTCTTTAAATTGAAACAGTTGATCAGGGTTTTTTGTTGCTACACTGTCTCTTGATTTCTTTAAAAGAACAATTGTATTTCAATGGATTTTTCTTAAAAAGGGCATTTAATCAAAGTGAAGGATAGACTTGAATAATGCTGTATATATTCATTAAACATGAATATCAGGATGCTCAGGATTGCATCATTAGATTTTGTTCTTTGGTTAAGATATTCACAAGATCTATAAATAGAGTTGCAAAGTGATGTATGATCTAGCAAGATCCCAAATAAAGCTACATTTCAATTGAATGTATTTGCTTTCAACAGTTTTCTATGTCTTATTACTAGATAGCATTTCCTTTTTGCTCATGTTCCATTGTGAGATGCAAATAAGAATGTAGGATTCCTGCAAAAATAATTTTTTACATTGCCAGTATAAATGTGCCTGTCCAGAAGTATTTTTATTTTTATAATGACAATATCAGTAAACATAACTTATTCTGATCTGATTAGACTGAAAACACAGATGTGTTGATTGGGGAAAAATAGTTTGGTAACCATGGCAGAAGAGAGATTTTACACCATAAAGCAGTTCAAGAAAGAAGCGAACACTGGATCTATAATACTTTTCCTTTCTTTTTCTGTGCTGCTTCAGGAATGACCAGAGAAATAAATGAGAAGTAAATCTACAGTAGTTCCTTATGCAGGACTCCAAATAGCAGGAGCCCTGCCACAGCACATTCACGCTGCTGATGCCATTGTTTAGCTCTGCCACTGCCTAAACAATCACTAGAGGATACCATTTACATTTACTTCAGGGCAGATGAAAGAAACTGCCTGCTGAAAAGAAAATCATGTTAAGGTCTAAAAAAATAAAGATGCATGGGCATTCAGCTGTAGACTGAATGTGTTTTAGACTTTCAGTTCGAAATTTTTTTAGACATTTACTTAATTAATTTGGTTGATTTTTCATGTGCAAACCTAGGCATTTTTTCATGATTTTTTTTCTAGTTTTGGTGATGTTCTTTTCCACACACAAAATTTTAAAAAAGGATAAAAATTAGAAGAATTATACTGTAGAAAACTCAAAAGTTTAAGCATCTTTCTACCCTAATACAATCAGGGAGTGCATTTGAGGGAAAGTTTACAGTTGCTTAAGGCACCACCTCTTCAGAGCTTTTTGGTGCTTTTCGTTTGTTACTTTGTTTGGGGTGGGGTTTTTTTTTGTTTTGTTTTTGGTTTTTTAGGAAAGCAATTTGCAGTTGACCTTTTACTTTTCCTTTCCATGAAAAAGAGTAGGGGCTTAAAATCAATTAATCATTCACATCCAGGGCTGGACTTTCAAAGCAGATCAGCTTGCTGAATAAGTCATCTGAAAATTTGAGTGTAAGAGTCACATCAGGAGCAACCGTGCACTCTAATCACTTCTGAGAAAATGCCTTCATGTGCATCTTATAGAGCGTCACATGTCTGATGCATCTTAAACCAATGCTCTGAGAGCAAATGCTGTGTTTTGTAGCCATTATCTGAAACCAGAAGCTGCTTTTTACAATTTATTTTGAATAACTTTATGGCCTGTGCATGTCGATGCATTGACAGATATCACTCCATCTGTGTTACAGATATTTTATGTTACTGAAAAGAGGTTGTCAGTGAGCAGCAATTCTCTGTTGAACAAACACAGAAAAATCTGAAGAAGCGCAAAGTATTGTGCTTTGAACTGTCTTATCTGTAGGCAGAACAATACAGTAAATGATTCTCTCTGCTGTGTCAGAGCATCAACCCCTCTGAGGCATCAAATACAGCTAGAGCAAATGTGTAATATTTGTTAGATCGTAGGGAAGGATGCCTGGCATTCAGTTCTGGCTCTGGAGTTGATGATCTGAACCCCAAACTGGCCTGTAGAGAGGGAAAAATAGCTGCACAAGCAGAAAAGTTTTGCTTCTCTTCCAGCTGCAGTATGAAGTTTTCTTTGTTGGTGCCTTTTAATCATTTTACATTCCTAAGAAAAAAAGCACCCAACAGAAATTCAAAGCAGAAACTGCCCTATTAAAAAGAGTAACAGAGAAGCACAAGTGCTCATATAACTGTAAAAGCCAACAACAGCATTTTTTAATGAGTCTACAAAAAAATTCCTTAAGATCCAACCCTTGAATGATGTGCTCATGCCTTTCTTGCATGCTGCCCTTTGAGGAGCAGCACAGCAGAGAACAAGATTAATCCAACTGGCCAGATTAGAAGAGGAACTGCTCCTGTCAGGAGTGCACCAGGTTTCTGTGGTCAGGCTCCCAATGGTGGGTGAAAACAGCCCCGTGTTGGTCAGAGGCTGCTCTTACCAGCAGCAGCACTATATCAGTTTGCTCTCAGCCTGCTCTAAATATGCTGCTCTGTGAGTCAATGCCTTTCCCTTTGTGCTGCTTCACTGACATGAGTCCCTAGAGGAAAGGGAGTTTAGGAGTCCCTCATGAGATTTGTGTCTGATGGCCTTTTGATAGCTCTAGGGCTCATATAACTTTGATCCCTTCAGTTCAAATAGAGTAGGATGTGTTTTCCCCTGCTCTAGGCCTGCCTATGTTCTAGCTGAATAAATATATCCTTATTAGTGTTCATTTGTGCATAGACTTGCATTTCTGCTTGTGACTGGATCTTGACTGGCAGCGCACTGGCGTAAACGCAGCCCCACTCCAAGCGCCAGCCAGGCGAGCTTGCTCCCTGCAGTATCTAAAGGTATCATGTCTTCAGGGGAGGATATAGTTCATAATCCATTACTATTTAATTGTATCCTCTGTGTTGATACCCCTGTTGAGGGCACCAATTAGTTTCAATTGTGCAGGTGGTTTTAGCAGAGCAGACAGTGAGGCTAATGGGAAACGGACTGTGATCATCTACCTCATTTCACAGAGCTAAGGAGCAACAATCTAATATGAACTGAGTTCAATTATTCTTGACTGGAACTTGCTTTAAACAAGAAACTTCGGTGCAAAAAGGCTGTCGGGGCCATTCAGCCTCTTGATTTCTGTTTTGCATGTGTAGGTTTCTTCATCAAAAGTACCTGACAGTAGCTGGCTGTGAAGCTGCCAACTAAACATTCCTGTATGGCAACATCTAATGGATGGATCCTTCCCCGCACAGCCATTATGACATTTAATTCTTCAGAACTGTAGGAAAAACTCTTCCTGTAAAAATCCACACAAATAAATCATTTTATAAAAGCAATAGCACTAGAAATATTATCAAATTACCTCTCACAGGATTTTAGTCAGCTCACAGATTTATGCATTTTGTGTGGCCTTAAGACTGTGTGGGCAATTATCAGTGTTAAGCACTGTTTTCTGTCTCCTATTCTGATTCTGAAAACCTGAGGATGACAAAAGGCAGAGGGAATAAAACCAGACTAGAAGGTAGGCAATATTAAGGTGTGAATGTAAAATGTTACTATGCTCACTGATAGCTGGCCATTTCCCCAGGAAAAGCCAGAGAGCTTGTGAGGCCACTCAAGAAGTCAATGCCTTTTTGGTCTTGGAAGGCAGATCTTCTTGCCGCACACAAATACTGGGCTTAAAGGTCATGTAACTGCCAGTCTATCTGATTTCCTCTTTCTGTAGCCTTTTGAAATAAGGCTGGCTCATCCTCACTGTCATGTTGTTTTTCTTTCTATTTCTCTCCAGGGCTCTGGTCCTGGATGCCCACACTACAGATTTATTAGTTTGATCTCAGTTTATTCTTGAACAATTCAAGTAGATCTGGTGGCAGCAAATTGTGTTGTGACACAGAGAATAACTCCTTCCATGGGGTGCACCATGTCTCACTCTTCCTCCCTGAGAAAGTTCTCCAGCAATAACACCTCAGGAGGCCACGAAAAGGAGCCCATGACACTTCCCCAAAGGACAGAGATCATGCAGGAGAACAGCCTTTAATGGACAGGAGATAAGCACTGCAAGAGCACAGCACCAAGAGGTTGAGACAAGCTCTGGAGTCATATATCTCAATTCCACTGCACCTCAGCACCTGTGTGCAAGGGACACAGAGCTGGGACTGTCACACTCCATTCACTGGGGAATGATTTCATTGGGGGAATGAAATGGGAAAATAGTAGGCCCAAAGTAAATAAAAGTAACGCATTCTTCAAATAGCTGGTAATTAGTCTGTGAAATACCTTACTACAGCATCTTGTGAAAGTTAATGTCTTTCAAGAGCAACTGGACACATTAACAAAAAACCCCGTCAAAAGTTATTAGATATAATCACCTTTGCCTTATGAGGCTCCCTTTGTTGGAGGTGAGAAAAACATTTGTGGGAAGTGCTACTAGCTTTTAATTTCTCATGTTCCCTGGTCATATCTAGCTGTGGTCACAGTCAGAGCCAGCACCCCGGAGTTTTGTTGTGTGCTGACAAAGCCTTTTCATTGTACTCAACCCCTATTCTGAAGGATGAGCCACATCATGCCAAGGCTTTCTGAACATCAGATACTGGAAAAGGGCAGCAGGCAATATGCTCCAGTGATGCATCATCAAAAGTGTCCATAGACCTGGCATGACAGGGTGGTAGTGTCACATGGGACGTGTTAAACAGAAGATATGGTCCTTATCACAGGGGCTTCTTTTGATGAGGTGTTAAAGGTTCTGGGCTAAAAATTCTGTGCAACTGTGTGTACCACCTGATGTCCACAGATGCCATAGATGGTCCACGCCAGAAGAACAGTATGGAGTCTGTTCAATGTGAATATAAGCTGGTCCCCACCAACTGACCATGGATAGATATTTGTTTCCTTAAATTGATTTCAAAGTCTGCATGAAGAAAAATCAAGAAATCAAGTGACAAAAATAGTTTTCTGGTGGAATAAATATCAAAATTATATTTTTTGAGGATTGTTTCTTCCTATAGTAATAGAAATGCTGTGCCAAGCAGGAAAAAAGAATTCCTTATTTTAAATTAATTGTGGGGGGTTTTTGAGTTCAGCAGCAAACAGGGCATTGAGAAAAACAAGAGGACTGTTTTGAAATTACTACTGTTGCTATTAAAAACTCTTTTGAGCCTGTGGCTATGCTGGAGGGAGTAATAAAGATTTCAAAAATCAAGGGCTGATTTACAAGTGTTGAGCAACTGTGGTAGAAATTTCAAAGAAGCTCATGTCCTATTCAAACTATGATTAATCCATCTTTTGTTCTTAAATTTAAATGCTATCAATTTTACTTTCAGGAAATGTTACTATAGAAAGAAGTATAGCCAAGACAATATTATTTTCCCTGTACAATCTCTCTTCATGCAGTCATGTTTCACACAGGCAAAGGGTGATTATGCTTTGTTTATCTAATATAAAATTTTAGGAAAATGCAAATACAGATCTTTTAAATATTCAGTAGTTTCCATTCTGAATAGAAAAATGTAAATATCCTATCTGATTTATTAAAGATGTCAAGAAAGCAATCATAATCTGACAATTTAAAGGATTTGTTCATGATTAACATTCATTTTGGCCTATCCCTAATCCCAAATCATAATTGAATCTAACTAACTTTTATCTGACATCATGAAGATTGAACCTGTTCTAAGCATGTTCACTCTGTCATTGAGAGAAAGGGACATCCTGAGCTCTGAAGACCACTGTGAGGAGAAATAATCTTGAACCATGGCATTTGACAAACAGTATTTCTATTACTCCCCAAAAGTAAATGGATTTGGAGATTAAGTGATGATTTCTAGAACAAACTAGCTTAGAGGTTTTTCTTTAAATGTGGTTATTATCTCAAGCCATCTGCATTCGAGCTCCCTCAGAATACACCGAACATGGGGTGAAATTATCCTTACGACAATGAAAAGAATTTTTTTATGCATGGCATATTCCTTAATTGTGTGAAACAATCAGGGGAATATTAATTGCCTTCTTGATGAAGAGAACATCAATTCAGTTACTTTTAGAAAATAGTAAAAAAGTACCTTCCTGATTCAGGACAGAATTCATTCAAGCCTATGAAAATTTGTATTAATTCAGTATATCATTGTTATAAAAACTGCATTGTACATAGTTAGCTTATGAAACAAATTTAGCACTTTTATTTTCAAAGTATGTTTGTGTGTGAATTCATTCTCACATTGTAGTGCCTTCACTTTTTTTTATGGTCACATTTAACATAAAACAATGTTTTTCTCTCCAAGAAAAATAGAATTTAATGCTATGGATATGCCTGAAACTGGATAATTGTGAAAAATAGTCCTGTTGCTGTTTGGAGAGCTCTTGAACCATGCAGATCCCAAACTGAATGTTTTTGGTGAATCTGTTTTTTCCCTGGAGAAGTCATCACAGGGAGAAGTTAATAGTGATGGACCTTAATCCCAAGCACTGGAGGCCACCCATCCCAAAACAGAAACACATACAGATATCAGGAGAGACTGAGACCCCAGATCAGCGAGACAAAATGAATACGGGCCATGGGCCTGCACCTGTGCAGTGAGGAAGCTGCAAACCTACAAGCTACATTAATCATGCCTTGATGCACAGGGAATAAAGACCCTAAATTCTCTCTAACTTGGCTTTTTCAGCTTGCTGGAAAGGCATGGAGCTCCTCCTTCACATGTTGCTGCACACTGGTAAAATGTGCAGAGTGATGAAGAGAGTGGTTTTCCAGCAGAGGCATTGAGCCAGCCAGAACTTTGAAGAGTATCCACTTAGATATTTCCTTCTAGTGAGTTCCCAAACAAAAGCCTTTAAGCCACCAAAGCTTGGTTGTATTAGAAACACAAGCTTAGGTACCTTTTTAAGTAGAACAATCTCAAAATGACCAGCAAAAAAATTTCCTTTGCCTGCTGCAAGTCTTTGCATTCAAACTTACATTCAGCTGACTCAGTTTTCACTGGTCCAAAATTCATCCATATCTTTAAAATTCCAAGTGATTAAAACATTATTCTGTATTTTATTTACATTTTATTTGTACTTCTAGAGAGACCAAAAGAGATTTTACCTTCATTTTTACATTTTGATGAGATAGTTCTTCTGCTGTTTCATAGACCTAACTTGCAAGAAGATGTGGTTCCTCAAGCACCAAAAATGCGACACAACATAATTGAGTCTAGATATAGATAGATATAGATATTGATGATATAGATATAGATTAGATATAGATATGACAGTGGAGAGAACATATTCCATGCACTGGAACATATTTTAACTTAGGCTGTGGATTGAAGGTCAAACCTGTCTCTGAAAGATGCCTACAAGTTTCCACTGAAGATACTTGAAGTTACAGGTGTTTCTCTAAGTTCAAAATATAGCCCTAAAATATTAACAGACTTTCTCAGGAAGCTGAGAGTGATAAAAGTCTTGGACAACTTAAAGTAGTAAGTCAAAAGTCAGTGTGAATTCTCTGTGGTGGAAGCAGTGAGGGGAAAATAGAAATATGTTCCGCAATAATTTATAGGTTTGGAAGATTAATGGAGAAAAAGGTGCAGACATACAACAGAGATAAAAAGCAGTATTATCCAGGCCAACCCACACACAGAGATCAAAGTTAATTTGAAAATGTAAGCGTTTAAAGAAAAAGCAAAGAACAGCTAAAGTAAAGAGAGGAAAAGAAACAACACTTTAAAAGAGATACTAGCAATTGCAGAAAAGAAACACTTTAAAAGAGATACTGGCAATTGCAGAAAAGAACAAGAACAGAGTAGTAAAAAGGAGAAAATGTGTCAGGAAGTTGCTGGTATCATTAAAAAGTACCTTGATGCAAGAGATAGTTCAGAAAAGTAGACTATTTCTTTGGATGAAATTATGCACCAGTAGAAGGGAAAGAGAATTACTAGAGGAACAGTTAAATGTGATGCAGTTGCATGAAAGTGTGAAAAAGGGAATGTTCCAAGTAATCCAGAGGCAGAAAGTATATGATCATCAGGGAGGAACACAAACCCCTCTTGATCCTGACACTGAGTTCCAGCCTTGCATTAGAGAAGCTCCTGCCATTTTCCAAATTGCATGCACTTAGGACACTTTTCCAAATGTTTTAGAGATTATAGGGTTTGAAAAATAAGGCTGAGAAATGTGGAAAAGGAGGAGATTAGCCCACTGTATCAGAAAAAGCAACACATGCCAGCTCCTCCTACTCTTGACCTTGTGTCTGCCTGAACTACCTGCTGTAAAAATGCTGCTTTCTCTTCTCATAATGAATTCTCAGGATGCTACAGCTGTTAAAAATGCTCATGGCCTTCTGATTACAAAGCAGGGAAACATCTCGTAGAGACATAAGAAGGTGTCATTCCTACCTTTCTGGCATTAACAAAACCCACAAAACACTGAAACACTTCAAAGGGAAGTTGAGATCTTGGACAGAATTAGGAAAAAGCTGTAAGAACAGTATCAGTGTGAGAAAGCCTGCTCTCAAGAAGAGCTTAGATGAATTTGATTTTAATCTTTGCCAAGGTCAAGAAGTACTTATACAAAGAAGAGAACTCAGAAGGAAAATTTTCTTAGATCCATTTAAAAAAAGCAAAGTAGGATGCCATAGCTAATCAGAAACAGGAGAACAAGTACAAATAATACTAATTATCAGGAATTTTGTTCCTGATGTTTTTAAATCCAGCTTGAAGTCTCTCAGGAAACTATACTATAGGCTGAGAAGTTGTGGACTTGATGTCTGGATTGGGTTTGATGGTACTTGGCATACGAGAATTCAGATTCGATGATCATAACAATGCATCTTGATTTTATAATGTACGTGTCTTTTCTTAAAGACTTACTACTATTGCAAAACTCTTTCTCTGCCACATTGTATTATATCTGACATATTTTCTTCTTTGATAAGGTAGATTATTAACTCTGAATACATGCAGATTCTTGTGTTATTTAATGGACTTTCTCTGGCACCTATTGCTGCATTTTTGACTGGAGAAGGAAGCATTATGAACATCTTCGACTGACACAAGTTAGGAACGCTATTTATGCTTCCAGAGCTTTGCAGTTTGGTCATGACGACACAGTTAGAGACGTTTAACTAGCTACCCGGAAGCTTTTGTGCTACTTAGAATTTAGTCTGTATCCAGTCAGGCTCATGTTTTCACCACGCTGAAAGGAGCTCTCTTCCAGCCTGAGTTCCTGTGCATAGACACACACACACACACACACACACATGTTTTATAAATTTGCCATGTCAACATATTTGCATGGATGAAGCACTTCTGAAAACAATATTTGTGTCCATGAATATTGAACCTAGTCATGCAAAAATTTCTTCTTCAGTGAGTGGGTAGAAAGAAATTCCACAGAATCACAGAATATTTTGAGTGGGAAGGGACCCACAAGGACCATCGAGTCCAACTCCTGGCCCTGCACAAGACTGCCCCAAAAATCACATCGTGCGTTCTTGAACTCAGTCAGGCTTGGTGCTTTGTGCATTTCCCTGGAAAAGTGCCATACTCTTCTTCACATGAAGTCATTAGGCAAACTATAAGAATTCAAGAGAATTTCTTGCACTTTGGAGATATTTCTGTTATTGATTTTAATGCTTCCTCTGAGGCTGTGGATCTTTGTGCTCAGTGTGATGAAGTCTACATCTTTTGTAACAAGTATTCAGCAATCCAATGTTTACACAGAACAGCAAGCAACAGTCCCTAAAACAGCTTATTCTTTTTCTTCTATACATTCAGTATTGTCAGGGTCTTCCTTTAGCTCACTATTATTCTGTATGTCTATTCTGTCACTTACAGATGTAATCTCTTGAACTTCCTGCCAGTCTGGACATGTAATATTTGCAGATGACTTGTACATCCTTAGTATTTCAGAGAAATGCATTGTATGCAGAGGTTTAGGGGAGAAAGGTATTCCTTTAGTCCTCAAAGCAGATGCCCTGTTAAATATGCATTGGGCTCTCAGGTATTTCTGGAAGCAGTTTACAGTCTTTACATGTATTTTAACCCAGCCTGATTGACAACCTTAACTTTAAATGTAGGTCACTCAGCCATTTATAGTTTATCTTTCAGACTTCTGATTATCTGACTGCAGGAACACAACTTCCCTGTTCCCACATGAAACTTCAGCCCACCCAGGTGTTTTTTGTTACATTGATCTGTGAAAGCTTCAGATCTTCTTACTGTTTTTAGCAATATCACTCATTCAGCTGTGTACTGAATTTTTATCGTAGAGTAAAAACACCCTCTTTTTTATACAGTATCTTTCTTCTGGATGGCCCTGAACTGGTGTCAGAAATACTTGTCCTACCTCAGTATGTTTCTCCTTAGTATTTGTTTTTCTTTTCCCAGGAGATGCTCATATGTTGGCCATGAAATAATTTCAGAAAGTGTCAACACTGAAGGCGCTGGCCGCTGGCATACAGTCTGTCAGTGCTTAGGGTACAACCCACATTTAGAAGCTGGTGACATACCTTTGTTTTAATGAGTACCATTTAATGATATTTTGAGTTTACTGGAAAACCTGATAGTTATTGAAAGTTCTACTTTTCTCCTTGTGAGATTTATTGACAATCTGATCCAAAGCCTTTAATCTCCCAGAAATGTTTATTCTTTCATTTGAACTATCTCATAAGGAGCTGAGGTGAGTACACAGATATTGTCACCTAGACTTTGCTCTCTGGAGCAAATGACCTGTTCTGCTGCAAGGCCAGATAAATTAAGATGCTTCAGTCGCCGATTTTTAGTTCTGGATTGGCAGTGAAGCTATGCAGGAATAAATTTTCCCAAGGCTGAATGGTAGAGTAGCAAATGTTTGGATTATAGGTGGCTTTGGGACCATGTGGTCCCACTTTGGGACCACTGTGTTTGATTTGGTATGAGAACTTTATTGCAGTCTCCTGAATCTTAAGAGACTCTCAAATTCCTCCATCTCCTGTGTTTGTTGGTGTTTCTTATTTTCTCCTGCTAAATCTGTTCCGTTTCATAGGAACAGTACATGTTAGGGAAGAGTCATTAGAGCTAGATCTAGGCACGTGTCCATGAAGAGGCAAAGCTGAGTTTTAGGTTTTATTCATCCCTTTGTATTTCTGGAATGTTTGATGCCATGTCTTGAGGCAATAGCTCTGGGATATCCTCTGCCTGTTCTGCAGGGCTATCTGGAGAAAAACAAAGAAACTTACTTTAACTTAATGGCTAAGGCACTAAGCTGGGATAGGGCTTACTTTAGGGCACCCACCTTCAGATTTCTATTCTTCAGTGAATTACCAACAATCTTTATTAGATATTGGCATGAAGTATCCTGATGGGAACTGCATTTTTACTGACTTCCAGTAAAGCTTAATATTATGGTCAGCACACAGCACAAGGTGGAGTGTGCAACACCAACCAGATCCCATGACTTATAGAAACTCAAACTCTTTCACCATATGCTTCTTCAAAGGATTTCGCCTTTGACACACACTGCTAAATGGTCAGTTCTTACTGCAATTTTTATGACAGTGTTGAAGGGGTTTACAGTCCTACATGGATTCTTCCAGGGGCTATTGTGAATGTCTTTGACAATCCAAACAGAATTTCAACAAATAAATGCAACTCACAGACTGCTCTGCAGAGCAGAGAAGTGATGAGCAGGGCCAGGAGTGTATTCTCTCTTGTGCGTTTCTGAGTCTTGATCTGCTTTTATGAGTGTCAGGGTTTAACCCCAGTCAGCAACTAAACCTCACGTAGACACTCACTCACCTCCCCCTGGTGGGATGCGGGAGAGAATTGAAAGGGTAAAAATGAGAAAACTCATGGGTTGAGATAAAGACAGTTTAATAGGGAAAGCAAAAGCCACACACACAGGCAAAGCAAAACAAGGAATTAATTTACCACTTCCCTTGGGCAAGCTGGTGTTCAGCCATCTCCAGGAAAACAGGGTTTCATCACATATAATGGTGACTTGGGAAGACAAACACTGTCACTGTGAACATCTCCTCCTTCCTCCTTTTTTCCCCAGTTTTATATGCTGAGAGTGATGCTGTATAGTCTGGAATATCCCTTGTGTCAGCTGGAGTCAGCCGTCTTGGCTATGTCCCCTCCTAGCTCCCTGCCCAAAGCACAGCCTCATACTAATTACTGTCAGGAAAATTAACTCTACCCCAGCCAAACCTAACACTTTCAGCCCTAGGACTAGAATACACAAGGGATTTGTACAGCTGCTGTACTGTGGTTCAGAGAAGGAAAAAAGAAAAGACTGAATCTGTCTTTGAAGTTAGAATCTGCAGAGCAGCTGTAAGAGCATGCATAGAGTGCAGTAATAGATCATGGGCCATATCATCTCCTTTTCCCTCATGTTTCTACTGAGTGTTTCATATAGATATATATGTGATAAAAGTCTGCCTGTACAGAGAACTTGTTAAATAATATTTGCAGTAATTTATCTAAAACTGTGATACACTCTGCATCACAAGTGTTAAAAGCTGTTACTGAGAAGATAACACAATATAAATAAGACACCAGTGATTTTCAAGCATTCAGGCTTGGTGGTGTCTAAGTCAGTCTCAAAATCAGAGTAAAAATCTTGGTGGCTGTACTTTAGAAACTGTGATAACAAAGAATTGGATGAAAAGAAAGAAAAGCAGTGAATAAGGAAACTCAGCAACTTGGAAGACAAGTTGCAGATATCAGGGTGAGTCAGAAAGATGCATGTCTATCCTACAAAATAGGTTTCCTCCTTCAGGCAGAAAAACAGCATCACCCCTTTTTTACCCTTCATCATCTCTACTTCCTTTGATACTACACTGCTGGACTGCTCTCATTATTATAATTTTTCTGTTTTCCTACCTCTTTTATTGAATTTCTTACAAAGTAGTTGATAATGAGGATAGCTATCCTTGTCCTGGATGAATGCTTATCCCTCCTAAGCATACAATTGGACCTAAAATCTGAAACACTTTTTGAACCATTTCCTGCTGCCATTCAGGCTTTTATATTTTGTTTGTTTTGTTTGTTTTTTTTCAGAGCTGGCAAAATACAGAGCACATATAAGGTGAAATAAATTACTTTTGATATCTTGAGCTAATAAGTCCTCCAGCACTGTGGAAAGACATAAAATGCAATGCATAGACTGTGAAGCATGAATTTAATATGTCCTTTTAGTTATTTTCCTGATGGCAACCTGCAGTATTTGAAACACTGACAACTCCACCGCCCCAAATGAAGCTGTCAGAATACATTAGCACTGTTCCAGTTCTTTCCACAACTCCTCAGCCCTGCAATGTATGCCCAATCCACTCTGTAGCATATGTATCATGGCTGTCATCATTATAACTGATCATGTGAGCACATTTTCACGGATACTGTGGGATCAACATGGTCTGCAGCTGTTGAGAGGACAAATCAAGCCACAAGCTTAGGGGTGAAGCTCCAAGCACCAGGGACCTGTATGCTGCATAAATCCTTTCTTTTCTAGCCCCGTAAGGTTTGCAGTGGTGAAGACCACAGGGGCATTTGCTTCATCCTGATTTGCAGAAGCTTAACTGAGAAGGGATTTGAGGACCAGGAAATGAAGTGAGTGTTTGGTAACCAACTGGGAATGCAATCTCTTTGAACAAATGTGCTTACACCTTAGGCAGCTTCTGTTACATATATTGGCATTTCTAATCTACTAACAGAGAACATTTTAATTGTACTTGTCTTATCAAACCTGCATAAACCAGAAAATCTGCCGAGTTCTTCAAGATGCTCCTTTGTTTTAAGCACCGAGACATTTATTGCAGTCTTCCCAGCTTTATTAATAATGTTATTAATATTCTTTTTGCACAGAGCAGTAGTGGAAAAGTGCCTGGTACTCGTGGGTGTTTCATTATTTAAAATGTAAATAAGAAAGGCTGCAAGAAGTTAACCATCTCAGCAGGAAAAAAGGAACAAACCTTTAGTCTGACAGATGTGGGCTTATCACTGTTTTCCTCCTTACAGCATATGAAACACTTTATAGTCCCATATTTGTAACATCAACAAGAATATTTTTCTTTTTTCATCCACAGAATTATCCACCTGCCTGTTTCTTTGGGAAATGAATCTAGATGCAAATGTTCTGAATAGCCTTTAAATTGACTTTATTTTCACAGAGTTATTAAAAAAACTTTCCTTGATTCATCCCTTACTTTCTTCTCGATTCTGCTGACTGGGTAGGGTAAAGAAAAGGCAAAGGTAAGCTTATTTCACTGTCACCACTGGGGCCTTGGGGAGCTCTGCATGTGGAGCTGTCTGTGGCATATATAAAAAAGAGGGACATGAGCTTTCTTTTGTGCCTGTACACCTCAGAGTGTTTGTGCTCTTGGTGGATAGATCCATGTCAAACTGAGATGAGAACAATTTGCACTGGCTGCTTTCATATCCTGGTTGCAGCCCTGCACTCAATGCCAATATCAAGTTGATAATTGATATCCACATTGCAGAAAGTGTTTCTCTGCAGATTCTTCAGCTGAGCAGCACTGTTCTCCCACTAGTCCATTTTTGTTTTCAGGTATTCGGAAATCACAGTGAAAGTGGTCTGAGAGCAGTTCCGAGTGACATGGGTCACCCTTCCCTGCTGGAAGGTTTTGGGCATTAGGCACCAGTGCACCACACAGGAACCACAGCTGCTCTCCTGTGCTTCTGCGGTTCTTGTCACTGAGCCAGGGTGGGCAAGGAGTAGGTAGAAGGCAGCTGTGCACCTCCTAAATCTGCAGTTGGTGGTTTCGTACAGCAGTAATGATCTTGGTCTAGTTACATATGTCACAACTGCTTGAGGTTTGAAAATTGCATCACACCACTGCCTGGTTTTTCATACCGTCATATAATTTCTTGGGTTAGAAAAGACTGGTAAGATGATTGAGTTCAACTGTTAACCCAGCACTGCCAAGTCCACCGCTAAATGCCTTTTAGCCACACCTAAATGTCTTTTAAATAACTTCAGGAACGGTTAATCTACCATTCCCTGGAACACCCTGTTCCAGAGCTTAACAGACCTTTTAGTGAAGAAATATTTCCTAATATCCAATCTAAATGTCCACTGCTGCAACTTAAGGCCATTTCCTCTTGTCCTGTTGCTTGTGACTTGGGAGAAAAGATCACCCTCACCTGGCTACAAACTCCTTTCAGGCAGTTAAAGAGAGAAATAAGGTCCGCAATCATTTATATTCACTCTTGAACCTAAATTTGAATAATGCCAGTCTTGAAGTATATATGTGTATGGAATGATGGTGTATTTTGCAGTATTGTGTATGAGACTAGAATAAAATAATGAAATTATTACTGTGGCAGAGTTCAACACATGAAAAAGCTTTTGAATGGAAAGGTTCTTTTACAGTCGGTAAGTACAGTAAAAATACTTGTCTATGTTTGCTTCTCAAAGGTTCAGCACCTTTGTAAAATAATATGCAAAAAATTGTTGCCCTCTAATCACATCACCTGCATTCATTGACTGGTTTTCTCCATATGTAGTGGAGACTGCAACTGACCTCATGACAGGCTTACATACTTTTTCAGCTGTGGAAACTGCAGAAAAAAAAAAATCTTAACCTTTTATACTTCTCTTTTATTCTCTTTTTATAACTACCTTTAAAGACACTTTCCAATTATTGTATAAAATTCTGATTAAAAAGGCAAAATTTGGTTCATATTTTTCTGAGCTTCTGGAGATTCAGCTATTGTTGGAACTTTGAAGGAATGACTACTTTTGAATGTTTTCCTTAGCCTCTTTTACTACCTGAATTGGGAGTGGTTGTATTATTCTTTTTAGCACTTGTTGGTGTTGAGTGCTCAGAATCACTGGGGGAGTAAGGTTGGGGGAAGAGAAACAGAGCAAAAGGTGTTAAAATGAAATTATGGTGGAAGCATGTACTTTATATGACAATAAAATAGTAAGAACACCAGTTCTGAAGGTTTGAAAATACAAAGAAAAAGCCACCCCTTCAGAAACTTTCCCGAAATATTTGATAGCCTCACATAATGAACTAGGTATTGCTGACACATCACTTGTCATCTTATAATTTATTTGCCATATTGTCTATAAGGTATGCTATCCCTCATCCAATTTATTGTCCAACACATGTAGTTAACTATTAATGGAAGGACAAAACTGTATGGATTATTAAACGAATGATATATGGAGCTGTCTACTTAAGTGCATGATGGCTGAAAGGCAGATTAATATAGTATATGTCAATATATGGTAATCACTTGAATTATGCCACCACAGCAACAAGATCTAAATGATTCAACTTGAATACTTAAGGTTAGGGACCTAAACCTGTACTTGGGCAGCTGCTTTTCAGGGCTCTCAGGTGTTAAACATGCAGCTCACATTCTTCACTGAGCTCAGCAAAGGCTGTGATTACTAAGCTCTCCTGAAAATAAGTTTCTCTGAATTTTGTGCTACTCTGCCTAACTCTTGGCTTCAGTTTAAAAACTTTGTACAGAGGTATCTGAGGAAGTGAGGGTTAAACACCCCTTCTGTCAGCTTGACAGATTTATTGTGTAATGCACTTCCTCCAAAGAAAGATGTTTAATGCTATTGATTGCAAGGTTGCCTACTTAAAATAGCATAATGTGACAAATGATGGATACCACACAGAGCAAAATTGTAAGGTAATTCAATATATGGGCATGTATGGTATGTATATCAGAGTAGCAGCTTCATTTTTCATGAGGGTGAGTTAGAAGATCATCTATTTCACTTAAAGGCATTGAACGTTTTTGTTAGTTTGACAGCCATTATGGGCTTGATCCTGTTATTCAAGGCAGTCATTTAACTCCTATTGACCTGGGTAGGAATGGGGCCAAACTTTGGCATATGCAAAGCAGACACTATGAGGTGAAAAAAACCTGATGGGTAACTGCAGAGTGAAAAAAGCACTATGGTGGCTTCTAGACGTAAACAATAAACCTAAGAATTTTTTGATGACTTCAAATATTTTGTACCACAGTAATACTTCTGTTAAACATTTTCCTGCTAAACTTAGGATTTTCTGAATCTTCTGAGAAGTTTATGCAACTTTGTATTATTGCTTTGCTGCATCATAAAGCAGATACACTGCTTTCACTTTTTAATGCTCTGTTTATTCTTAAATAGGGGTTGTATCATGGTCTGTAAGCCTTACAAAAATCAGTGGTTTTAATGGCATTTAGGCTAATTCTTAAATCTGTACTAGTAAAATCAGGTAGAAAGAAGACAAAGAAATCTGATTCTGGAAACAAGTATGTTTATTAATGAAGAAGTCAGTAAAAGAGACAAATTTAGGAGAAAAAGAATATTTCTAACCGTGCAATGCATTTCATGCTCCAGCACAAAACCAAACCCAGGCCTTTTCATTTCTTCTTTTTATCAATCTGTCATGTGCCATTGATCTCTTTCCTTCTTATTTGTAGCTTCCTGTGAAACTTCAGGGTATTTGCTGCACATGCTTAGGAGTACACAGAAAGAAGACTGGGACTGGTCTGATGTACAAAAAGGCTTCTGCCCTCTTGTTGATGCACATTTCAGCTTGACACGTCCACCCAGAGAATTCTCATCTTCCAAGACACACCTGAGGCAGACCCAAGTGCAGGGCTAGACCGAGGGACCACTCCTTGTGGGGAGCCCCTCTGTTATCCTGCTAATTCCTGGTCCCTGAGGTATGGAATTTCCTGAGTTGTTAGCAGTGTTTTCCATGGCTGTCTTTGGAGAAGAAGGATATGAGGAGGTAGGGAACAGAGAATCGATTCACTGAATGAACCTGCAGAGCTGTTTAGGTGGCCCAATGTTACCTCTGACTGCCCAGCAAGAATAACCCAAGATTTTATGCAGGATGTGGAGAGTCATTCCCATCTTTCACACTGAGGCCATTATAGTTAAGTGCTTTAATGCCAACCCCTCAATGTCTTGTTTTCAGGAATAAAAAGCATGTTAATTTTCAAAAATTGCACTCAGATATAACTCAGCTTTAGTATTTCACACTTTTTTCAATAGATAATAATAGGTTCATGATCTGAGGTAATATAATGAATAGTAAGACAAGCTTAAATCCAATCTTATGTTCCTTGAAATACCCTGCAGTTTAAACTCAGAATAAGTTTTATGAAGAAGTTACTATGGTTTAAGCTCTGTTACAGTTTTAATTCAAAGCGAGGTGAAAAGAGAAATTATCTTGTTTTTATAAGACAGCAGATGAAATGCAGAATCTCAGAGAATGTTTGCTTTGGTTTTTGCTCATTCAAGCTCAGAAAGACAGAGAAGACTGCAAACATACCTGTCATAAATCATAGATACATTCCAAAAATATCCTGCACAGTAAATGCTTTCAGTTTTACAAATTGGGATATGATGTTTTACATCATTAATTTGAAAGGTTATTTATAATGTAGCCTTATTTTAAAAAATATTTTAAATGAAAGGAGATTTTGAAAATAAAAAGCACTAAAATCTGAGAATGCAGTTTCAAATGGATAAGTCAGTTCAAACAATGCAAATATAGTACTCTAAGGACTTTCTTTGCTCCATCTTTGTTTGCAAGAATTTTAACCTTTTTACCTCCCCCAGAAGAATCCAGGGAATTTAGCAAAGGGTATCAGATTTTCTGTAATCCTTTAATGAAGGCTTTGCTTGACTATAGTTTGCTGCTAAGCAAGGATCAATTAATTAATTAATTAATTAAATCTCATGTTGTTGCTTTGACATTTCCAAACATAGAACAAAAGGAGAAGGTCAGAGTTGTTGCCTGAAATGCTACAAACAGATGAGAGGATTGTTTCTGCCCGTTCATTTATCAGAAAGCGCTTAGTCTATATTTAAAAAGCTTATTTGTTGTATTTATCTGTCTGAAATTCTGAGTACTGTTTCTCTGTCTCGGGTTCCTTGTTACAGACATTTTATTACATGACTAAGATTGTCTATAACTTAGAACACTGCAATGGGTACTTAACTGTAGTTAATTCTGATGTATTTAGACTTGTACTGTTAAATTAAGTAGAAAGATTCATTGTTTTTTAATTATGCACTCCAGTGAGGGTACTACAGTTGACTAAGTTTTGTCTACTAGAGAACAATTTTAGCAAGTGCTTCCCCCTTTTGTTCTTTTGGAGCTCAATTCCATCTTGTGAATTACCTGTCACCCAGCAATTCTGAAGCTCTTTGTTATAATAATGCTTTTATTCTAATTCCAGAACGGTTTCAAAATGTGTGTCTGGACTACTTCATTATATAGACCATAAAAAGTAGTTAAAAGGTTTTCTTACTGTCCTGGGTACCTTCAGTAGAGTTTGACTTTGAGATCAGAATCTCTCTAGAAACTTGAAGAGGAATACTAGAAAGGAATCCACATGTTTTAGCTATTTCCAGTGCAATATAATTTGTTCTATTTGAAAAGATCTAGATACATTTCATAACTTAAGAACATCCGTCACTGATACTTCAATTTTTTATTTAACTAGGTGTCTATTTTCAGTCTTTCTGTCATCCTTATTCTTCCATATTTACTTTTTTGGTCATGAACAAGACAGACAGCTTGCTACTTTTGTAGAAGCCCTAATGGTCTCTGAGCCACTGCCTGTAAACTGACACAGGGGAAAAAATTGCTCAAAGGACTTATGACACTTTAGAAACTGTGATGGATGACTTTCAGGGTTGCTGTTGCCTTTTCCTTTTTGTATTCTTTCTTATTTGAACTGTGACTTACTCCTTTCCACTAATTCTTTTGGAGTTGTGAAGAAAAAATAAGGTAATGTTCAAAAAGACACACAACAGACTTTAAGGCTTTAATTAATTAAGTTTCTGAGATATGTTGATTAGCAATGGGTTTAAAGGAGACCAGATGCGCTTTTCTCATGGCCCCCAACAAAAAAACATTGTCTGGGTTTTGATCACCAATTTACAGCCACCAAAAGTACCTACATGCAAAGTTATAGCATACTGGATGTCCAGCTGGAAAAAGTGATTTTTAGAAGCAGTGTTAATGGCATGGGAAAGTAAATCATCTGAAATGGTCAGTGTTTTGTAAAACTGGTGGTTGTTTCAGAACTCATATGACAGCTGAGTAGACCTGCACTCTCCCTGGGTCTTATGTGACAGGAAGAAGAGATTGGGAAAGACGGGGGAGAATCTGAAGCCTTTGCTACAACCAGCGGCTGGAAAAGGAAGTTGCCCCTCTGGCAAGATCACTGTTGTTCAGAATCAAATGTTTAAATGATGGACTGCTTTCTGAGATTTATTCATTCTGCACTGGCACTGCATGTAAGTTGACATTTAAAATGCATTAACACAGTGCTACTTGATGTACTGTATTATGCAGCCTATCTGTTTTGAAATGGAGTTTAGCCTGTCAGCAAAATCCTCCTCGCTGTACTCAAATAAACTGAGTCAGCCTTGGATCAAGGTGGCTTAAGGGACCTACATGATTTTAATGCCTCTGCCATGTTTTTTCTTTATTTTTTATTGAGTCCATCATACTTAGGTTCTGTAGGATCTTTCTCCATTTGTGAAAATATGGATATTCCTCTTTGTGTCCACAGGGTTAAAGTATTTATATAAAATAAAATAACTTTAATTCCTGTGGTTACTCAATGTCTTTACTTATATGATCTTCCTTTATGTCTTTTACTCTTCCTTCGCGCTTGATGACTAATTTTTCAGCATTTAGCAGCACAAAGTGTTATGTGATTTTTACACCATTCAACCAGTTATTTAATTATGTAAAAATCCATCACAGATTTCAGCTTTGCACTTCAGTAAGCATTAGACAAAACCCAGTTTTTCTTAATTGCTGTGTACCACTAGACTTCTTCATACCTGGATAACTTCTGATGTATTTTTGGGGAGATCTGGTGATCAACCCAGTGATTACAACAGCAAGTTCAAGTAACATCGTGTACAGACAACTTCCCAGGAGCAGTCCATATCTTATTATTATAATGACTGACATGGATTTTTACAGAACTTGCTTTTTGCACTGTGAAATCAAAATTCTTCACTGCTCGGGAATGAAGGACACCCCTGAGGCATCTGTATGATATCCCACCCTTAAATTCAGGGAGATCTTTCTTCCTGTTCTTTAGTTGTATCTTCCTGCTTCAGAGAACACATTTTATTTTTAGTAATTGAGAGTTTTTCTGGCTAGTGATTTGGATAATTGAGATGACTCTGTATATATTAATATTTACCAGGTGCTCACAGCAGTCTTTCTTCCATGACTGCTTCTGTATTTTCCCCATTACTTATAAGGCATACATCACTAGTCTTTCATTCAGCTACATGACAGCTTCAAATCCTTCTGAGGCTCCATTGAATGAAAGGTTGTTATTCTTGTCAGTCTGTATGGGGCTTTCATTCTTTTCTCAAATGTGCAAACAGTGCATGCCCCTGTCATATTTCTTACCCCTACAAAAAAATTTCTTTCTTCCCGTACTCCAGGGGTTAATTTTCTTAAGTGAAGAGTGGAAAATGTGCAATATAAGGATTCATGCCTTGAGATTTCAGATTATTAAATAAATTGTTATTTTTTTGTGTAAAGTCACTTTTCTAATGCTGAAAACCATTGTGTTTATTTTGATAAAACTCAAGTCATCAAACAGCTCTTGTAGTGTTTTCATGTTTGTTTTATAGTCCAGCTTTGTTGGTGCTACCACATGGAGAGCCAGCACTTACTCCTTCCGAGGCTGCTTCATTAGTACCAAGTAATTTTCATTGTTGCACTCTGTAATCTACTGTGCTGCTTGCTGCTGATGCATTTGTCTGCTACGAAAACAATTGCTGAGGGACCCAAACCCAGTCAAGTGTATCTACTTAAAGTATGCTAAAGCCTATCTAAGAAGTCTCTCCAGTCTTTTCTGCTGGGCAATGTTCTGTTCTTATTTTCCTACAAGGAGACATATTTTCAATACAGACACAACCCTCTCAGAGGCTAGAAGGGTAGCTGTTTCTTTAAAGAAAGGAATAAATGTAAAATGTGCTTCTATACAAAAGCCTTTAGTTTGTCTTGGTTATCTTTTAAATGGGGCTCAAACTACACATGCACATAGATAAATATATTTAATGTAGTTCATAAGGAAGGGAGCAGAAATTTCTATATTGCTGGCTTGTTTACAAGTGTTTTTATAGACTAAGGTGAGTATTCACTGACTAGATGAATTTAAGCTCTTGAGCCCTACTTTTATTATACCAAGCATGACACTGACCACATTGTTCATGAAGCAATCACGAACAATCTCCTTTCTATCCGCAGTTCTTTCCATGGCATAACACTTGATGAAGTTAACCCTGCACTACTCATTTGGTGAAGGAAACTTGGTAGGATTTTCATAATCTTTTAAATTGCAGAGGTTAGGCTCAGGAACTTGCTCCCATTTCTACGACTATTTTCCTGACTGAACAAAATGTTTTCTCACCTGCAGTAGAGATCTGAGGACACTGAGCTGAATTGGTAAAAATATATTTACCTTAATGAGTTTAACTTTACTGAACTATTGCAGTAACCCTTTGCAGCAGAAGGTAGTGTTACTAACTTTATGAGAAAGTCTCAAATGTGTTTTATTGAAATACACTGACGCTTCTTCCAATATTTTTGTGAAAAATCAGTAACACATTCTACCCCATTTCATTCAAGCTCGCTATAAACATGAAATATTAGTGAAAATCAATTTTTTATGGGTTTATTGGCACTTTGGAGAAGAAATGAATGAAAATTACCATGTCATGTGGATCCCTTGACAACAGTAAAATATCTACTGGATTTAGCAGGATCACCATCAATATGAAGTTTCTTGTTTCCCTTTCTACACTTTCTAATACCTCTGGTTGCTAAAGCAGTGATCATCTGTGTTTTGTGACGAGCTCTTCCACTCTCAAGAGACATTTGCATTCAGTCCCGGATATTTCTTTTGACTTCACAATCTTTTAGACTTCCATAATTCACATACGACAATCTAAATACCTCTCCTTGTTCGTCTAGTGGATTGTTTGTCTAGTCATTGTATCCCCTCTTTCACTTTTTATCTCTGTGCTTGAATTCATGTTCCTGATTTCAGAGCCACAGCAATATTTTACTTATAGCTCTGGGAAAGTGCTTCATGTGGTAGGAGAAATCATTTAAGAAATAAAAGTCTGCAGCTCATAGATTTTTATGAATGCCAGATTTTGTTGGGATTATGTGCACACAGTAAATGTAGTCACTTTGTATGTGTATTCTATTCCATGACATGTAAATTTAATAAGGCAAAAAAATTAATTTTACTTGTGAACATTATTACATCTTTGCATGGTCGAGAGTTTAGAGAAGTTCTGTTAAGACTCATATAATTATGATGGAGATTTTTTAAACTTGCTGGTTTTTTAAAGTGTTCATCAGATTGTTTGATACTATTTTGGTTTACTTCTTGCAGTTAGGCTGAATAAGCATTTTCAGTGGTGTAAATAATAAAACAAATTTTTACTTGTAACATTTGAAAATAATAACAATAATTTAGTTTGAATCTAATGTCTCCTGCACTAGAGTCATGCAGTTTTAGTCTTGTTGTATGAGCTTGTTTGCTTTCTAATTTAAGATGTTCAATTTTCACAGAAATCCAGTGTTTTCAAAAAAATAATTACTGTTAAAAAATGACAGGTTGGATCACAAACGAAAAAATCATCCTCAAAAAAAAGAATGCAACTGAATAAGCAAAGTTTTAGTTCTCCTTTAAAAGACATCACTAGTCTGATAATTATTGCTGACATAACTCATGGACAGAATCAAGTACCATGTTAAAAAATATACATATCACATTTATGCATAAATAAAATATTGCTAGAACTAGAAGTATGAGAAGGCAAGGGGTCATAGTACCCAATTTTAGACACTAGGAGTTAGCTATCAAGTGAAAACTGATCATTATAGAACTCCTCTGTAGGGCAATTAATTTTGCTTATCCTTAAGTCTTACCATGAGATGACCTTTAGGAAGTACTTACCTCTTTCCAGTAAGTACAAAAGAAGCCTAGTTTGACTGAACACCATTTAATTAGGGCAGATGAATCTCATTATCTTAGCACTAGATGATACCAAGGGCTTCCAGTATTCAAAAGTAGTCCTTAAACAGAAATATACAAGCTAGAAAAGCAAAATACTTTTTATCATAAAAACATCAGTTCTTCTGAATGAGATAAAAAAGAGGGAGGGAAAGAGCTTGCTCCCTAGCTCTTGTGTTCTTACAAGAAGGTTTGTTTCCTCCAGTACTGACAAATCAGCAATTTAAGTGCTTCCAAACACATTTGTGTCTCCCTGGCAGAGAGCCTTTCCCTTGTGCCGGGGTGAGGAGCTGCTCCCTGCAGAGCTGTGCTCTCTGCTCTTCACACGAGTCTTGCATCGCCCACATGAGCTGTAGGCACCCTGCTGCATCCCTGCCAGCCTCATCCTCCCCTGCAGACGGGTCTCCACGCTGAGCATCCACAGATGTTGGTTGGGAAAGCACAATCCCCTCTCCCATCACTTTTTATGAAGTGGTTTGACCTGATGCAGAGAGTAGAGCTGGAGCGATCACTCAGCCTTCTCCTCCACTGAGAGCTCACGCCCCACAGGCTCAAACACACTAAACCCTTTAAAATCTCACCAGAAAATGGTCTCCAAGAAGTTCACCTAGAAGTTTCACAGGGAATTTCCCATCTCCATGTTTCCATTTCCAGATTACCACTGGCACAATTCTCATCATTATGACTAATGCAGATTACCATGAACCAGGTTTCATAATCATGTTAGTAGTGGAAGGGAGAGCTGCACAGGCTGGAACTACTGCTATTTGTCTTGTTTGCATTGTTGGGATGTGTGTGGAAACAAACAGGGTATACTTCAGAGTTTTGGGGATTTTCAGAATTAAAACATTTTAAGTGGGAAGTACTTAAAATTTGGTATGTCTTACTCACAATACTTGTTTTCTTTGTCCACCTGCCTGTATGTGCTCTGGCATGAGTCCTGAGGTGTCTGCCTCCTGCCTCCATTCCTGGGGGTCAGACTGCCTTATTTCAGAAATTTCATGCTCTGAAGCACCTAAAAATCTCACTCTTCAGTTGAAAGCACAGTGGTCAGGAAAAAAAAAAAGCGCTTTTCTCCCCCAGCTGGCTTGTTGCCCTGCTTATCTAAGCAGGTGTATCAGAGGTGGACCACAGCACTGCCTTCCTTTCTTTCTTTTGCCCTGCTTAAAAAGGACAACAGTGAGCTGTCTCTGCTCTTTGACAGAACAACTGCAGGTGCTCGTCATAAAAATTACCTCCCTTGGTGAATAAATTTTCTCTCTCTATTCTTTCTCATTCTATAGCACTCCTGAGCACTTGACAGTATGTCCAGCACTCATCTGTGGGCCGAGATTCCTAAAATTCTTGTCAAGCTCAATATTTCACCAGATCTAATGCTGAATATTTGTCTGCATTACATCTTGCATTACCCATATCAAGCCTCAGCCTGCTTTGGCTCTTTCTTTGGGTATTTGAGATGGAACAGATGTAACAGATGATTTGGCTATTCTCTTGACTGTGTACTCAATGTATTAGTTTTGCTTTAGATGAATGCACAAAATTTTAACAACTTCTTTAGGGAGGCTATTTAAAAGCCAGATGTATTTCGCAGTTAGGAAGACATAATAGGGAAAGTTTTCTTTTTCAGGTTGTACAGAACTAATTGTATACTACTTATGATTTTACTGCTAATTTATATTCAAATAAGAATATAGATGTCCCCTGACAATATTGCAGGAGCTTTTTTATTCCTTGAAATTGCAGGTATTATGAGGAAATAAATTGAATTCCCGAAATTTTACATTCACATTGGCTTCTATTTCCAAAAACAAGTGAGCAGGTCTGTTGTTTATCACACAGAACTTAATCCTGTTCAATAGTTCAATGACCCTTGCATCAAATCCTGTATTTCATTTTTGTGCAAGTACAGGAACCTAACTCTAGCAAGGGAAATAGTAATTGAGGAACACCTTATGAAGAGACTTTTATTTTCCCTTGATATTCTTTTTCTCTTTTGAAAGTCTGACTTCTCCTTTTAATTTTATGCCTCAAAAGAATATTGAAATATTTCAAGATAAGACAGTAGACTGCCAGTACAAACTGATACCAAAATTCATCTAGCGAGAGTTAAATTCCTGAATAGCAGTTAAAATAGCAATTATGTAGGAAACAGCATTGCAACCAGCATTGTAAACTCAGAGAAACCTGTACTGCACACACACAAACCAGTGTAGCTATACGAGATAAAGTGTTTCTTTGAAGTTTTCCAGGTGCCTTGGTGTCTTCCTCAAGCACAGGAGCTGAATTTTGTTGACAGAAATAGGGACTTTGCTGTGAAATGTGTTCAGATTTTAATGTGGAAATGGTACATTTAACCTGGAGCAAATATGTGAAAATGTCATCCAGGACAAAATTTGACAATTACTTTCCAAGCAGAACAAAATGAACTTTTTGCATGTAATGTTTCTGAAAGCTATAAACTGTGGTTCCTCACAGTCTTACAATGGGAGCTAAATAAACAACGATCAAAACCACAGTAAAATTATCATATTCAAAGTGGAAAATAATTTTAACATTTTTTGTTTGCTAACAATTTTCCAGTCACAAATATAGGGATTGGTAAATAAATGTTGCAATAATTTATGTAAATGAAGAAAAATTATGAGCAGGCTAGTTTACTGTTTATACAGCTCCTAATTTGTCACTTGTCCAGAAATGTGCCTACAGTTCTGATAAGTAGCATTGAATCTAGAATTTCCACAAATTCTGAATGTGTATTTCTCCTCCATTTTTTCCATTGAAAAAAACTGGACCTGAACAAAATGATGTTAACTCTACTGGAATTTATGTAGTTATTTCCCTCTGAGGTGACTAATTAGAATTATAGCTAGATCCTACATGGGGGGATGCATGTTTCTTTCTACTGTCTCCAGGGAGAGCTTATGGTGACCTTTGATGTATTTTTTTATTATAGATTGGAAAAAGATTTATTTAATTTCCATGCCATACTATTACAATTACATCCTCTGCAATGTCAGAACATCCTTCCCAGAGTTTGGGGTCCCAGACACACAAAATTAGTGAGAAAGTAACTAACTTTACCACCAGAGATGATTTGCAGAGTATTTATCGAGCATCTGAAATCGATCATATGGATGGGAAGCAAGCCTCAGATTTTCCAGAGCCTGCTCTTTTGTTGACCCATAAAGTGGCCAGTGCTCATTTATACAATTCACACCACCAAACTCAGGCTTATTCCTTTCTTGTGCTATATTAAAATTCAATGTCTACTGATACTTTTTTCTGCATTATGAATTTCATCTCTGTAACTACATGTCATAGTGTGTAGAGAAATGAAAAGGCCTAAGTTCAGTTGTGCAATGGAAAGTCAAAGTACTTTTTCCCTACCAGCAATCCAACTTCATTTACCTATCAATCAATTGTAAGATTAAAAAGCTAACTTTCATAAGATGCCCACTTTTCCAGAATTCAGCATTTTCAGTATTGTGAGCTGTTGTGCAAATCTGAAGAGCAAGGGTCCAGTTGCTCACTAAGGTGTAATATCATTGCTGTAAGCACTGCTTTGCCATGTGGTAGTTCTATATGCGTTGTATAGGTGTTGACATTGTAAATCATGCTATCACTTAGTCATTTTCCTGTTTTTCTTTTCACAGCTGAAGCATATAACACATCTGGAATATGTCCTAACATCAGTGCATGTGACTGTCTGGTGGTTATACATACAGAGTGTTCAGAATGTGTGAATTGTTAATCTTTTCTATTATTTGGTACCTGTGAATGAAGGCACTAACCACTATTCAGTATTCAATACTCATGGCAAATACATCCATAATTCAGCATTATTCCATCTACTTAAAACTACTGCATATATTTGTAGTATCTCAAATTCTATTACTGCTTCTGTTCCATGGCAGAACAGATTTTCTCTTAATCCCTGGAGACTGTATGGTATTACGAAGACATTAGTGGTGAGAACAACTTTATTAAGCCTCCTGAGTTATGAACAGAGTTCTATATATCCATAATGAGGCTCTTTATATTAATCATCTACCTCCATGTTAATTTCCCTATACCAATCCTGCAATTCTAAAGAATCCAAAAGGGATTGCAAGGACCAGGAAAAAACCCACACAGGGTCATAAAGCACAACTTTTTAGAAAGCCACATACAAGTCACGAAGCTGTACAGCAGCAGCAGAAGCGTGCCTGGGTACATTAGGAGGAAGATGGACTCTGAGGAGCAGTGCCACTCCATTCCACTGCTCTCCCCCAGCTTTGCTGACAAGCTGCTGCTGGCATCAAGTGACCAAATCCTACTATTTTCTTGTTTGAGTAAGGGCTCTGAGTGCACCTCTCTTTCCTGCCGGTGCAACCCCCTTCCCGTGGAATGTGGGGGAAGATGTGCCCATGATCCTGCCTTGCTGCCTGGCTGGGGGCAGTGAGTTCTGACCTGCTGCCTGCCTAAGGTTACTGAGAGAGATTGTCTCTTCAAAAACGAATGGCAGCAACATGTTTTTGAGGTTATGAGACTTGTCCTGAGCTAAACAAAAGGTTTTCAGAGCATGGCACATTGAAATGAGATTTCAAATGGTCAACATCAGCCTTCTAGGTCATTAGATATTCCCTCTTCTTTGAAAGTAAGTCAGTATAAATTATTTCTGTACTTTCAGTGTGAATTCCTTTCATTCATAAAATTATCTCTTTCTATATTCCAAGGTAGTAGATGGGTCACATTGGGCGCAGAAGCAAATGCACTAAGCTCTGAATTAGCTGTCTGATCTTGCTAAGAAGGTAACCCACAGGAACATGACACCAATTGATTTTAGATACCTCATTTTTTAATGCCATTGATGACATCTCATATCTGCAGTTTCCCATGTTAAATTTTGAAGAAGTTTAATCTCAGAGAAAGCTTTATTCAATCATTGTGCTTTTAGATGAACAATGTGCACTTTCCCCCTGAAGTTTAACGCAATACAATTTTGTTTTCAGGTGTTTCTGCTTCACCAGTGTATTCCATTAAGGCATTTTCAGAATCATAAATCAGAATAGCTCTTACTACACTGTGCATATATTCCTTAATAAGATCTGGGAATGTCTCTGTTGGGATCTTTTTTTTTTCTCTTTTTGGTTGTTGTTTCTTTTTTAATCAGAATGTTCTGACTTTTTTTCCTGAGTGAGCCTGTTGCAAAATTCCTTGAAGACTGATATATATAACACTGAAGTCTTGACAGTTGTCTCATACTGCTGCATATTTTTTAGTGATTAGGGTAGTGGTTCAACAATGTCTAGCCTATGAAAGACATAAATGAATTACGGTGATGCCAGAAGGCTTTGATGCTCTGTATTTTCCAGCATGACAGGCTGGAATTATTATTATTCTCTTAGTATTATTACTTGGAACTCTGCATTCATAATTTTAGATTTTCACTGTCAGAACATGAAATGTGACTTTGGTGGAAAGTTGGGATCTGATTTTTCAAATTATTAGTTGCCTTTGGTGAAATTTAGCCTTATTGCCACTCTTACAGTTGATGATCCTTGAGTATATTTAAAAGATCTTTAGAGTAGAAACAAAAATGAATCATAGCAATTAAAATCCTCCTCTAGCTACAACAACTCTTTCATTCATTCTTCTCTAAAGTAATGTTTTATATTCATAATACGTTAAAAATTAAGTGCTGAAAGCATATTCAAAAACATTTTCAAAATGCTTTCACTTTTCACCTGTAATTGAGTCATCAATATTAGCAACCAGCTATGAAACTAATTTGGCTTATTGCATTACTCATCCTCATATCTTAATTATTGATTAACACTCTTACTGACAGTGAAAGTTTCCCTTTGAAATGTAATTACTGCATTGTAACACTGTGCTATGACTGTCTCCAAAATTATCTGTGCCACAAATTTTCTTTATAATTAAAATAATATGTTTCAATTTGCGTCTGGGCAGTCAGGCAAGTATCTTCATACTATATTCACATGCATTAAAGGATCGTTTGTAACAGACAAGGGAATTAAACATCATGATATGGTTTATTTCTCCAGAAAATTAACTCAGTAGCCAAATGAGTGTCTCATGGCTTTTGCCACCTGCTTACCTTCCTTCATTGTCTGTATAACCCTTGAAAAGATCATGTTTATTTGATTAAAATGCAGTATCCCTGGGAAATTAAAAAAAAAAAAGTTTTTCTTCATGCTAGCAACTCTGTTAGCATCTTACACTAAGTCAATCATAACATGATGAAAATATTAATGTCCATATTAAGGTATTATATCTGATATAGTATCTATTTTATATTCTATTTTAATAGATCATAGAATGTGTAAGTTTGGTCTTGAAGAAGATAGTTTTCTATGTGTTGAGTTTGGAGAGACATGAAGCAAAATTTTCATGTTTTTAAGAAGCCTGAGTGACTACTCTTTAGTAACCAAAATGCTTGTACACTCATAGAAACTATTTTTGAGCTACTGCAAAGGACTCTAAGGAGCATTGTCTTGTTGGTCACAGCACAGCAGCAGTTTCTTCTCTATCAGCTGGGTAACTATTCCCAAAATTGCTTGTATTGCATCTGGTCATCTGTACTATTGCAATGAATCAGTTTACCTTGTCTGCATCAGTTTATTTAAGCCATCAACTTAATTCACTTTGTGTTGTATTATCCCTATCATAATGGCTTTAGGGAAGGTACAGTGAAAATTCTGGATTAAGTCCACTCCCCAATAAGCAATCCAATCTTAACAAGAGAAAGTCAGAGACCTCGACTAGAACTGAGTCAGTTATGAAGCCCAGAATATAGGTTGGAATGTACCTAAATTTGACCAGAACAAGGGGAAATATGTGATTGTGAAAAGCACATTTAGCAAGCAATGACAAGCAAGTGGGCTAAGATGGCTACTGGAGGGCAGGAGAGGGCTTGTTTTGTCAAGGACTCTGTGTAGTCAGTGGTTTCAAGATGAGTTTATACTGTAGTGGTAAGAGAGGAGGATGTTGAAGAGTAAGTTAGGATATAAGTTAGCCATTGTGCAAGCATGGGAAGGATGCAGTCACTGGCGCAGGCTGAGATGTCACGGAATGTATGGTTGTCATGATTGGAAGTCCTCTCACAAAGGGCTGTTGTAAGCCAGACAAGGTAATTTTTTTGTTTATTTTCTTCCTATAAAACATGTTTCCACTGCTTTCTTATTCATGTTGCTCTTCATGACTTTCTTCCTTACAAAAGTAGTTAATAATCAGATAAGAAGTAGTGATAACAAGTAGTTTGGGGATAATCAATAATTAGAAAGTTATTTGTCTTAATTGCAGCTGTTATTCTTTTTCACACTATGTGTCTTCTGTTTTGTGTCCTCCTTAACATCTGGAAATTTCTTAATACAAAAATTTAATTTTTCTGTAGTTTTACTATTAGTAGACTAATTAGCATCTCTGCTTTTAAGGATTGATAAATCACACTTTACTGAAGTAATATTTCAGATTTTGAAAATCAGAGAGGCTGATGTCAGCAAAGTAGTTTTAGGTCCAATTTCTTTTGAGAAGCATGGAATTATGAGATATAACCAAAGACATTAAACTGACACTAATCATCCCATCTTGTAGTCACTTTCCCCCCCAAAATGTAGTCCTTACCCCCAAAATTACAGATATTTCTTTTTAAACTAAAAAAAGGAAGGCACACAAAATAGTTTCATTAAAGGACTCTGCTTTGGGTAACCATATTCCCAACTTGGACAGTGTTACACATCCAAACTTCCAAACAGTTCTTACCTGACAAAATAGGTGAATAAAGAGATCTTTGAATTTCTACAGCTGCTCCAGGTCTCAGGCTTCATATCATCCTCCATCCTGACAAGTAATTACTTATATGCAATTTCCCTGTGAGATTTAAAAGCTGTGCGATGTTTATAGAATTGCATATGCAGCCCACACGCTGATACTCAGCGCAGGGTGCCAGCTGACAAACTGTGCTTGTGGTGCTCTGGTGGGCAGGGAGTTTTCTGTCCAGCTATAACAGCAAAAAGATCATAGAGCCATAGATTCACAGAATGGCTTGGGATGGAAATGACCTCAAAGATCATCCAGATCCAAGCCCCCGGCCATGGGCAAGGACACCTTCCACTAGACCACGTTGCTCAGAGCCCCATCCTTGAACACTTCCTGGGATGGGGGACTCACAACTTCTCTGGACAATCTGTTCCAATGCCTCACCACCCTCACAACCAAGGCTTTCTTTCTAATATCCAATCCAAATGTACCCTTTTCCACTTTGAAGACACTCCCTATTGTTCTGTCAGTATACACCCTCGCAAAAATCCCTCTCCAGCTTTGTTATCGGGCCCCTTTAGGTCAAATAAACTGCGTGGGTCACCTCTAACACTTCCTTAACCTGTCCCCTCAGGCTACAGAAGAAAGCTGTGTCAATTCCATGGAGCTGACAGAATAAATTTTAAAACTAACAAGTACTTTCAGATTTTTTGAGGCTTCATACGTTTCTTAGGAATAAGTGATCTTTGAATAGATATTAATTTTATTTATCAGAACGTAAATTTTTAGCAATGCTTTCATGAGGGCCTACATTGCAGGTCTACGTTGAAATGAAGTGCAAAAAAAAAATCAGAGCAAATAGAAACATTTTCTTAATACCACTTTCAGGTTCTACAAATTTAAAATGCCTGTTCTATGAACATTTTTTTTCTCCTTAGAGTGGTCTCTTTGAGTCTGGTTTCTATAAAATTTGTCATTTTATTTCTGTTATTAAAGTAGTTGCAATGATAAACATTCAACAATCAATAGTTGCTCAGTTATTTCATTCATAGTATTAAGTGCTTTCAAGCCCTATTGCTGCAAATTATAATAGTCAAAGTACATATGCAATTGATAATTTACTTGTTGAATAACTCATTCTCAGTTATTTTCCACTGCTGTTGCTGATAGGAATCTTTGGAAGGATGATTAATGTGTTCTACATAGCATGCTAAAGCCACAAGATTTGCAGCTGCATGCTTGCCAAAAGAGAGAAAATACTTCTGCTCTGTAGCGCATGTAATTAAGCATCCAGCTGTTGAAAATGTTATAAAATAATGAAGCATAATTGGAGAACTTTTAAGCAGGATTTCTGCTCTCGTAGCAGCTGGTACAAATGGAAAAGCCTAGTAAACAAAAAGTGGCAGTGCATCTTCCCATTGTGATTTAACAAGAAATTGATATATGCATACCCCTAAGAAAAAGGAAAGTCAACAGAGTAACTGAAGTAAGTAAAAGTGGGGAAGGGGTCATCAGAACTATTGTCTGTGAATAAACCACTAGAAGCACACACAGATAACGAAAGAAATAATTTCCTATGACATTACCTGCTAAGCAAAGTGTTACTAACAGCAAACCTTCCAGAGAATAATGTGGCATTTTCTTGAATGCACAGTGATTAGTGGCAAATGAAGCACAGCTCCAAATAGTTTCCTTTTAAAAACTTCTTGTTACTTTTGCAAGGGGCAACGATAGCATAGGTTTACACTGCTGCTGGTGTAAATCATATCTCCAAGGAAGTCACCAACATGGTGCTCATATTTATTTAGTGAAAATCTAAAATCTAAGCCAAAGGAAGGAAGCTGAAATCAAAGAACAATCCTTAGTCATATGCACAGTTCCACAAATACCAAATACAACCTGATACAGCTGTGCTACTAACCTTGTGAAACTAAGAAAGGGCCAGTATATGGAAAACAGGCAACTGTAAACCTTTCACTTGAACAGCCTGCAAAATGATTCCCACTCTGAGCAGACTGAAGGATGGAACACATCATCTGTGTCGTTGAATCTGTTTCAGGTAATCGCATCATATAAGGTGTTATGCAACACATATATAATGATTTGTTTCCTAAAGCAGGTGTTCAAAAGTATTCATGTTCAAAAGTATTTATGTATTTTCTACACTGCTTCAGTTAGAAAACTGTCCCAGCACCATACTTTTGCAGAGCTTGGGTGAAAACCTCTCATTTAACTATGAATTTATTTATGACTACTACTGTTACATGCATTGTACCACTGGAACTGTTTTCATGGGACTTCTAATCACACAAAAAATGCTACTCTGGTCCATGCAATTTGGATTGAAAATTATTGTTTATTGTAGTAACATTAGAATGGATTGTGATCTGACTGGTCACACATAGAAAGCAGCAGAGCACTGGAGACCATCTTCACAGAGAAAACCTAGGGAGAATAGCTTATATAATAGTTTTTAAATATATTTCACTATATCTTGATTTGACATGATTGCAATATCTGTTTTCATCCAAATATTTCATTCATCCACCCATGTTTCAGTAGGGTGACACCACCTTTCTTCAAAACAAAGATTTCTGGAATGAAGCAATGCTGTTGCTTTTGTTAAAGGCAAAACCCAGAGGTGGTGGACAGATAATCTGCCTGAGCACTCAGAAGCACTGTCTTAGCTTTGTAGTCTGACAGACTGCTGACAGTTTTCACAATTCTTTAACTGTTTCTGTCTAATTCCTGACATCCGTATAAGTAAGAATGGGATTTATTTAACTATTAGCATTTCTGCCTGCTAGCTTTCTCCAGACTTTTCCAAATCTCTCAAAAGCTGTTTAGCAGTTTTGTAAATTGTGCTTGGCAAGGCAAATTTTTAGCAGTAGATTATATTTGCTTTTTTCAAATTTTCCTGACTTTCTTAACCTCACTCTTCTGTGAAAAACAAAGTACATTGAGTATTAGCAGAAAATTTAGCTTCAACTTGTATTTAATATTCTTGTGCTTTTCAATATGAACTTTTATTTTTCATCCTGCTTTACTTCTTTCTATCATAGCAATAAGTGAATGTAGCATATTTCTGGACCCGAAGTTTCTGTGCCAGTAATACTCAAGTGATCGTATTTTAGTCAGTGCTTCATATAGTGCAATATTTTTAAAGCAAATGCTGTACATTCTAAGTTGGAGAGACCTTGAAAAGGGATATTAAATACGTAATTTCTGTCACATTTGAAAGTATAATATTAATCTTACCTTTGAAGCACCCGCTTTTGTTTTTACAAGCTTAATACAAAACCTTTCTCAGTTAGGATTTGCATGTGTGAGTAGTCAATTGGTAGCTAACATTGCAAATATATGCAGACACGGGATAAAACTCTACACAGCCTGAAAGTTGGTAGCTAAAAAACGGTTGGTTAGGGACCAGATTTTATTATACTATTTGTTTTTCTCCCGTTATTTTTCTAAGGCTTTTTTTTTTTTTTTTTTTTGGTAACAAGTTATCCTAAACCTACTAACTTTGTTTTAAAAGGTGCAGATTATATATACAGTAGATTTGCAGAAAATAGTTGAGGTATGACTGAGGTGTTGCTGCTTTGCTGCTGCTATTATTCCTTCTTGCACAAAAGTGTCCTATTCAGTGCAATTTGCAGCCCCTTGTGTAGTGAGGAACATGTCATTTTGTAATAGCTGTCCATCTAGTGTGAGGGAGGGCCAAGGGTGAGGACCCTCAGAGTGGAATTCCTTCCACCCTTCTTTTCCCATATGTGATTTAGGTAAGTAATCTAAAATTCCTCCATTGACTCTTTCCATAATCATTTGAGAGTGAAACACTTGTAAAGTTGTTTCAACTTATCCAGACTAAAGTGTTAGTTGGTTATGATGAATCATTCTCTAGGGGCGTCTACCTCTTCTGTTTAGTGTAGAAAGACCAAGATGACTTTTTTAGTCTAGACACCTTGTTTTCAGATGAATGGATTCAGACATGTGAATGCTGCCACCACAGCCTAGTGGATTCTAGAAGTCAAGACCCCCCAGTCATTTTGCTTCAGACAATCTGGAGGCTCAGACATATCTCAAGTAACTTTACTCAGTTCGTCAATTTTAAGGTTTTGGCATAATCAGAAAAGTGGGGGACAACTCCCTGTACTACATCTTCTATAAAGACAGATGTGCTACAGAGTGAATTGATGGCAGATTTTACTTTCTTGCAAACATCCCTTCTTTTGCAAGATTGTATTTTTATATAGAAATACATTCTTTCTTTACATTCCAATAAAAAAAGAGATTCAATCACTTGTTTGCAATTATCTTGCTTAAGCAAAAACATGTGAATAACTTAGTGGAACTTAACCCCAGGATTATAGCATGAAAGAGTAAACTTTTCGAATAACCCAAGCTCATTACAATCCCAGCTTGCTTTAAAAGTCTCTTTATGTTTTTACTTTCATGTATATCCATGAAAGGCACATTCAGAGGCATTGAAGGCCATTATTGCGCTTGAACTTGCTAATATCTTGCTATAAATGTCTCATTGGATTTCTGCTGTTTCTGCACATGTCTAAGACACATTTCCTTAGCCACAGAATGCATTAACATACTTTAATATGTCTTGAGAAGCAAAATGTCAGCGATAAGCTGCTGCATGAAAAAGTAAAATAGGAGTGTTAGCTTTAAAGTACAAAATTTCAAACGTAAACCACAACAAACCCAGCTGATCTGTGGTACATATGGTGTCTTAGGAAAAGGTCTCAGAGAGGGTACTCATAATGTTGTTAGACACCCAAGTGTTTGCTTTGGTGGTTTAAATCTGCACTGACTGTTTGTCACGTCCAAACCGAAGGCCAGGTAATTGCAGCTGTCTTTCTTCAGCCTTCTGAATCAATGTGACTGCTATTCTTTTGTATTCAAACGGATACATTTTTGTTGGGTCTACAGAATGGATGATGTTAGTTTTTGACTATCTGAAAAGTGTTGCGGGGAAGCTATTATCATCACCTTCAAACAAACGCTTAATTGTAGTTATGGTCAATTAGCCTATCATAGTCTATGACTACAACCAAATGTAGGAATCTACGCTGAAGCTAGCAATACATGAATTCTGAATCATCAATGGAAAGAGTTTTCATACCATTCAAAAATCTTACGGTGATTTGTGCAGATGAACATGTCTGTACAGCAGCTACCCAACATTAGGTCAGATGAATTCCACCCTAAAACATTAAATATGGCCCACTTCATATTATTGCATTACAAATATTAGTTGTTTATGTTGTATCTTACAAATAAGTCCAAGAATAATCTTAGCTGTTGTTCATATGCAAGAATATTTGCCACTCAATTAACTAGTAACTATATACTTAAACAGTCACATTAGGTTATAGTTTTGTTCAGTTCTTTTTCTTTATCCTCCTTATTCACAACAGGTATCTAGTCAAGGTCAAGTTTCCTATTAGTATGCTAAAACACACTGCTCTTGCTCAGGAGTTAGTCTCATAACTTATGTGAGTGAGAGTTGTAAATCACTGGTACATTTAAAATTTGGCTTCTTGGTGTTAAGCAAGGCAGTGCACAGCCTCAATTTTACTTTGCTTTGCTTGTGTGATTACAAGGGAGCTTTTTATCTCCCTTCTAGGTTGGAAAGCTGATGCTGTCGTATTTAAAATTCATATTTCTGAAGTAGAAAGTCTTTCTGATTTCGGAATCTTCTGGGGAAATTTTCCAGATCCTCTCTGTTGGCAACATGGCCTTACTGCCAATTTACCCTAGATATATGAAGTACTGGAACTCATGGAAGAGTAATCCATGATGAGGAGCTGATGTTCAACATATAGGGGTTTTTTTATACCTATATGGGATGTCAAAAGCAGAGGTGTTCATCCTGTGTAGTCAATATACCCTTGACACCAGTTCTGGTCATTTGTCCAGTCCTAGGCTCCAATTCGTGCATCCAGAATTATTAGAAAGCCATGAGGAAGGAATCCTCCCAGCTCTTTGCACCATTTCTTCTTCAGTTTTCACTCAGAAGCCTGCAAAATCATCAATGAATAAGAGCACAGGATTCCTCCCTATCACTTTTGAAGACTCAAATTAAACTTTAAGACTAAAATGTCGTGATTAGCCAAGAAAAGCTTTCAGTTTCTTCATATCAGTCTTTCAATATTGAAGTGTTTTCTCTTTTCCATGATTTAACATTCATTACAATCAAGTGTATCTAGCTCTTAGAGTCACAGAAAGTCTTTGAAAAGATAAGCTCAGTACAACTTAGTAGAGGTTAGACATGCCTGCTGGTATCTGCAGAAAGCCTGGGCCAGTGATAGATACCAGGAAGTGTGTCTGTTTGTCAGATGTTGTGAATTATGAGCATGATACCTTCACTTGTTAACTGCTATTTCATCTTGTAGAGCATGTTAGCAGCCATGCCTAAGATACAGATGTGCACAAGGTAGTTTGTGAGGCCTTTTGTTTTTTTCCACATTTAGGTAGACCAAGGGCCTTGTTATGTCCATATAGGAGTACCATTTGTTTATTCAAGAAGAATCTAAGCATGGATTTTGAGTCTGGAGGATTCACTTATTGGGTGAATCTTTGTCTGCACAGAACTTAATATTCTCTTACATTCTTAAGGACATTTGTATTCAACTACTCATTTGCATTTTATTCATGTTTGGTTATTTACGTTCTTTTGGTAAATAACAGAAAAAGGCTATGTCAGAAAGAGATTGATAGATTTTCTTCTTGATCTTCAAGTTTTGTTTGTATTTAATTTGTTTCTTAGCTTAGTCTTCTAGATTTTTTGAAGCTTCAAAAATTTCCCATTATTTATTTCCTTGACTAAATGTACTGTGAAGCTGACATTTTTTCCTCTTTAAGCAGGTGGTGAGTTTTCACCTTTAAACAGGTGGTGAGTTTACCCCTGGAGGTCATTGTCTTTTCAAAAAAGGAAAAATTAAAGGAATGATCTTCAATTGAACTTAACACAAATTTGATTTATTGTTAAGTTGTGAAAGGTGGACATTAAGCGCATTGTTTACTGCATTTTTTTCATCACACTATGCTTCCTCTTAAATTATTCGTAGAGCATAAAGGTGTGTGTTTGGTTAACATTCAAGCTCAAATTGAATTTTATTTTGTTAATCTTATAGTTTCCTGCTAAGTTACTTGCGTGGGAATGTAATTTTAAATGGAAGAGGTTCACTTCTCTTTCTGCAGAAATAAAAATACTAAAATTAGTGACACAGAGATATAAAAACCCAACAAGACTACTAAACCAGCACCGTAATATATAAGGTAAGTGGCACTGTGGAAATGGTGGCTGTAAAAAAAGTGCAATTCATTCTGTACTACCCAAGTGCACAGCCTTATAAAAAACCCCACACTGCAGACCAAGAGACATGATTCCATTTGCTCTGTTTTGTAGTAAATTTGTCATGAAGTATCTAATATCTGCTGGAAGGCCAACACTGCAGACCACAAGCAATCCAGGTGTGTGCATTGGTGAGATAAACTCACGACATGGATGACAGTGTTGTTGACGAAGGGGCATGCTTTGCTGGATCTGATCCTTAAAAAGAAGGGAGAACTGGTTGAGGATTTTGGCTGTTGGCTGTAAGTGGCCATGAGATGTCAGAGTTCAGGATCCTGAAAGAAGGGAACAAGGCGAACAACAGGATTCCAACCTTGGACTTCAGGAGAGAGAGCTTTGACCTGTTTAGGGATGTGCTTGCAAGAATCCCATGGGAAACCACACTGGAGAGAGGATATTTCCATGGGGAGATGGTTGGTTTCAAACATCGTCTCCTCCAGCCTCAAGAATGGTCCATCCCAGTGAGCAGGAACTCAAGCCGTGGTGGCAGAACACATACGTGGGTGAACAAATTGCTCCTGATTCAACTCAGGCATGAAAAAAATACATGTGAAAGGTGGAAGCACAGTCAGGTTACCTAGGAGAAATGCAAAATCCCAGAATCACAGAACAGCTGAAATCAACTGGCACCTCTGGGCATCATTTAGTCCAACTGTCCCACTCAAAACAGGGTCATCTGTAGAGAACGACACAGGTCCATGTCTGGCTGGGTTTTGATTATGTCCAAGGATGGACATTTCACAACATCCCTGTGCAGCCCATCCCTGTGTTTGGTCACCCTAAGGCACTCAGACACCTATGCTGTATGTTCAAATATTTTAAAATGTTGCATTAAATTAAAAATAAAAGAAAAAAGAAAGAAAAAAAGCATATCCTAATAGCCAAGACCGGGACCAATAATAACATAGACAATCTCTCTCTAAATTACAGATACCTTTTTTCACACCTACTTTGCTAGGAGTAAAAAAGTGCCTAACTTCCGTGTAGAGAAAATGGTGAACAGTAAGTATTTTTGAAGGCCTCTAGAGAGAGTTCCTGTCTGCCTTAGGTTCTTAAATTAGGCAGACTGATGCCTTTTCAGTGTGTGTCAATTATTAGAAATGAACCAATGCAGAAGAATGTAGCAAGGAAATGAATCTGGGAAGCTACAACTTATTTCCCTTCTAAGAGTGATTTCTTTAAAAGAATGTGAATGTTATGTAAGTTTAATAATGGGTTTTATTGAATAAATCAGTTTGTTCATTCTATCCCCCCCAATATTTATAAACCAAAAAGGCTATAATTTTTTACTACACACAGGCCCATTCGTCTACTTAGGTGCATGGCTGAGCTACTGCTCTGTTTTAAAAATCTTGATACACAATGATCTAATCTTTTGCTTGAAAGGCGAATAGCTGTACCAGCCACTTCTGCCATTATTATTCTGCTAACAGCTGTACTCCATTGATTCCAATTTGTTGTTTCCTCATGAAAATCATCAGCATGCACTCATGGAACTGCTGCAGAACTAATTGCTCTCCAGTCCACACTCTGAGTATGAATGTCCAGGCATAACATCTTATGCCTTGAAGGCATAGTAAGAAAGGCAAGAAAGCATCCTGCCCTTTCACAGGGCTGCTAGTGTCCATGCCCTATGCTTTGGTGGTGCTTACCCAATATATCTGACTGAGAAACATCTACCTCCTGGAGGCCAGGCCTACCACCAGTTATGAATATAGAAACTGGACAACCTTCTTAAATGAAAATATAATCTAATCTTATTGGTAGCAATAAAACTGAGTGCAAATAAACCATTATAATATGAGCTAATTCCAACAGTGATGCAAACTGACGTATTTGTCTACATCTTACATTTTTACTGCATTTGCCTGCCTATGAGACAGTAGCTTTCAAGTAAACTTGGTAGCTGTGAGTCTTTCTTCCCAGTGCAGCACCAAGAGCCCAAGGGTGACTGGAAGCTTCAGGGATGACTGAAAAAGGGGAAAGTTTTTGTTACAAAGGTAGCTGGTGAGCAGAAGCCCATCAGAGCCTAGTTTTCATCTGAGCTTTGTTAAAAAGAAACTTGTCATACTCCCTTTAGAAACAATACCATTTTTTAATCAGATTTTTTACATTTCATTAAATCTTCCTTATCCATTGAAACAGTAAAAACAGTTTACACTGTTATTGAATGCATCCTCAGTCTGTAAAGAAAATGATATCCTTGATATGAAGTATGAGCAAGGATGACAGAATTTGCTCTATAGTACTCACCATGGTACGATAAATACATCATACTAGGTAACATCCATGGAATAGCAGTCACAGCCTACAGGGAAGTGCCTTTTCCAGTAATTATTTAGTAAAGATTCACTTTCTTTGACATTCAAAATGAGATTTAAAATGGCAAAAAGCCTGTAATTTTGATTGTTTCTACCTACTTGGAGATATGGTTTAGGTGTACAACTTGGCAGTGTTGGGTAAATGGTTGGACTTGATGGTCTTAAAGGTCTTTTCTAATCTAAACGATTCTGTAATTGTTCCATAATTCTCACCTCTGTTTCCTTCCATCAGTCTCTTCTGCTTCTGAGCAGCAGCCTTTTCACCCCTTGGGAAATGCATCTATCTTACTATTAAATGCTTATGTGCTGTTTCACTACAAGGGTAAAATGAGATTAGAAACTCGGCTGTGTGAGGTGATAGGAACTTGTCTGAAAATAACACTGTCATCCATTTTAATCACCCTGAAATGTTTATCAAAAAATTCTTCTTGTGGTTTATCTTTCTCTTTCTTATTTTTTGAGCCTTCTGCTGTTATACTTTAATAATACATTCATACAATGAATATCGAAGTAATTTTGTCACATATGATACAAAAATGGCTTCAGAGAGCAGAGCCACATTAATCTCAGTTTGTGAATTTGAGCATACATCTCAGACGGAAAAAAATACTGTTGTGAGGAGACATATGGTGTATGGATAAGCTACTCATCTTCACTCCCTTTGCTATCTATGGAGAGAGATGACTATTTAATCCTTCCTATTTTAGGGACTTATTTTTTAAAAAAATGGATGGGATAAGTTGCTTTCCGGAAGCTCCTAGCACTTTATGTTGACTATATAGTGATTTTATAGTGACCCTTAAGTTAGATACCCAGGTTTTGTGTCTAATGAATATTAATAAACTGCATCCTAGTGAAACCAATAAATCTTCCTTGAATAAAGCCTATACTTGAACCTTGCTGAATGTTTTGATTTTACTCATGCTGCTTCTCTTTCCATTAGCTTGTTATGAAATGACTGAATATTTCTAGTTTCCCTTTGCACATAAAGCACACGCCGCAAATAATGTTACTTCTTCACTAAGGCACCATTTAAAATTTTAAATGCTAAATGTAGTGCAAAAAACTAATATTAGATATGGTCTTGTTTTATTAGTTTTGACAGGTGATTCTTATCATTTGAACTTTCTGTCTGCTGTACTTAGAAAATTGATTAATTTTTCCTTTAAAGGTTATCACACCTTAAATTCAAACAGTTTAGGGTGATCTTTTCTAATTAGTATGCTAGATGCATTAAAAATGGCCTTTGACTAAAGGTATTACCTCCTTCTGCTTGCAAGTTGAAAAATTTGTACTTTGTTAGATATGCTATTATTCCCCATTCTTGCCACCAGAGTCTATTCATTACATATCAAAAGCCAGTAACCACATGGATTGTTACAACCTATGAGGTAGAAATTATGTTCCTCTTTTCTTGCCTATAGTAGGAAATTGGCACAGCTTTGGTCTCCAGTAGCAAGCTATCTTCAAAAAAATTATTCAGTCATGATTCAGCCAAATAAGGAGCAGAGAAATTATTTGGGGTTTATTTTTTTATTTGAAAATTCAGCGTTTACTCAGTGAACTCAAGTTGTGCATTCACTAATTTATTTCTATATTTTTTTCTTTTTTCTTCATTCTGTAGATACACACCCACAAACTCATGGATTCATATATTCACAAAGTAAAAATTTAAAGTTAAAACCACAGGATTGATTTTGCCTTCTCCTTGCCACTGCATGCAAAATACCATTCATTCTGATAATGGGAACAATACTTAGTGGAAGTGAATTGTTTTGACTCTTTCAAAAATCTAACTCAGATTAATGATAAAACTTCCTATTATTGACTGGCCCCAGGGTATGACCTATATTTTAACAACCTCAGAAAAATAATTTTTGAAATAATATTTTTTCTCTCTCTTTTATTTTTTTTAAATCCACAGACGTCTCATTTCATTCAGATATGCAAAAATCTCCATGTCTCCCAAAGCTGATTTTTCAAGTCCAGCAGTTAAATCCATATGCACATGTATGCACAGTAAGTAACATGTGGCTACTTTCCTTTTTTGTTGTTTTTATATTTTTCTCAACTGCACATTTAAGTTTGAGAAGTATTATATGTGATTGCATTTACAGATTCTTATGAATCTGTAAATAAAATCTTTGCTTGACAGGTTACTTATGTCAGCTTATTGTCTCTTTTGTTTTAGTGACAAAATAGAAGTAATTAAAATTTCACAGTAAATTTTGCTGACTGATTTACTGATGGAAACCAATGTTGATATGCTGCACTGAAATGTGGGTTCAAGTGGAGAGGTCCATTGAAACAGATAATTTATTCTCAGTAGTGTCACTCAATCCAGATAGCAGATAGGAAGCACTTTTGCTTCAGACTGCCAGTAAAACAAATGATGTGAGTGCACTCAGCACTTCCTATGTGTTCATAAGGTACTTCTAAGGACACAGATCTGGGGGTGGAAGGAGAAAAAAGAAAAAAAAAAAAGATAATTTGTGTCTTCAGAGAAATTTTTGGGTTATCTAGAGAAGTTTTATTATGGATTTGTAGCTGGACTTGTCAGTCAGATTACATAATAAGTAAAACTTGTTCCCTAAGCGCAATGTCTTTCTAAAACTGAATCTTATAAAAGGGATAGAGAAGAGCAAAGCTCAAGTAATCTGACTAAGATATTTTTATGTGTTCATGTATATTAACATTACCTTTTTTCTTGAGAAAGGTATTATTAAGCAGACAAAGTATATTAGAAGAAAGAGATCTTTTTCAGCCTATTTATCAGTTCAGGTGCAGTATGTCAATAAAGCAGCAGGAAAAGTGCAGTGACTAAAGAAATTATTTATTGATATTTCAGGCTTGTTAAAACAGGTTAATGCTAATGCAATTAACTTCTGGATCAAGTCAGTCCACTGCAAAGTGCAAGCTGACTGAATGGCTTTAAAACCACATCCCGAACAAAATGAGAGCATCAATGAGTGCCCAGCCACAGAGGAAGAACCAGCTAGTGACAAGGCCGACCCTCTTTCAGTAAAAAAAATGGTTTCTTTTGTAGGAAACTATTCAAGTAATGGGCCAGTGAGCAGCATACTGATCAAATTGTTTCAGAGCTGTATAAAGAAAAGGAAGATGGGATAACAAGACAGTGTATAGAATTTAGAAATTAGACAAAGTTGAAAGTAACAGTACTGCACGATCAGCAAGTGGCCAGGTTACAGGATGTCAGCTTTACTTGCAAAATAGTAGATGCTAATTACATTGATTGGATGAAATTCTGCCGGGAAAGTGAACAAATTCTTCATAATTTACTCAATTATGTAATGCCATTATAAATTAGCAAAGAAGTTTGTTCAGATGTTCAGACTGCTTCTTAAAGTGAAAGTTAAAGCATATGTAAACCATTGGAGGTTAAAATTAACACCAAGAAAATTTAGAGCTGTGAAAATGTGCTATAAAGGAAAGGCAGACAATAAAAACTCCCTCATATTTCAGACAGTCATTTAAATAAATTTCCATGCGTAAAACACCATATCACATATTCAAAAGAAACTTCTCCGTTTCAATGTTTCATCATGATATTGCAACAGCAATTGAATTCAGTCATAAATGTTTTATACCCTATAAGTTTCTGCTCCTGGTGTAAGTGGTGTCCCACACGATTTCAACAATTTCCATTTATTTGCTGTTCAGGGTTAGTGGCAGCTGCCCTGTAGGACTCCAGCCTGTGCTGTCAGTGATGTCGAAGAGCTTTAGGAAATTATGAGGTAGAGCTTCCACACTGAAGTGAGAGCATGGGAACAAGAGAAAAGATCCTGAATTAACTTCTCCAGTCCCTACAACATGAGGCACAGTGGGGTTGGGAGGTATAGGCGACAGGGCTGTCTTTCCTTTGACAACAGCAGCACTAAAATATATTAATTTATGCTAATGAAATGCTTCCACAAAGAGATACAAGACACACTCTTTCGTGTGTCAGCTTCCAAATCAGTTAAACAAGCATTGATCTTGAAGCATCAATAATCGGATATGCACTTTTTATACTGTATGTTTTAACAAGCTGCTCAAATACTGACAACAGTTAAGCTGGCAAGAGCCAGTAAAGATGGGTTACTTGGTTGCTCCATGAGTAAGAACCTTTCAGAGTCAGAAGGTTCTTGTATTTAGTTCTATTATGCAGTATGGATAATGGAGACTCAGAGTATTTACTCAGTTAACATTCTTACAGAAAGTATTAAAAACTACCAAACCTGTGACTTAACTGTCTTCTAATTTAATATTTCTATGAATTCTATCTTTCAGTAATTTAATCAAAACTATAACTTCCTAGATGTTTAGTGACATAAGAGGAGTTTTACTGAAGTTGAGGTATTGCACTGCTATAGCTTTCCCCTTCCAGTAAAATCTATCAGGTTACACATCAAAGAAGAAAATTTAATCTTTGAACCATAGAATAACATAGGTTGCAAGGGACCTGCAGAGGTCATCTAATCCAGCTGCCTGTTCCAAAAGGATAAGGTTGCTCAGGCTGATTTCCATGCAAGTTTTGCATATCCCTAAGGATGGAGGTTCCACAGCCTTTTAGAGCCCCTGTTTGACTAGTCTCTTGGTAGAATACTTTTTCCTTACAGCTTTTTTTTCCCCCCACTTTCTCATGTTGTATCTTAAGTTCATTCCTTTATGTGATAGTGGCTCTTGGTAAATAGTCGTTGATTTTGTATGATACAATATGCTCAAGGTCCTTACAGACAAATTGTTTTGTAATTTGGTTTTATATCTTTCTGAGGACTAAATTTATGAAGCTAATTTTTTAATAAGTGAAATTAGTTCTGCATAATTTTTATTTCAGAGAAGAACTTTTTGTCCATGTATTTCTAGTATTGGCTAAGTTCTGAAATACAGTCCCTATCAAAATTACACATCTGCCAGAATTTTTACATCAGTTGCCATGAACTTTCAACACATTACTCTGTGTCATTAAAGGCTGCAAGTCTTTGATAGTCTCATTGACCAACAGGTTTCACAAAAGTAAAAAGATAAGTTTGTGTATGCAGAGAAAAGACTTTCCTAGAGTTATTTAGATTTATTTACTTTTATGCCAGGGTGTTGTAATCAGCATTATTTTACAGTTTTACGGAATCATCATAGAAAGTTTGTTTGGAATTTGAAGTTTTTATTTCTAAGGTTATTTTTTCTCATGAAGAATCTGAATCTGTGACAACTTCTTGAGTATGTTATCACTGAAGAAACCTGTCTTTTAGAATTAGGGTGCTGTTTTATGAGGATGAGCAGAATAGTCGAAGCAAGGGGCTTGTCCTGGGCTCTCAGTGAAGGGCACCTACTGAACATGAATGTGGATTCTCCAGGAGCCTCTCTGATGTTGTCTGGGTAAGAAGAGGAAGAGGTGCTGGGAATGGAACTGTGGCTGTGTAGTCATCGCCTGTCTGGAGCAAATAGCCTGTTTACCAGGCCAGATGAGGTTTCTCAAGTATTACTTTGCACACCTTAGAATAAGACTATCAATGTGTGTTTCTCTTGTTCTGTTTTGCTTCAACTGTGTTCTTGAAGCACATCACAAATTTCTGGGGGCACCCTTGAAAAAGTGCACCATACATGCCAACAGACTACAGTCAGAGAATTTAACACTCACATTTTTTATTCAACATGGGAAAATCCAGGCCTGTGACATTGATAATAGCCAGGGACCAAGAAGGCAAGGTACTTTTAGCCCCTGTTGCTTTCACTTG
>VZRL01004684.1:121138-136730 GCA_013397895.1 Origma solitaria | reverse complement strand
GACTCCCCGGTCGCCCAGCGCTGATTTGCTTTCTATAGCTTGCTCAATAAATCAAATTCTTTTAATTGGCCTGGCTTTTGTCTCTAACCTATAACAATCAACAGTCCCAGACCAGGCCTGTAATGAACCAAATCCAGGGTCCAGTCTGGGATCAGGAGTAAAAGGAGACAGGGCTATAGACAGGGCTACTACATGGGTCCAAAGTCCATCCAGGATACAGGGACAAGGACAGGCTGAGACAAGCTACAATGTGCATTCTTGGGATCCGTCCACCAAAGCACAGCTCCATGGCCTGTCCAGGGCACCAGGCCTGAAACTGGACTGGGGACATGTTTGAGTGTAACTCAGCTTGGGCAGGGACTGCAGTCCCTGATGGGCCTGGTCAGGATTGTTCAGGGTTGAAATGGAGAAGCCCAGAGAGAAGCAGTCAGGTGAGCCACAGTAAAGCCAAAGCTGGGACACGAGAGACCTTGTGTTTTCTGTCTGGGGATGAACTGATCGCGTCTCAGCTCTGGCTTGGCTGGGATGTCCTGAGCCCCTCACAAACGATGTCAGCTGCTCCCACTCACTGATGGACCCAAGGGCAGCTCTGTGCTCCAGCTCCAGAGCTCTCACCTCAATGCCTCTCAGCACAGGGCTTCCCACAGACATCCCAAAGCAGAGGAAGGAAATCTGAATGCAATTTATGCTCCAGTGTCACAGGAGAGACCCAGCAATGAGGCTGAGAGCCTGCAGGACCTGGGGGCTGCCATCTGTGAAACACTACTCAGGTAACCGAGGCTGCGCTGCAGAACCAGCAGCTCCTGACCTCTGCTTGCTACCAGGCAGGGCACACAGCTGTCCTCAGAGGTTTTATTTCTTTAATGCCATTATCTGGTGCATTTTACAACAGTTATGAACAATATCTTATACTCTCAAAGACCGTAAGCGTGCACAGATTACAACCTGTACCCTGCAGCTCCTCTGTGCTGTGCAACGCAGCATTAAAAGTATTATTTAAGCTCCAGCCAGGGACCATTTCATTGACCAAGACAAGTAGAGGTGAAAGCATGTTGTGGGTTTCTCTCGTGCTCAAAAGCTGCTCCCGTGCCTGCGGTGTGCAAAACATCTGCTGAGCAGGGCACCTGCTGCGGTGCAGGAGAGGGACGTGTGGGAAGATTTTAATTACTCACCATGGCAACCTACATTAATAGCTGTAATCCCCCACAATAAATGGGGTTGGTCCTTCTGCCACATCCGCAGAAATGCCTCCAAGAAGGACATCCGTGCGGTGGATCTGCTTTGGGCACCCCATGCCAACCAGGGAGCCTCAGCGTTAGGCCCTGTGAAAAATGGGAACACATCCCTGGAAGTGTTCAAGGACAGGTTGGATGAGACTCGGAGCAACCAGGTCTAGTGGAAGGTGTCCCTGCCCATGGCAGGGAGCGGGCGGAACACGATGGTTTTTAAAGTCCCTTCCAACCCAAACTGTTCTACGGTTGTGGAAACCAGCCTGCCCCATCTGTGAGAGCACTTTGGTCCGGCCCTCCAGGCCACATCCAGGGGGACCCCACCATGTCCATCCCCAAACCCACAGAGCCTCCCATACTCCCACACCTCTGGCAGCCAAAGCAAGCTCATCTTGCTGTGCAGTGAACCAGCTTGTAGCTGTTATGGGATGGTTTATCCTGAACTCATTGATCTCACACCATTGATCCGAAGCTCGGATTAATTTGAAGCTAAACCTCTCCCATCAGTGTCAGGGAGATGGCCCTCCAGGAATCAATGCTGATGAAATATTGTGTCCCTCTCTCCCAGCAGACACCCCTGAGCCACACACCTGCGTGTCACCCTCCTGCTGTGCCCAGCAGCTCTGCCAGGAGCACCTGTGAGAAGCGAGGAACCAACTGCCTCACATTCCTGCATGCAGTGACAGACCGCGGGGAGCCCCAAGACAAAGTGCAAATTCCCAAAGGAAAAGAGAAAATAAATTGCCAAACTTCTGATTGATCCTGCAGGGCTGGATGAGGAAAGTTTTGTCAAATTCAGTACAGAGCTGATAAAAACTACAATCAAACCCCAGAGAGGAGAGAGGGATGCACCATGCAAGCGCCGCTTTGGTGTTTTCACTTCTCCCTCACACCCAGTCCATAAAACTGATCTGGCCCACTGCCAGAACCACCATAGACAGCCACGTTTGGCTCTCAAGTTCCACTTCTAAACACACCATGGTTACCCCCAGATGTCACCAGCCCCCTTGGGAACAGGCTGGAGGGCTTTGCAGCCCCTTCTGCCACCAGCAGCTCACACCACAGCACCAGGGCCAAGGGTAACAGCAGCAGCAGCTCAGCTTTCCCATGGCTCTGGCACCATTATTTCACATCTGTGTGCTGAGTCTGTTGGTTTTAGATTTTCTGATATTCGTGGAGACTCGCAGAAGTTGGCAGAAAAGACAGGCAGGAGAACCCAAGATGGCGAAAAGAGAGCTTTATTTACAGAAACTTCCTTATATATCCATTAATAATCTAGCAACTATTGGTCAGCAGACAGTCCACTTCCCAAAGCCATTGGTCACAGCTATACAGCACCTAATACCAAACACAGAGATTAAGAAAGTACAAAAAATGCAGCTTACCTCTCTTCTCCATGAGAAAGAAGAGAAGGATTTCTAAAAGAGTGCAACTACACTGAGCCCATCTTGGTTTCTTTTACACAAAATCGCAGAGGGGCTCTGGAGCTACAGCAATCAGTGCAAAGTGAGCCCAGGCCCTCCTCATTCTCACTGGGATGGACTTTTTCAGCATTTCTCCTGGAGCAGTGTCTGCTCCTCTCCCACCATGAGCTGTTAATCACCTCTGGGAGAGTCCCAGGAGAAGACAGCAGCAACATCTGTGGGGACAAGGCTGCCTAAGGAGCTCAGCATCCCCCACAGACCCCACCACGAGGGGAACAGAGACCCCCCCATTTCCTTATTCACTCCCACGTGCTGAGAGTTCAGAGTTGCAGCTTCCCCAGCACATGAGTGAGCCCCTTCCTCTGCGGGAGCATGGGCAGAGGGTGACATTAATTCCAGCAGAGGCAGATGTCTGATAAATAAACAGCAATGAGGTGGCACTTCAGCTGCAGCGTCCTCTGCCTCACCTTGCAGGCTCCTGGGAACATGTGGCTCACGGCTCCGGGCTTGGGGCACAGCAAGGACCAGGGAGGGGAGCAGTGCACTCCTACACTCTTCTCTGCCTTTTCCAAGGAGCTCCTCATGCCCACCTCAGAACTGGCCTGTGTTGTTGTTGCTTTTTTTTTTTTTTTAATGGCAAATCCAGTGACTCCAACACAGCAAAAGAGCCGTTTGGCCAGGTAAGGACCTGGTTCTTACTGCATTCACAGAAACACTTTGCACAAGTCTAGTGCTTTTTGTGTGAAGATTTTAATCAATCTTCCACTGTACAATCCTGTGAGGTGGGCTAATATACTTATTTTATGACAGAGGAAAATGGAAACACAGAGGCTCAAGAAAACTATTTAACAACATGCATTAGAGACATGGTGCTTGCTACAGATCAGCTTGAGGAATGGCAATACTGGGGAAGTAAAATTCACCTAGCCCAGATTCCTAAAAGGTGTGGATATAATCTCCCTCTGGCATTTTTAACAGGACCTGGAGCACGTTTTGCTGACCGTCTGAAACCTGGATGTCAGAACAACCCCAGGCCCTCCCAGCAACATCCAGGTGATGACAGCCTCGATAACCTCCTTCCAAACAAAAAGCTCTCTGGCAGCACAGGCAGGAGCTGAGTGCTTTTGGGAAGGTTGCCTGGATTTCAGGTATTGTCCGTAGAGACAGATGAGGCAGGAAGGAATGACACCAACATGGTGAGGGTGACTCCTATCATGAGAAAAAGGCTTTGCCCAGCAGCTAACTTTTGAGGCTTTCCTTTTCACCCCAGAATGTTTCTTTCCCACTGTCCTTTCCATGGGGATGTGCAAGAGTTGATTCTCAAAGGCATTGCCTTCCTGTGGGTGGGATCCATGTGTGCCTGGCCCTCCCTCACCCATCCTGGGAGATTTGGGCTGCCTGAAGCTACCAGTGACAAAATTCCATAGAAATCCAGTAAAGCAGTCCTGAATGGCTGCCAGGGCCTATGGAAGATAGGATTAAGCTCAATTGGATATTTTGCAGGGAGGAGAGAAAGGGGGGGAAAAAAAAGAAAGAAAAGAAAAAAAGTAGAAAGAACAATGCTACATTGTTTATAGATTACTCACTCTTTTTTTTAATTCAAGGTTAAAACAGAGCCCTGAAACCTGAGAATGGACACTTTAGCAGAGGGCAGTCACATGGAACCAAACCTTAAAAACCATGAAAGACCTGATTTATAGAAGAGGGCAATAAAACATCAGTGGAAAAAGAACAGCAGCGTCAGTAGGAGCAGACTGTCATCTCGCCTTTGACCCTGTTTCATACTGCTGTGTTTCTGCTGGTTTTCCTCTGGAGTTCCTGGTGTAATTGGAACAAATGAGTCCCAAGATTCTGATTGTGGGACGAGGATTGTGCTTGGACACTGCTGAGCCCCAGCCCCAGCAGATAACGTGGTTTTGCTGTGGGCCAGGGACTTTTAACCCCTTCCACCACAGGCATTTTAGCCAAACCCCAGCAGGTAACGAGTCTGAGACGGCCTCAGTAGGACCTGGACACTACAGGTGTTCAAAGAGGGAAAACCCTCCAGCAACTAAGTTTTACTGATTTTGTACTGAATCACACCAGACTGCACCTACTGTGAATTAGAAGACTCGGGTTATAAAATCACCAAAATAGAGAATTGGCATGTGCTCCTTAACTCCCATTGAGCAACTGGGCTGCTCCAGCCCTCAAAGCAACTTCTTCCCAGCTCAGCAGAGGCTGCAGGGGTGGGCAGGGCTGCGTGTGTGTTTGCACTAACGAGATTCAATCTTAATTGTTTCAGTTCGACTCACATTATGAATGTTACGATTGTACACACATCTGGCAATTGAAATACATACCCAGAGAAGAGCTGCAGGTATTTAGCCAGAGATGCAAGCCAAGCCTGTGGAAGAACCAGCTCCTGTTTCTCATCTCCAACACCCAACCGAGCTGCCTTGGGTCCACGGACTGCAAAGCTCAGCTTGGTTAGATCCCAAGGTAGAAATAAGCTTCTTCTGCCATTTCAAAATGACAGGAGGGGACAGTGACACACTCAGCTGTCATTTAAAGCAAAAGAAACTCAGAAACTCCAGGCATGGATACTGCAGGCATGACAAGCAGCAATAAAGCAGTTGCTTCATTTCAACAGAGTTTCTGTTTCTCCCTGGTTTTGTTTTGCAGACAGAGCGATGCAGCAGCTGAGTAAGTGTGAAAAGCCATAAGAGCAGTCTCTGTTTCAGGCAACTTCCTGGTGCAGTGTAGGTTGATGGAATGATAAAGCACTGCTTGAACGTGGTGGTAGCTGCAGGGAACAAGAAAGCTGGAAATTCACTGTCAGGTGAGATAGGGCGCTGAAAAAACACAGGGCCCAACAGCAATATGTCTTCAGGAAATGCTGGCACAATACTCCTGGAAAGTCTGCAGAGTTAGAGTTAAATTTTGTCTACATCATCTTAAATATGGGGCAGATCACAGGTCGAGGAATTTGGCCTTTTTAAGCTTTAAAATGCAGAAAGTGGATGTGTCCTGCTGAACCTGTGCTGATGCCGAACAGGGTCACCACAGTCTGGTCCTGAATACTTCCCCATGGCTCTGCTGAGACACTGCTGAGCATCTCTGAGCACTCAGGGCCCTGCAGAGGGGGGAGGAAGGTGGTTTGGGGGGTTGGTTATTTTGGCATGTAGTTTTGATTTGTTAATTTTAAAAGCCATAAGAAATTCCTATGAAAATATATTCTCTCCTGGCTCTTCTTTAAATTTATGCCACTTTGCAGAGTAAGGAGAATTGAAAAGTTTCATGGGTAAAGGCAAAAAAGGTTTCTATCCTTACAAATATTCTGTGTTAGGGAATTAGAACCAGAGACCACAGAGAAGATTCTCTGAGATAATATTTAATGGAAAACATTTTTCACGGAAACACAGAAGAAAGAAAAAGCCAGACTGCTTCTGACGGGCGGCAGGAACCAGAGCAGAGCATAACGAGGGGTTCCTTCACTGGTTTCACAGGAGACAGCACAGCCCCAGGCTCAGGCATTTGGGAGAGATTCAGTGCTTTGGTCCTGCCTCTGTTTGGGGTTTGGATCCTCTCTGGGCAGGGCTGCTCCACATCCCTGGCACAGCTCTCGGCAGCACAGCCCCCAAGGAACTCACAGAGAATGCCCAGCCCTGCCCAAGGGTCCCATGGGCTCATCCATTGGGAAAGAACTCCCCAAAGGGAAAAGAGGAAGGAAAATCTGGAAGGCTTGTCGTGCTTCCTCCCACTCCAATATGAAAGCTGAAGGCATGAAGCTGACAGAGACCTGAGCAGGCTGTGGGAACAGTGACAGCACCTCACACACACCAGGTCCCTGCAGCAGGGCAGGGCACGGTCCCCACCACACAGCCCCTAAACCTGGACCCCATCCCAGGGACACCCAGCAGGCAACAACCCCTAAAACCTGGAAGGACTCATAGCCATGAACGGGATCAAACCCCTGAGCCATTAACAAAACAACGCTCTATAAATCAAGCATTTCGGTTTCTTTTGAAGTGTTCCCAATGGCAGTAAATTTTAACAGCGTTTTTTTCCCCTCATGCTACTCTGCATCTCCTAAGTAAGACTGTCTGGACCCAGGGGACTTGGCAGCCCCAGCCAGGGCAGCCACTGCTCACCACAGGATGCTCTGAATTAAAACAATATTCCAAGCAATAAATCACAATGTTTCTCTGCTGAAAAGTGGAAGGTGTGAGCAGGGAGAGAGAAGGAGGGGAAGGAAAAAAAAATTAAAAAGAAAGACAAGAAGCTTATCTAAATCTATTTACATGGAATGATTATTCAATTAATTTTTTCATTACACTTGCCAAAAAGAATTGCCCATGTCTTTAATGCTGTGTGTGAGATTTCATTAATAATTAATAGCAGCAGCTCTCTCTCCTCTGCTAGGCAAGAGGGAACGTTTGTCTTTGGAGGTCAGAGCCCACATGTGCACAGGGGTACAGCCCAAAGGGGTGGGGACTCTGCAGTCACCGAGGTGTCTGTGGGGACAAACTCGTGCCCCAGCTGCTGTCAGAGGGGTTTCACCTCCAGTGGGGTGGTGTTTGCCACCACAAATGCAGTGAGAGGCAGACTGCAGGAACGAGCACAACCTCATCCCCCCCAGTCCCATCTGCTGCCTGCTGCTGGTGCCTCTGCTCTCCATGCCCAGCTTTGGGGGCACACTCCTGTCCTCCCCTCTTTGTCCTCTCTCCCACCAGCACCAGCTTTGCTCCTTTCTGCTGCCTGCTCTGGTGCCACCAGCTCCCCTCTGTCCCTGCTCCTCTGCTCGGGTCCTGCCGTGTTGGCAGCAGCTGGGATGGACTCACCTTGTGTTGGTCTGGCTGGGAGCAAAGAGCACTGTGAGTCCCTCACAGCACAGCTGCCCAGGCTTCAGCCGGACACACAAAGGAAGAAGGGTTTGGGTGGGGCAGAGACACATTCCCAACCTCCAGCCCCATGAGTGCTCCAGACTACAACCACTGCTAGTGCACAGTGAAACCACCGGGGCTGTCAGCAAACACAGCCAAGGCTCCTGGGGAAGCACAGTGAAACCTTCCCAATCCTGGGGCACAGCCCTGCTGGGCTGGGGGTGCAGCACAGGGACCATGGAATCACAGATGGGTTGGGTTGGAAGTGACCTCAAAGCTCATCTCATGCTACCCCTGCCATGGCAGGGACACGTCCCACTGTCCCAGGCTGCTCCAAGCCCTGTCCAGCCTGGCCTTGGACACTGCCAGGGATCCAGGGGCAGCCACAGCTTCTCTGGGCACCTGTGCCAGGGCCTGCCCACCCTCCCAGGGAGGAATTCCTTCCTAATATCTAACATAAATCCACCTTCTGGCAGTGGGAAGCCATTCCCTGTGTCCTGTCCCTCCATCCCTTGTCCCCAGTCCCTCTCCAGCTCTCCTGGAGCCCTTTAGGCACTGGAAGGGGCTCTGAGCTCTCCCCAGAGCCTTCTCTTCTCCAGGTGAGAACCCCCAGCTCTCCCAGCCTGGCTCCAGCCCTTGGAGCATCTTCTGGTGGAGCTGGGGGGCTCAGGAATGCTCACACAGAGCCCCTCCAGCACAGCCCTGTGCACTGTGCAATGTCTTTGTGACCTCAGAGTTCCACCTCAGTGTGGGACTCCCAGGTTAGCTCAGGCCATGGAGTGCTGAAAGCAGAGCAGCAGTGCAAAGAGCAGCCATAAATCACCCCAGCTCCTTCCCAAATGTAACATTTGTAAGAGACCCCTGGGTTCTTATAAATATTTAAACCAACTTTTAGCTGTTTATATCTTACATCTGTCTTTATCAACCTGTAGTCATTTCTCCTCTCACATCCCAACCCACCGCCTGCTAATCCTCGCTGGCTGCTCTCCATGAAAATGTGTTTTCTCACCTTAGTTTGGACAACGATCACCTGAATTCGTCTGCCTGGCAATTCTCCCCAGAGGCCTCCAGAGTAGCTTCTCCTGGAGCAGGTAAAAAGGAAAAAGAAGAGGTCCCTGGAGACTTAAACATTACTCAGCCAAATCAATTAAAATACACATAGAATCACAGAAAGATTTGCAGTGGAAGGAACCTTCAAGATCATTTTGTTCCAACCGCCCACCATGGGCATGGACACTTTCCACTAGACCTTGTTGCTCCAAGCCTTGTCCAGCCTGGTTTGGACACTTCCTTCTCCTGAACGAGGATCACAGCACGGCCAGCTGTGCACACCTGCACATTTTATTGCTTCTCCTCTCCTCTCAGTGCCACACAAACTACATCATAATGACCTGTTCTGTTCCGAGAGGTGTGTGCCGCTCTGTCCAACACAGGGGAATAGTGGAAGGACAGAGTTTATCCACAAAATGTCAGCTGGTGTAGATTATAGCCAGGGACTGCCAATTTTCCAGCTTTCTAGGAGAAAGGAAAAAAAAAGGGGAGATTGTTCCTGAGAACCTTTAAAAAAAAACCAAAAAATACCCCAAAAAAACCCACCAAAAAACCCCCAAAAACCCCCACCCAAAAAAAAAACCATAAAAAAACCACACACACACACATACACACACACACACAAAACCCCAAACCAAAACAAAAACATAAACCCCAAAACAATTTTTAAAAAGCCACACACACGAAAAAGAGAAAGCCATGATACCCAAGCAGCCATAGGGCTGGCGAAAACCTCAAGAATTTGGCAATTCTGAAATTCTGATTTTTCTGTCGCACGGGGGAAGACAAAAGGAGGACAGCAATACTGAGGAGCAAGGGAACACGCACTGAACCAAGGCTTTGCAGAGCCTCATTCCTCACTCTCCTTACTGGCCCTGTAACAAAAATTGTCCAGGATGACCGGGAGAAGTCCCAGTGTCCTTTTCAGATGGATGGACACACCTCATGGCTGGAGGTATTGCTGGGCTGTTTGCTGCAAGTAAAGTACAGGGAGATGTTTATGCTCAGCAGGGAAAGGAGAAACCTCAGTTGTGGCTCTTCCCCTCCTGCCAAGGCTCTGCTCAGGGTCTGTGGTCTCCTAGGGCTCTGGGAGGAGGAAAGGAGCAACAAAAACATGAGTTTTCCCCATGAGCCTGGAAATCTGCCAGATCTTGGCTTCCAGCAGCTCCTCAGGAGTGCTGCTCACCCCAGAGCAGCTCACCCCATCACCACAAGGCACAGTGGATGCAGGGTCAGGCTGGGGAATTCCTGCTCTTCCAGCAGCGGGGCAAGGTTGGCTCCTGGGAGGGACAGCTTGGTGCAGGAGCTGTAGCAAATGCCAGCCTTGCCCCTCCCCTGCGGCCCCCAGCCCTCGCAAATATTCCCTCCTCGAGCTGCTGAGGGCAGGGAGCCCACGGAGGAGCCAGAGCTGCAGATCCTCCCCAGGAAGCAGAGTGGAAGTGCCAGAGAGCAGCACCAGCTCCAGCACATCCCATGGGTTTGTGTAGCAGTGGGTCAAGCCTAAAGGCTTCCGTCCCCCCTGCAGAAGCTGTGGAATCCCAGGGACTGAAACCCCCCCTGGGGTGGGGTCCAGGGTGGACTGCCCCAGGAAAGGGCTGAGTTCTTACTCCTGTCTCTCAGTCCATAAAGCCATATCATATCTCCCTCTCTCCTGCCTTCCTCCTTCCCAATTGGTCCCTGACCCTTGTCCCTCCCTGACCCTTCCCCGTGCCATCCTCAGATTGGTTGTTACCCTCAGAATAAAGCCTGGTGTCCGGCTGGGCTCTGGGTCTCTTGTCCCGAGCCCAGGCAGATTGTCACTGCGTGCCTCTGTGTCTGATTGCTCTGGGCAAGGGAACCTCCCTCTGTCCCCTCCGGCTTGGGGACACAGAGGGCTGCTAAGAAGGACGGCGCGGCCTCTGGCCAGGGGACCCTAACCCCGTCTGCGGTGAACCCAGACTCTGGGGACACGACAGAACACACCAGAAGGCTGCTCCAAACCCCAGTGGTCGCCTGATCCAGCCCAAGACAACGGCCACAGGTTTGGAGCACAGGTGACAGTCTGCCAGGGCTGACCCTTTGTCCCGAGCAGCCACAGGGACCGTGGGATCTGTGCCAACGAAGGATCACCGCAGCATCCTCAGCCTGTCCTGGCACTTCAGCACTTGCTGGAGCTGGAGTTTAAAAAAATCCGGGTTCAGTTCCCAGCTGAACCACACTTTTTTTTGTCCCTGTGGGCAAGTGACTGAGCCTCGCTGTGCTCTGGTTTGCCTTCTACAAGCTGGAGTAGAGTTACAGCCTTTTTTTCTCACCACTATTTTGACTTGTCTACTCTCATAACAATCTTTCGGGAGAGGAGGCTGTACATGCATATCTACCAAATCTAATACAAGTGATCTAATCCTGGCAGATTTCTCTGGGTATTACTGTCACACAGATTCCGAGGGCTGTGTCTATATAGACAGCTTAACCCACTCTCAGGTGCCATTGAGAGACTTATCTCAGCACGGCGCCCATGCACTGAGGTCTCTGCTTGTTTTACATTTGCATTTCAGAACCTGAGCTCCTGTTCCCTGGGATTTCCAAGCCCAGAGACCTGATCCGGGTAGCCCACCCCACACCTGTACACGGAGGGCATTGCCAGCACTGAACTCCAGAGTAACAACTTCCTGTACCATTCTTCATCTGCAGAAAAATCACTCTCAGCAAGTTATATAAATTGTATTTATACAAACAAGTTAGGTCAATCACTACCAATTTTATTCACTCTAGTAAATGAGCCAAAGTGGGTTACTTCTTCTCTGCGCTTCCCTGGTTCTCTTTCAATCTGAGGGACGTGATTTCCTCAAGTTCTTATTTAATTAAGAGCAGGATTTAAACATTTAAAGTTATCTGCCTCCTCTCCAAGGACAATACTGTCCCACCACTCACACATCCACCCTGGGGTGAAGAGGGACCTGGGATCTTGGCAGCCAAGGCACTTCCCTGGGGAACCAAGCTGCTCTGGTATTTTTATAGACATTTCTCCTCTCCCCATTTCTCAGCAGACACTGTCAGGACACATCCTGACTGCTCAGAGCTCTGTGGTCCTTCCAGACCTAGCCCAGAGCATCTCACCCAGGGCAAACCTCACCGTGCCCCAGCAGACAAGAGCTGCTGCTGCTGCCGTGTGTCTGCCCAAGGCTGGACACTCACTCAGAGCAGATAAAAGTCACCTCCATGGCCAGACAAAGCTTTGTTGTCCACCCCCTCAATCCTGCTCTCTCCTTTGGGATGGCTCAGCCTGTTCTCCCTTTCAGTTCAAGGAGTGGAAAAAGAAGGAAGCGAAAAGCAAGCAGCAGCCTGTGCAGCCACTGTGTCCATGGCTGTGCACAGCTCCCGTGCCACATTTGCTCCAAAAACAGAGGCAGGACTGGGGACTATGGACACAGCTTTGATTTTATTTTAAAGGCTTTAATACTTGGAGCTGTATTGATTTATCTCATCTCTCTATTCTGGGAAGCTCACGGGATTTTTGCCTATGAACAATATTACTTTGTGTGTATGGAGCTAAATGGACCATGGGCACCATTTGTAAGTGGAGGATATTTGAGTTGCATACTTTTTCTTATTTCTTCTCACTTGTTACCTTTCTTGGCCTGGAATGGATTTGCCAGAACCACAGGTGGGTCTGAGACAAGTCACAAACTGAGCACACTCCCACCATGACCTCTTGCACGATACTTCACAGTGACAAATAATTCCAATTAAGAAGCACAATTATCTCAGAACTGCAGGATATTCTGAGTTGGAAGGGACCCACAAGGATCACCAAGTCCAGCTCTTAGGTCTGCACATCCCCAAGAACCCCACCATGTGCCTGAAGGCATTGTCCAAACGCTTCTGGAACTCAGATGGGCTCAGTACGGGGCCCATCCACCATATATATATTATATAAACAGTGTCACCAGGGCAAACAGAACTCCAGGAGAGCCCTTATCCCTTGTGCTTTCCTACCCTGGTTTAAGGCACCCAAAGAAACCAAGTCCAAAATCCAACTAATTATAAAATAACCAAAAAAAAGTAAGTACTTTGGGAATAGTTCATCAAGCATGATACTCAGAGCACTTTAGAATTAACAGATGTTTAGTTTTAAATTCTAAAAAAACCCTCACACCAGAAGAATACTTTAATTCCTCATTTAAAAAAAAAATAATGACACAATGTATGGCAGCATAAAAGGAGATGCAGAGATGCAGGGACAGACAAGCCAGTCTGATGCACCAGGCCCTGCATTCTGCATCCCCTCCCGAGCCCCTGCAGCTCCAGGTAAATCCCATGGCCACTGGAGCTGATTCCTCAGCCTCCCCTGCAGCCACCCAGACACACAGATGACAGGGCAGGGTTAGGTGAGGCTGCTGCCTACCTGCTGCTGCTGCCAAAATGAGCTGCACATCAGCAGCAGAGCAGTGATTAACTGATAATACTTTTCAGCAGTGTGAGCTGGATTTGCACCAGCAAAAGCCTCCAGCTCCCAGCGAGACTCAATATTAAAAGACATCAGGAAGGAGTCTAGGCTGAGAGAAGGATGACCATGGATTAGGAAAAAGAGAGCATGAACCCATCAAGCATTTCAAAGGGAAACAAAATTTTCAGATGTCATATGGCTGCTTTTATCTGCAAATTGAGTTTTATCTGTGGGGGAAAAAAAACCCCTACAGGAACATTTAGCGCTGGGGAAAAAATAATGTTAAATTAAGCTTACAAAAATGTTTCTTTTTCTGCAAATCTTGGCTGGCGACAAATGGCTTGTGCCAAGTTATAAATCAAGTGTTGGGTTTCTTTAATGCTCAGCATCCCCTGATTTATGATGCCATCACAAGCTCTCGATTGATTTCTGACTCAGTGATCCATCTTCCCCCATAGGTACCTGCCCATTATAACACCTTTTCCTGAGCAGGCAGCACACCTCACTTCCCAGAAGGGCTTTATAAAGGAGAGGTTGAGTGGAGAGGTTGAGTGCTGGCTGGCAGAGCACAGCCCCGAGGGGCTGAGGTGGCCACAGAGGGAGAGGAGATGGCTGGGGTTTGCACACAGGAGCAGCTCCGCTCACCTGGGTGCAGCATGGAGGGGTCCAGGCTGGCTGCCCATTGGACCAGCAAGGCTTTAGCAGGCAGGGGTGCTGCTGGAAACATCAGGAATGAGCTTTCTTGCTTGTTTGGGATGACAGAGCCTCCCTGCTTCCCCAGGGTTTGGTTCCCAGCAGCAGCCATCCTTCCAGAAGAAAACAACTTAAACCTTCCCAGCTGGGAGAGCCGAGCTCACCAAAAGCTTTCACCCAACAGGAAAGCCTTTTCCTCTAAGAACATCCCACTCCTCAGCAAAGCCTGTTCCCTCCAGCTCAGCAAGCCAAGGCCACCAGGGCTTAGAGGACCAGAGCTGTGACATTTTCCTGTGCAATGTGATGGGCAAGGGACACCTCCCCAGCAGGTACAGGGGGTGGGAGCTGTACAAGGACTTGCTCAGCTGCAAAAGTCCCCAACGCCCCGGAAATCCCAACCCAGGGAACACTCTCTACCCTCCTCTTGCCAAAACAGGGCAGAGCACCAGACCACAGCTACTTACACTGAGCTTCCCCGGACCCAGAGAGGTGAGGGTGGTTTTCTGAGAGCAGCAGGGAGGGCAGTGGGGAGCACTCAATCCCAAATGGAGGCTGTTAAGGAAAGCCAGGGTCCTTGGAAATGAGAGACTATGGGGGTGCCAAGGCAAAATGGTAACAAATATTGACCACTCAAAGCCCTTTGTGGTTTCCAGACTTCAGTGTGTTAGAGCTGTGTCCCAGGCAATGCATCAGCTCTTGGGGTGAGCGCAGGGATCATGAATATGGGCTGGAAATCCCTGGAGTTCACTGACTAACTGTGCCTTGCCCATATCAGCCAGGCCATATATCTTCATCTAATGCAACCTTTCCTATATAATCATTTTCTTGGGGTGTCCAGAAGCTGGCTGTCCACTCAGATGGTGCCTTTTTAACTTCCGAGCTAAATAAGACTTTTTTGTGTCACTATATGGCATTATTTATAGCGGAAAGGGCCTGTGAATGGCACACGCTGTCAGTTCAGCATGTAAATGATGCCAGCCCCATTTGCTAAGTCCCATCCATTATTTTCATACACTTTTCTTTGCCTTCAGCTGTCAGAGGAGCAGTCACCTTGATGTCTTGAAGTGGTTTTCTTCTCCCATTCCCTTTGGGGTGTGTGACTCTTTTTTGAGGCTTTGCAGGGAGGAGAACAGGATTTTCAGAAGAAAGTGAGCTGAGAGAATGGAGTGAGTTGATGGCCTTTCGAGCTCCCCCGAAGAGCCAGACAGAAGAGCTGCCTCTTGATTAAAAACTGCTTCAGTCCACAGCATCTGTGCTTCTGCAGAGGAGCTTCAAGGCTGGGGGGCCTAAAGAGCCAGCCCTGGTCTCAAGGGAAGGGTAGGACACGGTGCTGACATCAGCAGGGGGAGCAAGAATAGGCCCTCAGCATCACCCTGTGCATTTTTCCATTCTTGAAAGCTCATCCCATTCTTGAGAGCTGAGTGCTGCTGGCTTCCACCCTCATGTGCCATTCTTCTCAACTCTTTCTCTGCTTTGTTTACTAGTCTTTGGATTAGATTGCTCACTCTCCACACTTATTGGGGTGTCTGTCTCCCATTCCCACACAGGAGTGCTGTGTCACCCACCCACCACCCTCAGCTGGTACAAACCAACTTCCTTGGATTGGCATTGGCATTTCCTGACCTCACCCAATGACCTGTCTGAAGGATTGCTGTCTGAGGTGTTTGGCTCGGTTTGTTTCACACGGTTGGGACGGAGACGAGAGATCTCTGGAGTTTGGTCTTAGAGCATGAGGTTTATTGTGAAAGGGCGTGGGTGTAGGAGACCTGCTGGGAGCTGCCAGACACAGCTCGGAGCAGGGCAGAGAGGAAGGAGAGAGAGAGAAGAACAGAACAGAACAGAACAGAACAGAATAGAATATAGAATAGAATAGAATAGAATAGAATAGAATAGAATAGAATAGAA
>VZRL01004684.1:61122-120969 GCA_013397895.1 Origma solitaria | reverse complement strand
CTTCAGTGGCCACACCATTGTTTTCCAGTTATTTAGTAATTGGGGTTTGGTATCTCAAAGTTTGTCTTCATTTCAATCTCGCTTATAGTTTCCATATTCTCAGCATCTTTTGCCAGGTAATAATATTTATAAGGCTTTCCTATTTCATCTTCCCCAACACCTGTCCATTATAGAGAACTTTACAGGGGCCCAAGAACAGCCTTGCAGAGCTTTTGGAAGCAGAGATGTTCCCTGTCACTCTGCCCCTTCTTGTGAGCAGGGATATTTCCTTGGCCACCCTGAAATCAGGCAGGCAGCAGCACTCAAGCTCAAGGTGCTCATTCTCTCTTCTGTTGCACAGAGAGGGGAAAAAAGGAAAATAAAACAAACCCATAAATCACCAAGCTACCAAATGAAAATAAATACACTTAAAAATATTTCCATGCCGCTTTTTATTATTATTATTTATAATGGTATTACAGAATTTTGTAAAATTAAAGTAAATGTCAAGCAGAATGTAATAATTTTCCTTGGGGTTTGGCACATTTGTGTGCCTGACAGTTTCACATTTTTCTTTATATCCGTGAAGACAGGAGCCTGACAGGGCTATATTTTGTTACCCACTTTGTTCAATTTTGTCATAAATTGGAGCGAACAAAACAGTGAAAATATAGACACCAAATTAATCACAGAAATTACATTTTAAAGCACCTCAGACAAACGTATGAAATAATCATACTGTGCCAGGAAAGCACATGAAAACACCAACATTTCCCCCTCCCCAGCACACAGGCTTTGTCCCAAGAAGGGCAGAGACCTCACCCCAGGGCCATTAGTGTTACACACCAGATGTTGCTCCTTGGCTGTCTCACCTTGCGGAGCCCTCCGTGAATTTCTCTCCAATTAATTTCTCTCCCTGCACCTGAAGTTTATCCAAATCTCAGCTATTCCATCCCATGGCAATGAGCTGCATTTTTTTAACACGATGGTGGGTGCCTGACAAGCAGCAAATTTGGCGTGCCAGAGCACAAGGTCACATTTTGACCTTTCAGGTCGTGCCCAAGTTTGCACCTCCATCCTCCCACTGCCACCAGCAGCCTGCAGTGCCTGACACGGAGCTGTCACTGCCAGGCCACCCCAAACCCTCCCTCAGAATGGTGGCTGTCCCTGTTGTTTGAAGGCAGACATTTGCAGTTGGTAGGAAGAAGCACCATGCATAAAGAACTGCAATTTCCATGAGAATGACAAGGAGAAATGCGAAGTGAGTAGCAGGGCTATCCTCAGGCCAATCCTTTCTGCCTGAGTAAATTCGATTTGAATTCCTCTTGAAAGACCAGCTCTGCAGCACTTGGACTATATTGAAAAGGTCACTGGAGGCAATGTCAGACATACTCTCCAGCTGCACTACAAGTGCACTGATAGAGATTCATAACAATGTATTACTGCAGCTGGAGATCCAAAGTGACTCTCCAAGGAATCCTCTCCACTTATCTGGCAGCAGCAGATTATTCCATTACTCCCCTCTAATGCCTGGATGGAGCCATTCCTACCTTCTCTCCCAGCCCCCAAACACTGAATTGGAAGCTCTTCTTGGAGCGTGTGAGACTTGGTGAGGATGGCTGGTGGGGCCTTGCAAGCCCTCCATCCATCCTAGCCATCTAAATGGCCTCACTGGTATTCACTTGCCTTCCTCCCACCTGTCTGGGCGTCAGAGCACTGCTGGGATATAAATGAGACCAGGAGCACAGCGAAACCACAGTGGCAGAACAGCAGCATCCAAACTCCACCTCTGGCACAGGCAGAAATCTCTTGATGTCCTGCTAGAATTAGGCTTAAACCTGAAACAGGAGATGTTCTCCCTGCCCACGGCAGGGGTTGAGTCTGGATGACCTTTAAGCTCCCTACCAACGCAAACCATTCTATGACTGTCTCTTTTCCTCTCAAATTCAGTATTTTGCCCTGCAGCCCAGTGCTAGGAAAACCTTAGTTTTCCCCTTATCCCACTGCTGAACACCCCCATGGTGCTGGGAGCAGGCAGTGGAGGCACTGCCAGGAGTTCCTGTGCTCACCGCCCCAAAAACCTGGGGAGGAGCAGCGTCACAGAGCACAAAGGCAGGGCTGACCAGCAGGGACCTGGAACGCTGTCACATTCCCCTGCAAATGTGGAAGTGCTTCAGTGGTAGATTAAAGGATTTCTTTTTCTTCCAAACTACATACACCCACTGATATACAGCAAATATTCATTTTAAGCTTATTTGTGTATGCATTGCTAAATACCATAATGGTCTCCAGCTGTATAGCAGGAGGGCCCATTCACTGACATTTTACTGCTCAGTTTATATTTTCTTCCTTATTGTATTATCAGTGTATTTCCTCTCATTTTGCTTTGTGCTCATAGACACGCCTGACGTCTCCCATCACACCTGTTTTCTATTATTTGTCCTATTATTTTAATTCCTGCCTATTGTGCGGATTCTGAAAATCATCTGATAAATCCCATTCTCTACTTTAAAAAAAGCCCCTGAGAAGGTTTTAATAAGTGAAATCTGTATTTTTCCACACCGTGCTCAATGAAGTGTCCGGTGAATGACCCCTGATTGTCAGGTGTTCCTATTCCCATCATCTAAGCAGGGGGGATAATTAGCAGACAAATGAAGGTTTGCAATTCTGCAAATATCTCCGAAAGACCATTTGGCTGCTTGATCGGTAGAAGGATATTTTTAAAATTGCCATTTGAGACTCAGATGTATTGCTAATTAAATGAGAATTTCATAAAAATAATCTGAAAAAAGTCTCTGTTAATTGGAGAACGATAACGAACAGACTCGCTAAACAGAGGCATAAACGTCAAACAATTGAAGAGGAATAATAAAGTGCTGCGTTATCGTGCAATGCCAGGCAGCTTTCCTACTTTTATTTGAAGTTTTAACTTTTAGCAATTTTTTTTTTTTTAAATTTGTGAATGGCATTCAAAAATGTGCTTTGCAATCCTAATTTCCAACCCTTCGACTGGGTGCGAGCAATGCACGGCAGCACTAATGGTGTCCTTGCTTCAAGTCTTCTTGCATTCTGCAGACAGCTTTTGTGTTCTGCAATGAATACGAGGGGGGAAATGCATTAATATTGTGTGGTTGTTATTCCTGCAGGGTAATGGCGTTATTGAATTAGTGATTCTTTGTAATAATAATGACTTCCAGCGCTGCATTGTGCAGTCGAATACGCAGAGTCAGGAAGGAATTCGTGAGGCTGATGGAAGACTCCAGCACAGTTCTGTTGGTGCTTCTCAGCCCTTGGCAGGTGATGCACCTGTGCAGGAGCAGAGAGCTCCTCCCTCCCTTCCCCACAGCAGCAGAGGAGGATGGATCAGGTATTTACAGGGAGCACTGTGAGCCCTGGCAGCCCCATGCTGGCATGAACATGTCACACTGTTGGAAAATATACCAGTTTAAAAATTTTGTGTAACTTTAGTCAAAGGATTTGTTTGTCTTTAACCCCGGGAAAAGGAATTTTAAGTTGGGCGTTGTTCTGCCAGGTGAGGTCTGATGAACTCAACACATCACAGACTGGAGCAGCCCAAAGATCCCCAGAGAGAGAAAGGCCATCCACGGAACATGAACAGAACATCGGTGGCCATCTCCAAACATCCACCCCAGAGCACCTCGGACAGAGCTGGAGACAGCTCCCCCAGAAAGGACTGATAAGAGAACTGAAAAATGAAGATCTAATTAACATCGGAAGCCAGAGGGATTCGGATCCAATGGGAAACTGAACACTGAGGGTTGCTCAGCTCTGGACCAATGAACTTTGAAACAGTGCATCTCTATGGGTTTTGACTGTATAAAATTTGAGGGAAAATTCTGTAAAATTCATGTGTCATGGAATGGTTCTCTCTGCACACCCGGGCTGTGGGTGGATGAGATGATTTCTGTGGCACACCCTGGCCAGAACAACACCCTGGCCAGATAATAAAGTAATGCCTTGACTCTCTAACATTCAAAATGTTGTTGGAGGGTTTTTGTTTTTCCCACAGTTTTGGTGACAATACCAACTCCTTAGATGGCACAGGGTCATGAAAACCGGGATTGCTCGGACTGGAGAAGAGAAGGCTCCAGGGAAATGTTATTGTGGTGTTCAGTACTTAAAGGCGTCTATGAGAAAGAGGGGGACACACTATTTAGCAGGGTAGGACAAGGGGTGATGGTTTGGGACTAACAGAGGGTTGATTTGGAGTAGATATTAGGAAGAAGTTTTTTATGATGGGGGTGGGTAGGCCCTGGCACAGGTGCCCAGAGCAGCTGTGGCTGCCCCTGGATCCCTGGCAGTGTCCCAGGCCAGGCTGGACAGGGCTTGGAGCAGCCTGGGACAATGGAAGGTGTCCCTGCCCATGGCAGGGGGTGGAATGAGATGATCTTTAAGGTCTCTTCCAACCCAAATCATTCCATGGTCCCGTGATCTTGCATTAACAAAAAGCTGGTGCCCTGCAACCTCCACTCTGCCCCAGCCCTTGGCACTGCCTCACAGGCTCACAGCAGCTGACACAGAGCTGCATGGAAAAGTTGGCAGTAAAACCTCCATTAATTTTACACCAGCAGAGAGTTCTGATCCTGTGGCTGCCCCCCTCAACATAAAATTTGCCTTCAGTTTGCCTCTGAGTGCTGTCTTCACACTTTCACAGTCCAAAGCAAGCGAGTGTGACACGGTGACTTCAGCCTTAGCACAAAGTGTCTCTTGGATATTCCACTTCTGTGAAAAAACCCAAACAAACCAGCTTTGTGAAAGCCCAGTGTAATGAGAATTGACTGCCCTCCATGAGAAATATCAATTAATTACTCTGCAGTGGAAAAAAAAGGCAATTGTGATGATACACATGTCCCAGCTGCAGCACAAACAATTGCTTTTGAGGCACAGAGCCTGGGCTGGGGAGTCTCACGGAATGAAGTCATCTCAAGGAATAAGACAGCAGCCAGGTTTACTGGAGTGCAGCAAAATAGAGAGATTTTGGCCAAAGAGACTTTCTTCTAGCAGCGTTTGAAGCAAGGCCAAGTGTTTGAGTAACCTGGTGTAGTGGCAGGTGTGCTTGCCCATGGTAGCGGGGGTGAACTAGGTGGCCTTTAAGATCCCTTCAAGCCCAAACCATTCTGGGATCCTATGGTCGCGTCCTGCACTTTTGGTTCAAGCTCAGTTTCAGCTTTTCTAGAAGAGTTCCTTATGGGAATATTTACTTAAGAATCTGCTTGGGTTCCTACCACCTGAGGTGCCTTCTGGGGAACAGCCTCCAAGTTTCTGGTGCTGGTGGCAGAGGTCTGGTCATGCCACTCTGCTGCAGCCCTGTGCCACCTCCCTGATTCGCTTAGGCACCACAACAGGGACACTGACTGTGACAATCTGACCCACTCTACAAATGGAAAAATTATTGGAAAATGGTATTTCTGGGAGCAGTTAAAAAAAAAAAAATAAAAAAAAAAAGTCAATTTTACAGGGCTGGACTGATATGTATCCACATGAGAACAGAAAGCAAAAAGGCAAATGAAGGAATCAGCTGCACATCTGGCCCAAGTGTGGGCATGCCGTGCCTTTCCCAGCAAGCCGTGGACATGGCCTGGAAAAGGAGAACATTAGAATGAATCTTCTGCTGACATGCTGGTCTCACTGGCTTCAGAGGTAGGACAGAACCTACAGTGCGTCCCTTTCCAGCTGTGAAATCGTTGTCCTTCAATTGCACCCAGGTATGCTGAGAGCCTACGCTGTACTCAGTCCCTGCTGGGAGCGCCCCAGGTTCAGCTCCTTTCTCAGACACAGCCCTTGGGTGGCCGTAGTCATGTCCCTTCATCTGTCTCTACAGCAATTCTCTTCTGGGCAGCTGGGTGCAGTGCTTCTCTGGGCATGCTGGGAAGAAAAACACATTACAGGTGGTAAAAAGCCAGATAATTGGATAAAAGCAGAAGATAAATAGAAATAAGATTCCCCCATGCACTCAGGCACCCACTTCACTCCCTCCAGGGGTGTATTGTGTAGGATTGTGCAGATGAGTTATTAGAGCACCTCATTCCCAGCTGTGGTTTGGGTCTCCAGTGCCACAGGCAGTGCTTGCTCTCCAGGAACCAGAAATGGCAAGGAATGGGCTAAATGTGATAGATTCATACACTAAACACACACAAGGCACAGAAAACACTGCATGACCAAGAGTTTGCAGAGGCTGTAAGTTAATGTTCTCACCGAGCACATTCCAGCACATCACCCCACGGCTGCTCCACGTGGGCACAGTGGGGCTGTGCCACACCTCCCTGCTGCCACCACGCTGGCAGGGCATCGCCAGGGGAGGACAGGCAGCTGGACCTGTGTCTGCCTGTGTCACTCGTGTCTCCCTGGTCCAGGTGTGCCCACACTGACAGCGGTACAGAAATGGGGAATTTCCCTCCCAGGTTCTCTGCTGCCACATTTGGAGCTGGATTTAAAAACACAAGGAGCCAACTGCCTGAGCTCTTCTCCAGTGCCATATATTGTACCCCGTGAGAACCACAGGCCTTGGCCATCACCTGCCACAGTAACTTATGGAAAAGACTATGACCAGGTCACAGCAAAGTCATTTGAGATGTGAAATTTTATGACATTTCTATACAAACAAAAGCTTTACTATAGACAGAATTATATGTGAAGTGTTGGCAGAAACACAAAGTCAGTGTCAGTGCTCCATCTCCCTGCTCCTCCATGAATGGTGGGACTTGTGAAGCCTGGCTCTAGAAACTGCCACCATTTGGTTTCTCTGGTGTTCAGGGAGAGCTTGTGGGTGGCACTTGTCACATCCAACCCAGCTCCTTGCACTGGGCTTCAGAGACACCCCAGCTTTACCCCCAGCTTTCTTTTTATAAATAAAATAAATATTTATTTATTTATGTGAATAATACAATGCTGACAAAAGCTTCTTCATACCAGTATTGCTGTGCCTGTGTCACAGTCATGGACTATTTACTGGAGTGACACACTGGGATATTGGGATAAGTGCAGGTATATAGAACTCTGTTGGTAAAAGCACGTCCTTCTCTCCTCCCCTACAAAGATCTGTAGTTGTATATACATTGGAAAATTTATCAGCTCTGAAACATTTTCTCTTTACACTTATAAAATACTTGAGCTGCTCACACTCAGGCGGTTCCAAAGATCATGGAAGGTCTGATTTGTAGGTGGACAAAATCTGAGGTTCAGCCCTCAGACAGCCATTCCAAGAAGCATTGTGTCATGAAGATACTTTGTTGAATCCCAGTGGCACCTTAATTAGGTCACGGCAAGCTTTAACTCTGGCTTTCCTCCCCAGACATGCTCATGATGGGGCTGGAGCACAGAGAGCAGTGCCATCAGCTCTGCAGTGCTTGCTGCAGTGAGTCCTGCATGCCTGAGCCCAAGGAGCTGTGACCCTGGAAGCAGTGGGCTCTTCTTCCCACTTAGCCTCTGGCATATCAACCAAGTAATTCCAGTAAAAATAAGGTCCTAACTGGTCTGTTTGGAAGGGCAGAGGTGGTCGAACCAGCTCATGAGGGCAAAGATGCTAAACTAATTATCAAAGATTTTCTTAGCCCAGAGCAAGAACAACAGGCAGGGATGGGTGGGAGGCTCATTTACAGTCCTGTACACCCAATATTTTCCTTTTTCTACTCTGCTGCACTCAGGCATTTCTCTAAGCGGTGCTTGGCAATTCTGGGCACAAACCACACCAGCAATTAATTGGATTTGTGGGCCTCAATTCCAGCACCCCTTGAAATGTTTCTAGGGGATCATAAAAGATGGGGACTGAGCAAAGTAGTAAGAGGCAGGTACAGTGTGGAGAGGACTCTTTTGTTAATCCTGCTCTGCCTATCTTTCATTAGCACACCTCATTATGACATCCGATAGATTTGTGCTTCGGCTCCACCGGTGAGAGGCAAATGATGTCTTAATGAATGATGGTGCCTCGAGCTGATAAGGGACTGTCCCTCACTCCCACTGAACAGAGACTGTGCTCGGCACTGTGTGTCCAACTGCACTTAACGTAATTGGATGAAACTTGTAATAGTGTGTTCACTCCAGGTGGGTATAAAAGTCACGGCGAAAAATCCCAATGATAAAATATCAGCTGCTGCCTCTTGCTGAAGGGTGTAATTGTGGTTAGCTGTACTTGTGGAGCAAAGAATCATGGCAGGAAGATGATGGGAGGAGGCACACACAGCACATGGCAGAGGCACCTTCAGCACAAGACTGCTGAGGCAGGGGTCAGAGCAGGCAGAATGTGCTCAGGCACTGGCACTGCTTTTGGAAACTGCCTCCCCATAGGAGTATTTACTCATCCTGTGCTCAGAGGATACTCAGAGTAGCCTTGTGTGGCTCAGCCCTGGTGCACTCACCTTCCTCTGACTGTGAGGGTGGGCAGGCTCTGGCACAGGTGCCCAGAGAAGCTGTGGCTGCCCCTGGATCCCTGGCAGTGTCCAAGGCCAGGCTGGACAGGGCTTGGAGCAGCCTGGGACAGTGGAAGGTGTCCCTGTCCATGGCAGGCGTGGGATGGGATGGGCTTTAAGGTTCTTTCAAGGCAAACCATTCCAGCAGTCTGTGATTCCTGCAGCTCTGGCACAGCACTGGTGTGGGAGCGATGGCCGTGCCAGTGCCCGCTCCAGCCCCATGTGCCTCAGCCATGCTCTTTTATAACATTTTCCCAAAGCCATTACTTTTACACCCTGAATGATTACTTCATTTAGCACATACATCAGAACTAAAACACCCAATATTAGCTCATTTAAGTTCATGCTCAGTGATGGATTAATCGTTTCTTTTCTGGAGCAAAGCCCAGTCCATTTCATCTGAGGACCAAGGAGAAATGTTCCCTTGTATGTTGAATTCTGAGGTATCTGCTGTGCTTTACAGATCTGCTTGTCCACAAAAATCCTCCTGAGATGCTTATATATATTTTTTTTAAAAAAGAAATTGCTAAAGCTGTAGATCACAACCATTTCCCCATTCCTTTCCGGCTTTCAGAACAGGTACAAAGGGAGCATATCAACAGTGCAGTCAGCATGAGCCTGTGTCTCTGTGTCCTTTGAGGTTTCAGATGTCACATCATGTTACAGTGGGTATTGCTGTCTCGTACTATTGTGTGTCATGGGCCACACAGGGAAAGGAGGAGATTGAAACAGGTCCTAAATGGACTAACACAACAAGAGCAGGCATCTGTCCTAGCACCAGCCAGGCTGAGACCAGAGAATCCTGTGTGCTAAATATTATGGCCAAAATAAAAGTGATGGGTGGGTGATCAGACTGAAACGCTTGAGTTCTCCTGTTCCTCAGAACTAATGGAGGTGTTGGCCAGTCAGTGCAATGAGTGAATGATGAGAGGAAACCTCCCTCTCTGTCACCCTCGTGGACAGCAGAGCGGCAGCAGCAGCCAAGGCTGGGTCTATGGAATGTGCCAAGAGCCAAACTGGGAGGCATGGCTCAGTCAAAACCACTAGTGACAGCTTCTCAGCTCCAGGACCTCTCTTCTACAGAAGCTGTGCCTGGTGAAGCCCATTTTTTTCCAAAGCATGGGTAGCAGACTTTGGGTTTGGGATGTTTTTCCCTCCTTTCTCACTAAAACATCAGCAGGTTGTGAATAGCTGGTGAGGAAGGAGAGCAAAGAGAATTTTGTATGGGCATGGAGATGTTCCCAAGCTTTTAGAGTCACTTTGTTATCAAGATCTCTCTGTCTCCTCATCTTTTGTTTGGTCACAGACCAAGAATGCCACTGTCTTTTTGCATTGTGAAAAAAACCACGGAACAAGAAAACAGTGTTGAATCATTTCAGGCAGTCTCCCTTATCCTGTGTTCAGCTATTACTCTAATTGTCAGCAGGACAAAAGAGGTATGTACCATTTGAAAGTACTTGTGGGTTTCAAAACACAGGATCTTTCAAGGAACTCCTCCCTTCCCATTTGGTGTCACAGGCAATTAGGTTTTTAAGAGGTTCTCTGTAGCATTAGCAGACCATATAATATTCTTGAAAGTGCCTTTATAGCATCCTGTAAGGACAAACTGCTTGCATCTTGCTTGGGAAATAAAAGGCTAAATTCCAGTACTGGAAGGTGACCAAGTTCCATTTTATGTGTGACCCAAGGTGGCTGTGCACTGCTGCTGCTACCCCTCCTGCCATGGCTCTAATTCTCTGTGGGAACTGCTCCGCAAAACCCAAGCCCAATACCAAGGAGGGAAGGCTCAGTCCTGCCTCTTTACCCTGTGCCTGGGGAGCATCCAGCTGCAGGGAGAGTAAAAATCAGAGTAAAAAGGGTAAAAAGAAGCAAGGAAAAGCCCATCCTTGTGATTGGGCCTGAACTGCTCCAGAAGTATATTTCTATTAGACACTGCCATCCGTTCAGGCTGTAATGTATTCCCTCATTATGGTAAACATCCACATGGCATTTGTTTCTGGAATGATATTGCACAAAGCTGGGTAATAAAAATGCCTCTGATCTCACAAAGCGCAAGGCTCAAGACAAATAAAGTCTGTAAACAGTTCTGCTCTCCAGGATGTTTTATGAGCTGGACCAGAGTTTACTCAGGGCTAATGCTAAAGAAGTTCATTTCATCTCGTGGAAAAGGCTCTGTTCCCACAGGAGCCTTCATTCCTCAGGGGTATTGGCATGGTCACTATGATCAGCTCTCAGCTACGCTCTCCCCTTTGCTGCTGCAAGGCAGTGCCATTCACTGCACACTTCCCTCTCCCAGCAATACTTCCCTGATATTTAGAAATGTATATAAATGTCAGCACGAGGCCTGGAGGAGGTTGCAGGCAGCAGGTAGGGGTGGAGCTCAGCGGGTTGGGTTACACTGAAACCCTGGTGAGGAAGGGATGAGCACTCCCCTCTCCCCTGGCAGGGCTCCCTGGCTGCACTGCGGGCGCTGCTCCCCAGGGCAGTGGCAGGAGGAGGACAGGGAGCAGTGGCATCAGTCACATTATCGCCAGCAGTGCCAACGTGAGGTGTGCGGGGGCTGCATGAAGCCAAAGCTGTGCAGGGGAGAGGAACAGACCCTTGTTTGAGGCCTCTGTGTCACAGTGAAATCTGGAGCAGGGCCATGCATGTAACGTGGTGAGAGCATTAGGAGGATCATAGAATCATCATGGAATCATAGAATGGTTTGAGTTGGAAAGGATCTTAAAGTCATTAAAAAATGAACTATTTCCAACCCTCTACCATGGGCAGGGACACCTTCCACTAGCCCAGGTTGCTCCAAGCCCTGTCCAGCCTGGCCTTGGACACTTCCAGGGATGGGCCAACCACACCTGATGGCTCTGTTGAGGCTCTGAGGTGTTACAGACCAGGCTGGCGCCAAAAAGCCTTTTGTTCACTGCATGAAGGCACATGGATTTTTGATTTTTAAAATACAGTGGTCAGTTGGGGCACTTCCCAGAAACACCAGGGTAAAGCCAGCACGGCACTGAAGTGACCCATCCAGGCTGACTGCCTGACACCCAATCCCAGGGGCTGTCCTGCTCTGTGCCCCAAAGAGTGCTGGCTAATCACCCCATGCAGGCGAGGGAGACTGAATATCTCACCCCACCCCATAGAGAAATCAAGAGCTATCAGCAGCCTGGTCCCAGGGTGGTGCTGCTGCTGGGAAGTGCTGGCCCCAAACCAGTCAGAGACAAGTGGCCTTGCCTTGTCCAGGTGAGTTTTGAACATCTCCAAGACTGGAGATCCTACAGCCTCTCTGGCCTCACATCTGGAATTTGACCATCCTCAGGGTGGACACTTTTGGCCTCATATCTTATCAGAACTTCCCACGCTGTAATTTGTGCCTGTTGCCCCTTGTCACTGCATCTCTGAGCACAGTCTGACTCTGCCTTTTGCACACCCTCCTATTAAGGTCATCAACAGCAGTAAAATTTATAAAATAAAATAAAATAAAATATAAAATATATATTTTATATAGATTTCTATATATAAAAAAAACCTTTTCCTCCTTAAAACTCCATTTTTTTCCTCATTCTTTCCCAGTACATCGATGACTTTCTGCAAGGGAAGCCCAAAACTGGCCACACAATCCCCAGTCCAGAGAGGAGCAGCTCTGGGATTCCCATCTGCAGCCTGTGAGCAGCTCCAGCTGTGCTGCACTAATTCATCACCCACTGGCGGGCGTCAGGAGCTCCTGCAAAAAAGCACAAGTCAAAGAACTTTCTTGTCTGGTTCCCCTTTGACAGATTTCAAGCATTCACTCTTCTCTCATCTGGCCGTTTGTAAGGAGTTCACATGTCCATGGCCCCTCCTTTAGAGCTTGTGTGCACTGCTGGGAAGCTTCATTAGCTCAGGACAGCCATTCTGCTGTTCAGAGGGGAAAGCAGAGGGGAACACAAGCCACGTTAGTTACAGCGTGAGGGAAACTCATTACAGCCAAGCTCAGCTGCAGGCTTGGGCTGATTCTATCTTCCTGGTGTCTTTACTTCACACAAGACTTTTAGGAAAAAAAAAAAAAAAGAGAGATTATTTTTTTGCTAAAAGAAAGCTTAGAGATTGTTTTGGGACAGACAAAAAGACACAAAGGTTTTGGAGGATACGGGGAGGAAGAGGGAAGGGGAAGATGCCCTCAGATGTTGAGATGCTATTAATGCACAAGCTCTCTGTCTGACCATGAACCCTTTCCTTAGAAAATTCCAGAAGGATCCAAATCTGGCATATGAGAGGAGAAAATTATTTTTAATAAGGCTGATTCTGGTCTTCCTCAGGTTTACTTCCTCTTCCTCCTTGCAGCATGTACTTGATGGGGATTATGTACATTCCATGATCATGTCAGATGTGGTGGTCCCACGCCGTTAGCAATTTCCTTCACTGTTTTGAGCATCAAACCAGAAACTATGGAAAGACAGAATGCATGACTGAAAATGGGGGGAAAATGGGAGGGAAAATGGCCTTTCGCAGCCCTGATTGAAAAATAGAAAGTCCCCAAGTCAGCCATCCTTTTGAAAACCTCTGGCCTCAAAATACACTTTGTAACTGATGGGTTTTAATTCCAGGAAAAACACACAGAGCTGAGGCTTAGACCTTGTGCAAATTCGCCTCTTGGCTCAAACAGCAAAGATCTTGAGCTGAAAATGCCTGCTGCTGACAGTCTGTGCCATGGCTGTGTCCCAAACACTGCTGGCATAGCTGTGGTGGAAAAAATAAAATACATTTCATTCCCCAATGGTCATGCTGTAATGGCATGAAATTAGAAACTCTAATCAATAGTGCTTTACACAGCATGACTCTCATGTCAAAAGAGCCCATGGTTTAAAAAAGAAGAGTCACAAATAAATATGAAAATCAAGGCTGTGAAGCATCAGTAATGAAGTATAATTTTGTCAAGCAGTCCCAGCCAGTGAATCTCTTCACAAAACTTTCACTCACCCAATCCTTTGTTCTCCACACCTCCCCGATCTTCCATCTCCACATAATTTTCCTGTATTTATTTGCCCTTCGCACATGAAATGTCACTGATCTGAGCATCAGTGACAAAACTGGGGAGGGCAGGGTTGTGCTGCAGCCCTTGCTCTGCCTCTGCTTAGTTCTCAATACTTTCACCTCTCTGTTGCTTTGGAAAAGGCCCCAGCCTGCATCTGCTCACCTTGCTGGGGTCATGCTGAGACCAACAACACACCTTTCCTCTACGATGCACCTTTTTTGTTCCTACAAAATGTAAATAAAATGCAGATTTTTTTTATTTCTATAACAACAGCAGAAGTTAGAGTTATCCTATTTATATAAAAAATTACAGACAGCTCTGCTAAGACCCTTATTTTTTGCTTATAGAGGCGACAGTGCTAGTAGAACCGCCAGACAGATAAAGTATTCAAAAATAATAAGCAGACCCCCAAAGGCATGAAGAGCTGACAGCTACAGGGCTCTCTGTCATACAAGTCTTTTGGGAACTGCTGGCATTTTGTTCAGGGATAGAGTTTCAGATTTTTCCAGCACTAGTTTTAAAGCTCCTCTCACCATGCTCTGCTAACATTAGCACAGCTTGGCAGGTGGAGGAGTGCCCTGAAAATAGTGAATTCCTGGTGTGGAGATTTTGTTAATCAGACCTTCTTCCTACATGCAGCCCTGGCTCCCCAAGCTGCTCCTGCAGCAGAGGGGCACTGATCATCCAAAGGCTGGACCTTCAGGAGGAGAACAGATAAGAGCTGCCTGGCTTCCAGACATAAATGAAAGTCCTCCAGAAAGGCCTGCTGAATCCAGAGAATCAGTGGGGAAAAACCTTACATGGTCTCAAGAGAAGGTCTCAATCTTTGTGAGGGGTGTCTGTGGCAGTTTCTGGGTCCTTTGCCTAATTTTGCCATGGAACCACAGTACTTTGGTTACCACGGCACAGTACTTTGGTTCCACCACAGTTACCTGCGGCACAGAAATGGATGTTTTTCCCTTGAACCAATATCAGTGAGGACAAAGATGAGTCCATGGCCCTGTGTTGGTTTTGCACAGCCCGGTTTTTGGCAGCAGGGGGAGGCCACAGAGGTGGCTTCTGTGAGAAGCTGCTAGAAGTTTCCACCATGTCCAGCAGAGCTAATCCCTGGTGGCTCCAAAGATGGATGTGCCTCTGGCCAAGGCTGGGCCAGTTAGAGATGGTGGTAACACCTCTGTGATAACATATTTAAGGAGAAATCGCACACAGGTTTTTCCTAGCCAGAGAATGAGGAGGAGGTGAGAACATGTGAGGGAACAAGACAGAGACACCAAGGTCAGTGGAGAAGGTGGGGGAGGAGGTGCTCCAGGTGCTGGGATCAATATTCCTCTGCCAGCCATGGTGAAGACCATGGCTGAGCTGGCTGTCCCCCTGCAGCCCATGGGGTCCCATGGGGGGTGCAGAGGTCCACTTGCTGCCCATGGAGGAGGTGCCCAGGCTGGAGTCGGTGGATGCCTGGAGGAGGCTGTGCTCCAGTGGGAGTCCCAGCGGAGAGAGAGGGCCCCTGCTTCCAGGCTGGAGCAGCCTGTCCTTGGAGGACTGCACCCCGTGGATGAGGGACCCACGCCGCAGCAGTTTTGGGAGGACTGTCTGCCATGGGGGGAGCTCACATTGTAGCCGTTTTGGGAGGACTGCTGCTCGTAAGAGGGACCCACACTGGAGAGGTTCACAGAGAGCTGTCTCCTGTGGGAGGGACCCCATGGCACGGCAGGGGAAGGACTCCTCTCCCTAAGCAGCGGAAGAAGATCTAGGGTGATGACCTGACCAAAAACCCTATGCCCTGTCTCCCTGCACTGTCAGTGGGAAGGAGGGAGGGGTTGGGGGGGGAAGCGGTGTTTTGAGAGCTGCTTTTTACTTCTCGTTATCCTCCTCTGATTTTGTTAATAATAAATTCACTTTATACTTCTAAGTTGAGCCCGTTTTGCCCTTGGACTGTTTTCTTCTGGTCCTTATTTCAACTCATGAACCCTCCACAATTTTTTTTTTTCCTCTGCCCAGCCGTGGCTGGGGACAGCGAGTGATGAGTGGCTGCTGTAGGTGTCTGGTGTTTGGCCAGTGTCACACCACAGCAGCCCCAAAGCCCAGATGGAAGCAGTGAACACAAACCCCAGGTGAAAACTCTGCGCTCCAGACACGCTGAACTCCATTCCTGCGCACCGAGGGTGGACTGGGTGTCCTCCAGGGTCCCTCCCAACCACACCCATTCCGTGGTTCTGTGAATACCTAGAGAGAGAGGTGTACTCTGGAAAGGGCATGTCTGCTCATGCTTCGTGCTGCAGAGGTGAGCCCCCAAAACACCTCCTGAAGAAGGTGCCCATGTCCCCACCAGAGGCAGGGCACCATGGGCGAGGCCAGAACAGTTCCCACAACACTGCTCCAGCTCTCTCTCTCTCTCTGAACAGTTGCTTCCACTTCAGAGCAGTCACTTACACTATGCCACATCTGAAAAGTAGGATGAAAGCCAAAAATTATGTCTCTCCCAAGCTCTCAATAAAACCAGTGACTTGTGCAATCCACACAAAGCTTTAACTTGGGGAACTTCAAGTCACCAAGCATCTGTTAATCAGCACTGAGTCAGTCCCCAGGGATTGTGGGGATGTTAAAAGGTTATCCTGCTCTCCTGCACATTGCGCTGCTGAGCTCCATTACACAACCAAAGGATGATTTCATGTGTGGCAAAGAATTTTTGATTCTCCAGATATTATTTTAGATGTGGAAACCCAGCTGCTGAATGCTGTTTTTCAGGTTAAACAAAACTTAGAGCCAACACTCATTCTCACACTATTAATGAAGATAATCTTGCCCTGCAATTGACTTTTTTCCAGAAATAGCAGGAGAGGGATTTTCAACTCCTTTCAGGTTTGCAAAACGTTATCTCACTCTATTCCTTTAATCTCCTGATGCTGAAAGATGGATCTTTTTCTCTTATGGCTGAATGTACTTCTACACTTCAGCAGCAAACCATGAAAGGGAATCAGGCTTACGGAAAGAAATAATATAGAATTTGCAGTGTTAACATTTACTTGGGCTTGTCTGGACTTCCTCAGCTTTGAATTCCAACATGATTGATCAGATTGAATGTTAGACAAAAGAGACAAACCAACTAACGAGCTTTGCGTACAAAGGACTGCTGGGCAAGGCAAGGGACTGTGCTCTCCTCCAGGGCAGTGGTGGATAGGACAAGAAGTTGGACAGCCTGAGCACAGCCAGGGAGACAGGTAAGTTGGACTGGGGAAAAGATTCTAAATCTCTAAATCTAAATCTAATTCTAAACCTAAATCTAATTCTAAATCTAAAAGATTGGAATACATCAGCACCAACACTGAGCACTGGGATACACTGCAGGGTCTCAAGTGTCAGAGTTTTAAGAACATCTTGAGCAAATATGACAGGGCTGAAGTTTATCCATCCTTGGAAGTGTCCAAGGCCAGGTTGGAGGGGGCTTGGAGCAACCCAGGAGAGTGGAAGGTGTCCCTGCCCATAGAATGGGGGTGGAACTAGATGAGCTTTAAGGTCTCTTCCAACCCAAACCATTCTGTGATTCTGTGATGGCACTGCCCTGGAGGAGGAAGGTAAGCTGGTGTCCCAGATTACACGGAAGGTGTAACCAAAAGTCTGTATTCTATTCCCATCTCCAGAAGCTGTTAAAACAGGTGGGGCAGTGTTCTTTATGTTCAGCATGACCCAGCCCTGCTAACACCATTGGGGCTATCTCTGCTCATGGCCATCGAGGGCTCCGGGAGGGACTCACAGATTCCATCAGCCATTGTGAGATGCCCTGCCCAGAGGGGAGGGACTGAACATTCCCACCTGCATAGAAACTGAGACCCTGGAACACTGGGGTACCTTTCCCACTGAATTCCCAGAGGAGAAGAGCTCAAGAGCCACCAGTGGACCTTCAGAGACCGAGACCTTTCCACAAGATCACCACTTCAACGAGAGCACATCCATCACTCCAACGGGACTGCAGCCACCATTGAACTGCACTGCCAGCACCACCCTAACAGGGTGCAGGTTGTATTCTGACTTTGTCAGTTTAAACCATTGTTTCTGTATTATTGCTTTGTTCTAAATCTTAGTAAAGAACTGTTATTCCTTTTCCCGTATTTTTGCCTGAAAGCCCTTGATTCCAAAGTTATAATAATTTGGAGGGAAGGGGGTCATATTCTCTACTCTAAGGAAGGTTCCCACCTTCCTTAGCAGACACCTGTCTTTCAAACCGAGACACGTGGAAAATCTCCTGAGGTCCCATTCACTTTCTGGTTTCTAGAAAAACCCACAGATAAACTGCACAGCTACAGTAAAAGGCAGAGCAGAGCATTCCCTGAGCAATTCCTCCTCCCAAATTGCAGGGAAGGCACAATTCATAGCCTGCTTTTTCATTTCCATGAATCTTAATTGTTCACATAATAATCGCAGAAGTATTTAATAATACAGAGCATATGGGCCAGATGTTCAACTGGTGTAAATCAATAGCACTTGGGAAGCTTCAGTGGTGCTGTGCTGGCACAATCATTTGAAGCTCTGGTGCTGCATCTTTAAGGTGGCTCTCAGGATTTTAGTACCTTCTTATTGTTTCCACTAAAACCGAGTTACAGAGTTTATTGCCCACCTACAAATGGCCACCTCCCACCAAATGCTCAGAACTGAAGATCAAAAACCCAAAGCTCAAAATAGATTTACTTTGAGGTCACTTAAAAACCTCTGGTCCAGCCTCTGTTGGCCATCACCACATTTTTTGATGGCCTCCAGCTGACCTCACCCTGTCCCAGGTAGGCACAGGCAGCATTCACTTGACCAGAGGTGCATGCGATGCCTTGTCTTAGTCTCAGCTGGTGTATGAGCTCTGCTTTATTTGCTTCCCACTATTAAAAAAAAAAAAAAAAAAAGAAAGAAAGAAAAAAAAGAGAAAAAGAAAAAGCTTTTAATTCACTTCCTCCTGGGAGTTTCTGTGATGCTCATTGATCCAGCCTACAAGTACTTCGCAAACACTAATGGATCCAGTGAAACTCTCCACTAATCTCCTCCTGAAACTTGGCACCAAACTGCTCATTTCTGCCTGCTTCTCCTTTTACAGTTGTTTTGCTTTGCTACCTGTTTCAGAGCCACTCCAGGGCTCATTAATTGTTCATCCTTTGTCCCTTGAAAATTTTCCTTTTAATCTTTCCAGTCACGTGTTGGATACTGATGTGAAACAGACTTCAATTTGCAGATCTTTCACACCTGCAATGATACTATTTGAACTGATTGTGGCATTACCAGTTGCACATGGACATCTATAATTGAACTGAAAAGCTTTGCAAGACATATTCATTGGACTTCTGATCTCATTTGTTAGAGAGCCTTAGGGAACAAGCAATTTCCACTCCTCAATTTATGACAACTGGTCATAGTTACTTAAATGGAATAAAATAAATCCTGCAGCATGTGTCCCTTTTGGAAAACAGGCTGACAATTGTGCCCAGTAGAGAATTAAATTGCCCAGTGACAGTGCTGTATTGAGTGAAATATATATATAGAAGAAAATCATGGTAAAGATTTTTGTGGAGGTTCCCAGGTTAATATTCCTTCTGCTAATGTGACTCTCTGGTTGAGATTCTCAGAAATTTCAATAAATTGTGTGGAGACTATGCAAATAAGCTGGTCTGCTGTAGTTGAAAATAACCTATTCTTGTGCTAATTCTATCTGGGGCTAAGGTGTGACCTACTCCACTTCCATAACTAGGGCTGGGTTTCCAGCCGTCAGGAGCAGCTGGATTTTCAAAAGACCTGCAGAGCAGTGTGGCTGGGCTCTTAGAGCAGCCCTATGCATGCAGGAGGAATTTCACTGGCCACCAACCATTAGCCCTCAAAATGTCACTCCTAAATCAGTAAATTTTTCTTTTATTCCACATGACAAGCAACTTAGGACTTTTCCCCCTTCCTTGGGTAGAAATTGCAGTGTCTGGAAATAAAAGCAGCTGGTTCTAGGCTCAGCCAGTTTTAAGGCTGAGGTTTATGCTGTGGTCCACACATCTCCCTGTGCATCACAGGCTCAGCCTGGCATCCTGCCATAATACCCAGAGTGGGACAGGCTGAGGAACTCAGGAAATTGAACCTGTGCATGACACTGCAGCAAGAACTGCAGCTGGGGAGCCCTGACTTTGTCCTCTCCATGCGCTGAACTGCCCTTCAATCAGGGTCCTGAGAGGAGTATGACCCCCAAATAGCCAAGGCTGTTTATTTATACCTGCAGAGCTTAGGCTGAAAGGAGGCCAGGTCCTTCTGCCTTCTAGCCCTGCCCTCTTTTCCACTGGCTTGCTCCTCACAGGCAAGCAGCCCATTCCCATGTAAAGTGTGTTAAGTGACCTCCTGGAGGCCTGAGATGGTCCTGGGTGTCACACAGCCCTTGCCACAGCTATCAATATTCTGCTGGGTGAGAACACTAGTGTGGATTTATGAGATTATCTTAAATCCAAGCTGCACATTTCTTAATTATCAGCATTCTTTTCCTGTACAAGAAGAATTTGCATAATTTCCCAGCAGTAGAATAGAGCAACATCAAGACAATAACTAAAAAATTCACCAATTCATCACAGAACTGAACATCCAGTTGCCAGAATTGTTCATTTTCCTTGCATAGCTAATGCAGACACCAAGGAAGAGCAGATCCTCCATTTAACTTCCTGAGGACCACTGTAGCTCATGCTGGTTGAAGAGCTGGCCCTGCATTATTCCATGTATTCTTCATGGAGACAGTTTTGCCAAAGAATGCCAATTGAGATCCAGCAAATCTTTAAGCACTGAGCACTGCTGCTCTCACAGGCCGAGCTCTTGGCACCAGTGACTGCCTGCAGCAGTGGTGGGACAGGGGACACAGGGGACACAGGGGACACAGTGTTTTGGAGCCTGAGACCTTACAGAGCAAAGACTTTCACCATTTGTCTTTTAATAATATGGGAATGTGCAGCAGAGGCAGCACATTCTTCAGGCCCAGGCAGGCCAGAGGTGCAATCAGCAGTGTCCTAACAGCAGAAAAATGGGCAATGGATTCACACAGAGTCCACTGCCTTTATGGCAGGTTTGATCCTCCAGCACAGCCATCCTGCTCTGCCCTCCTCAGCCACTCTGCATCTGCTGGGGACTTTGGCAGATGGGAATTAGGAACCCAACTATTGAAGTGTTTTATTCCAATATCAATTCCTTGCTGCCCACTAAATGGCAAGGACATTAATGGGATTTTTATCGCTTCAGGCAGTCCAGCAGCCCACGTGAAAAGGAAGGACATATTTTGAGCCTGTCTTGTCTACATTTGTGAATGGTTCAAACACTTGCCATCCTGGCACCATATAACTCAAAGTGCCACTATCCCAAGTGATGTATTTTGAAGAGAGCCCATTCTCCCACTGTACTATATCAAGGGAATGACAGCTTCTTGTGGTGTACATCAGCAGGAAGATGACACTCTACTTTTGTGTTTTAAGGACTCCAAGATATATCATGGAAAGTGCTGTCTGATTCCTGAAACCTGGAGGCAGGCACAAGGTGCTATTGTCAAAATAAAAGAGAAAAACTGGGGCGCGTTTTGAATCTGACTGTGCCACAATGATAGCAACAGACAGGGAGCCATGGAGGCATTTTCTTGTGGCAGATCAGGATGTTTCCTCATCACTTTATCAGTTCAGCCCAAAAGTATCTTCCTAAAGCTATTAGTCCAGAATTGGCCTTTTGCTTAAATTTTACCAAATGCTTCACTCCATTGGACTTCCAATGGATTTGCACGTGTTTAATTTTAAGCACCTGCTTTGCTGCAATGCTACCTGGGGGTGATAAATCTGGATTTTACAGGGCTGAGCTTAGTTCTGTATGGTCAGAAGAGGAAAAGCAGAATAGGGAAATAATTCAACAAAGAGCAGCACAGATATGTGAAGAAAGGACACAATTGCTCACTCACTGGTATTTTACACATCCCTGGCATTAAAGAAGCTAATTCCAGCACAGGTGAAGCAAGAGGAATGAAGCTGTAGTGGCTCCACCAGCAGCGGGGGAAGCAGAGACGGTGACAAAGCACGAAAAGGAATCTGCAAGAAGTCATGAACCTGTGCAAGGTCCAAATGTGCTTGTGAAACAGGTGACCCCAATGCAAAGTACTGGATTTATACTAGAAAGAATAGGAAAAAAAGTCTGGGCTTTCCTAGAGGGCCCAATTATAGGGCAACCCCAAATCCCCAAAGTCAGATTTCCCATTTTAGAGCACCCTGCTGAGGGCAGCGTGGCAGGTTTATCACCACCCAAGTGACACAAGAGTTCTGGCCAGAGCAGGAAGTCCCCATTCCTAATTCCAGGATTGATTTACTGGCTAAGGTTCCATCTCTGCAGATTTAAAGCCTCACACTGGCTCCTAAGGCTATGCTATATAAAATTTGATTGTTACATTCAACGGCCTGTAATAAATTAAATGAACTATCAGTAATAAGTTCACAGGCAACACAATCTTTTTTCAGTCTAGTATACTTCCTTAAAACATACCAGCAGCATCAAACATAACTAGATTTAATTTCATGCTGAAGAGTCTGTGAATATTCATTTTAAAATATTCACGAAGAGCCTAATTTTAATTTGTGTGATGTTTCTGCTAATACCAATGCCTACTTAAAATACCCATTAAAAAGCCTTAAGAATATTAACAGGGAATTCTTACAGAAATGCACTGGAGTTTTATGTTTTGAATTACCATTACAGGCTTTTTGGTTTAAGTCCCGTTAAACAGATTTCGTTATTAACAAGAATATGTGCAAATTAAAACAAACCCATTAAAATCTAAAATTACATGCGGAAAAGATTAGGGACATTTGAGTTATTTTTCTTTTGAAGGAATAAATGTAATAAAAAGTGATAGGGAGTAAAACCCAATACTTAGAAACACTCACAAGATCCACACTAGCTAGACAGTGGTGAGAAGATCCTGATGTGCTTCAGAATAACCTGTTTCACACAAGGAATCATTTTCCTTGTCTTTTTCTGCTCCCCATCACAAAGACATCACATTTATAAAGCCTTTGTCACAGATCTTGCTGGAATGAGATGGGCTTTAAGGTCACTTCCAGCACAGGGCTGGAAGATTCTCTGATCTTCCCCTGGCTCTGAGGTGCCGGCAGGGGTGGGATCAGTCAGGAGAGAGAAGAGATTTATGGTCCTGTCGTGGTTTAACCCCAGTCAGAACCTAAGGACCACGCAGCTCCTCTCTCACTGCCTCCCCAGGGGGATGGGAAGAGAAGCAGGGGGAAAACTTGTGGGTTGAGATAAGAATGGTTTAATAATTGAAACAAAATAAAATAGTAGTAACAATACCAAATGATTGTGATTATAATTACAATCACTGTGATTAAAATGGGAGAGAGAGAGAGAAAAAACCCAAGAGAAACAAATTATTCACAACACAAGAGCTCACCACCTGCCTCCAATGCCCAACCTGCCCCAGCAGTGACCAGTGTTAGCACTGCCCCCAGTTTCTGTGCTGGGCATGATCTCCATGGTGTGGAGTAGCCCTCTGGCCACTTTGGGTCAGCTGTCCTGGCCATGCTCCCTCCTGGTTCCTCGTGCATCTTCTCATTGGCAGAGCGTGAGGCACTGAAAAGTTCTTGATGTAGGGTAAGCACAGCTCAGCAACAACCAAAATCTCAGTGTATGATCAGCATTATTATCACATTGAACCCAAAATACAGCACTGTAGGAGCTACTAGAAAGAAAAATTAATTCTATGGCACCCAAAAGCAGGACAAGTTCCCACTTACACCAGCTGGATTTAGGAGACCTGGAGACCTCAGACTTGCTTGCCAAAGGCTGTGGCACCCTTGATATTCAGCCTGCCCTCTGATCCCTCCCTGGCTGCTGAGGATGGCAGTGAAGGTGCTGATTTGAGCTGAAACCATGATCCAGCCCAGAGCTGGCTCTCTGACAGAACCTCTACAAGGCTTGTCTTGGTGCTCTGTGCAGGACTGGCCTTCCCCAGCCACCCCAGAAACTCAGCTGCCCAACAGCCTGTCCGAAGTGGGGCTCACTGCACAGCCCTGGACTCTCTGGAAGGCTGCCCAGCACATATACATAGATATGGATCCATATGGTGAAGCTCACTGTAGGTCTAAGGGGCAGTGAAAGCACTTCACACAGAAGGAGGCACTGCAAAATACACTTTTTCTTTTGTTGCTTTGACTCCCAGCTGCTGTATTGATCACCTCATCTTCTAAATAATCCTCCATTCAATATAATCACCAGTGAGAAGTCCGCTACTCTCATAAATCACATGAATATTTACACTGCCTTGTGTAAAACACATTTTGCCACCTCTCAGGTGCTCTATATCCCTTTTCCCTGTCTGGTTACTCCTGTCCCTCTCTTCACCTGTCGCTGGTGGGGCTGGGGGAGCCACTGACCCTTCCCTCAGCTCCAGCCAAATGCAGCAAATTATCTATGGTAAAACTCTCTTCTGTCAAGCTGCCAAATCCTTTGCATTAATCCTGAAAATTACAATTAATGAGTGCTAAGAGGATCTTTCCACCTCTTTTCAGTTGGGATGATCCCTCCTGCTCTGCCAGCATCCGAAGCCTCTTCAGGTCATGGCTTTGGCTCTGGGGCAGGGCAGTGCACTCAGGAAAGGGCAGGGGGCTGGGGCAGGGGGCTTCTGTCCCTTTTTGCTTGATACCCTGTGACAAGGATGCTGTACACTGACGATGGGAGAGACCTGAGTTAATCAGAGCCCATGGCCACCATGGATGCCCCATCATATGAAAGGTCATGGTCAACATTTCAGGAGTCTGAAGCCACCAGGTACTGTGAGAGGTGCCATGAGGGGAAGGACAGGGCTGGAATCAGACTGCCTGGGCTCTCCAGCCCCACTTGGGCTGGCTAATGTGACAACTCCAAAAAGTTTCACCAAGGCTCTGGCATTTAATTTCCCAAGTCACTAATGCAGCTATGCAGACCTAGCTCTCTGAGCACTACCAAAAAACCTAAAAATGCAGCATATTTAGTTATTAAGAACCAAATCTGGGAATCTCATTGGCTTGCAGATATGTGTCTCTAGGTGTGAATTAGGGATCTTAATCATGTCTGGATCCCCTGACAGTGCATGGTGAAATATCTGCAGTAATCTTTCAGATTTGAAAAGAGATCTGTTCATGCTTTTAAGCACAGATTGGTTGCTGTTCCCCCACGATTATCCCACCTCCACCTGAGCTGCTGAACAGCTCCAGGAAACATTCCTGTTCTTGGTTTTTTCCCTGGCTGTGACCAGCAAACACTTGATGGTGTTTAACCTTTAGCAAGCAGTAAGGAACTGACCCAGCAGCCCCCGGCACTGGTCGATTCAGCACTCACAGAAACTGAAGCATCTCCTACAATTCAATGGCTTGGTAATTCTTGTACTCCTGCTTTCACAAACCTCTTCACTGACATTTCCTCTTCAGGACTATTTATCTTTTTTTCCCTTCTGTGTGTTCACTTGACTCCAGTCTGAGTTTATACAAACCACTTCACCATGAATGGAGCATTTGTGCATTTCCAGTGTTTTAATCCCAGAAATAACCCTGCAGAAATCGCTAGAATTACACTGGGGAAAAAGCAATGGATGTCACAGGAGAAATAAGGTTTATTTTTTTTATTCCTTAAAGAGGAAATGTTAGATAACAAACTGCTTTCCTGTGTTAATAATTTCCTCAGTCCTCAGTCAAATCATTTTCCATTCGAACTAGTAATGAATTTAACTTGTAATTACTAGGTTTAATCCACAAATAATATATAATACATACTCAATATATATTATACTTTATCCTTGATGTATATATATTAACCTCTATGAGGTTAAGCACTTTTCCTCTCACTTTTAAATGCTCTTTAAAATTATAGGATGCAAACACAACCCAAAAATTAGAGTAGCCCACGTACCTACTACCCTGAGGAAATGCTCTTCTGGACCTGGAGAGGTCTCGGTCTGTCCAGGTGGGTAGCTGGAGGTGGATGGACACGTGGGTGGAGCAGAGTTAACAGGATTAGCTGCTCAGGAGGGCACATCCTCATACTATGCATGCACACCATTTCAAGCACTTAATGGACTTCTACTCTCAGCTGGGGACTAAAGTTGCTGTCACATAAAACTGTAACGATTTCAAGGCAAAAGAAGGCATTTCCCAGTAGTTATTGCTGACATTAGAAACCTCAGCTCTGTCCACACACCACATCCAGTGCTGCTCACAGACCAGGAGTGTCTCAGCAGTGCTGGGCCAAGGTGACAACTCCCAGCTATGCCTGCACCTCTTCATCCCACAGTGGTTTGGGAATGTCCACACTGTCACATGTTGTGGGATCTTCACACACCTACCTCTGTTTTTAAATTTATTAAATTATATATGTGTATGTGTGTCTGTGTGTATGTGTAAAAACACAAAAATATATTAATAGAAGATTAAATCTCAAGTCTTGTACACGTAATGGGAGTTTTGGTAGGAAGGGAAAAAATATGAGACAGTCAGTGTCGGTGAACTGTGTTGGTCTGAACACCTACCTATGTTTTTAAATTAATTAAATTATATATGTGTATGTGTGTCTCTCTCTGTGTGTGTGTGTGTGTGTGTGTGTGTGTATAAACACAAAAATACATTAATAAAAGATTAAATCTCAAGTCTTGTACACGTAATGGGAGTTTTGGTAGGAAGGGAAAAAATATGAGACAATCAGTGTCAGTGAAGTGTGTTGGTCTGAAACTTGTGAATAACACGCTCAGAGCCCCCAGCTTGTCTGAGGCAGAGCTTGCTGGTGGCATTTGGCACCGATGTGTTCCATTAGTGGGGTCATCTGTGGGGTCACCAATGCGTGGTGGGAGAGCTGAGTGATTATAGGGAAAAGGCCACATGGAAATAGCAATGTTCTAAGAGGTTTGATTTGCAGGGATTTAAATACTAGACCTATGTGGGAAACAGGTGGGATGGTGTACAACTAAAAGATGTTGGATTTGGGAAGGAGCAGGAAAGACAGCAGCAGGATCTTACAAATACAAATGTAGTGGGGCTCATGCCAAAAGAAACCCTGTCATTATAAAATGAATTTTGTGTGACTTTCCATGGAACAGTGACTTGGCCTTTGTCAGGTGGAGGTCCCAGATGTGCAGTGGCTTTCTGAGCACTGAAAACCAGGTGACAGCAGAAGGCAGAGGAGAAAATTCCATCCATCTGAAACTGCTGTGTCCTGGGGGAGTGTGATGGAGTTTGGGCAGTGGCTCCTGAGTACAAGTACCACCATGGTGATGGTGATGGTGGTGGGATCCAGGGTGACCACATGGATTTAACACATCCTTGGTTGTCAGAGGCCCTCTCAACACTGTGCCCACCGCTTCCAAAGGAAGCAGAGCTGTCCCTAAGGTCACCAGCCTTCTTTACCTACTGGCACCACTTGTTTGGGCTGTGGGTAATTCTTCCTCAGAGAGGGCAAAATTGAGTCCCTCCTGTGAGCATGTTAAAAAGGCATTTGTAGTTGAAGATGATGCTGGGATAGTGGTGCTAATAAAATCAGCAGAGAAACAGCATTTAGCAGCTGGGAGGGGAGGGAAACATTTTTTTCAGGAACACACAGGCTCCTGCTTTGATGTTGTATTCAAGCCAAAGCAAGGGCATGTTTCAAATTCCCAATAATTCCAGTTTCTTTTTAAGTTACCAAGCTTGGTTGAGCTCTTAAAGACAACAGATCTTGCTCCTGGGGTTGGCTTTCGTAGGCAATTGCAGTTCTGCTCAGAATACTATTTAAATACCAATTATTGTAATTCTCGGCAGAAATATTACAGGCATTCAGATTTTTTTCTTAACAGCCAAAGGGAGACATTTCCAGCATCTATCAAACCTCTTTTATTTTAATCCACATTAAAATCTCTTTCCAGAAGGACTGGGCAATGGAGCATAATTTATCACCATAGTTTAACAATTTGTCATGGCTGCCCTGTGCCAAGCCAACCTGTCTAGAGAAACCCTTGGGGAGCAGGAGGGGTGGCTGGAGGGAGCAAAGGGTGCTGCAGCTGAAAAGGAACGGGGGGTGGATAGGTGGGAAGCAGTGGAAGCAATATCCCATGCTTTCCTGCAAGCAGCACATTCCCCATCTCCCACACTGTGGGGAACACACACAAACTCCCCTCTGATTTTATGGGGAAGTGAGCAAGCAGGGCTCGCCTTGGGACTCGGCTGGCAAGCAGCTGGCAGTGCCATCAGAACTCCTGCTGTGAGGATGGAGTCTGTCACCTGTGGTGACCCTTCCCACGAGGCCCTGGCAGCCCCCCTGAACCCCATAGTGAGGGAAAAGAGACACTTGGTGCCTTGGCTGTTGAGACCCTGGGTCTGACCAGCACTTTCCAGAAAGGCAAATGGTTCTCCTGCTGCCAAGAGTCATCATGCTGCCTGACAACACTGCTCCAAAGCTGTCATTTTTATTTTCTTCAATAGCTGCCATCAAATCAGGGCAATTGCCCTGGATCAGCACCAAGTCAGGGGTCCTGTGAGGAAAGTTTTAGTTATTATTAGCAGCCAGCACTACGAATTGAAAAATGGAGAATTGTTAGAGAATTGCTGCTGTGTTATACAAAAAGAGATCCACTCACGGCTCACTCCTCTGCCCAGGTGACTGGGGGGATGCTGCCCATGCAGGGCAGCACAGGAGCTTTGCCTGCTCCCTGTGCCTGTGCAGCTGCTGCTTCCCCACCCAGAAAGACTCACAGGGCAGCTGAGTCTGAGCTTTCCATCCCACCCTTCTTCATTGCCTCTTCCCACAAGGAGTTTCAGTCAGACAGCCAATCTCAACCAAATTTGGCAGAGGCAGGGGTTACTTATGAAGCTCATGCAGGTTTGGGGGGAATCAGGAAAATGGGGAAATCCTCAGAGGATCCCTGCAGAGGGAAAGCAGCACCATTATCAAGGCAGGAGTGCCTGCTGTGCTTGGGGCCAGGGAGCTCACCCTGTCCACCCCTATAGGCACAGACACCCCCAAACCCCAGCAGGGACACACTGCACCAGCACAGGGAACTCCCAGCTTTGCAAGGAGGGGAAAGGCCTGCCAGGCACAGAGGCAATAGCAAAGTGTGAGGGAGGCCAGGGAACACAATTACCTGCTCAAGCAACAACTTGTTATTTTAACATGCCAAAACAGCCAAAACGGGTGAATGCGAACCCCGCTCTGGCCCAAAACCCCATCAGCAACCCCCTCCCTGTTCCCAGCACAGCGAGACTGGTGCCTATGCCCTCAACCACTTCCTAAAACAAGCAGAATCTATAGTTCAAGTCAAGCTAAAAGCTATCTCTCTTCCTTCCTCTTGGTTCCTCAGCTGCATCCATTGTAAACGGAGCACAGCTGTGGTTCTGGCCCTCAGACTGTATAGGAGCTATAGCAAAGTGCTTAATGTATTCTTAGCTTTTAAACTACTATTCATCAGCTGCAATCAAAGAAGGGAGCCAGCATCGTGCTGCCAGCCAAATTAATCACAGCTCCCCTGTTCCCCCCTGCACACACACAGTCACATTGTGCACAGCAGTGGTGGTCCCGAGCCCACGGCTTAGCAGTCACTGGAAAAGGCCAGGGTGGTAAATGTAAATCCTGGATGCTCTTAATCATGCTCGTAATGACCATGTCATCAATCATATGTGTTCTCAAGTGCTCAGCAACCACAGCCCAAGGGTTTATTTTTCAAAGAATTCAATTCAGTGAGGTCTCTCAAAAGCTGGGTCACCATTATTCCCACTCACGTGGGAGGAGGGTTTCTTCTGACTTCCTGGCACTGACAGTGCACAGAGTCTCAGCATCTCCTTCACAAGTCTGACTGCAAGGAGTAAAGTCAATAAAATTTATGCAACTGAAAATTTCACTGACCTTTAGAAGAAAACAAGCTAAAGAAAAACAAAACACATCAATAGAACAGATTGGGAAAAACACAGCATTTCTGCCATTTCCCTAGCCTCGGTATTTTTCACCGGGGACATGGTCAAAACACTTCAAAAATTCAAGCTTCCAAGCTTCCTAAAAATGTTGGAATATTGAGAACTAATGAGAATTCTAGTGGTTACAGATTTCTCCTACAGACCTTGTCCTAGGGTGGCATAAATGATATTTTGTATTCCCTATCGTTTGTATGTTTGACCAGAAATATGGTCCTGTAGCTTTAACTGTGTCCTGCAGCTGGGAGAAGCTTTGCCAGCGCGGGATGTTTTGAAACTCTTCCCCCAGCTGTTCTATGGGGGAGTGAGGAGGAAGGGACACTGGTTTTTTTTGGAGTCAGTTGCTCTGCTGGTTGCAGGTGCTACTGGTGTGGCTGCTGCTTGGGATTTCTTTTTGGTTTTTTTTTCCCTGGGATTGGTTTTTTTCATCATTTTTGGACCCTTTTCTTCGACTTGCTTTCTCATCTGAGAACCTGAGGAGCCCCGGGGGACAGCGGACGAGAATCCTCCAAGGAGCCACCGGAGGAACTCCACCTGGCCCCTCCGGGGACCCCGGGAGGGGGAAGCTACACCTGAGGAAAAGGACACTAAAGCTCATCAACTGTTTACTCAAGTTTAATGACCCCTTTTTCCCTTTCCCCTTCCACTGTGTGGCCTGTTAATTAAACGGTTCTTTTCCACTTTTCAGCCGAGATATTCTGCTGTTGTGGGGGGAAGGGCTGCCAGAAACCTTTGCTGTGGGGGAGGCACCTGTTCAGAGTGCTTTCCACCTAGGAAATTTGTCTCTAATCTGAGACAGATCTCTAAAGGACTCAAGACAATCTGGCTGTGGACACATAGCAGCACACTGATTCTCGTGTGAAACAACCCACATGCAAGTGATAAACATCCTGAATTCCCAGAAATGGTACAAAACGAGCCACATGCGAGTCACCAAATCACCTGCTGTGGCTGGGCCCTGTCACCAGCTGGGCTCTGTCACCAGGCAGGTGTTTGCATTGTGCCCTGCTGCAAAGCTGCCTGCGAAGCCCATCCATGAGGACGTCAGAGTGGGCTCTCCCACATGCCAGTGGTGCGGTGCTGTGCAATGATTGCATTGATTGCATTTCACACCCCAGACAGAGCTCGGTCTGACCTGTCTGATGCCACAGGAGGAGCTGATGGAAGCTTTAACACTTCGAGGAGAGTTCAAGACGATTTTACAGAAGCACGCCTTGGGGAAATTGAAATGTCAAGCATAATTTGGTACTTGAAACATGAAGGGGAGAGACTTTGCATTTGTTTTCATCTGCATCTTCCCCTCCTCTGAACTGTACATGCTTCATTTCCCGCTCTTCCCTAAGCTTTCATTAGGCAGTGCTGAAATCTGCTGGATTTGAGGAATCTCCAAGGATAAACAAGTATCTGGCACTAACCTGCTCTGTAAAAGTCAATTTGACATATCTCACTATTCTTCCATTCTTGTTAGGGAAACTAGTCCAAATCGAGCTTTTCCTCCGTTATCTTTCTTTTCCCATCCATTCATTTGATCTTTCATGTAAGACTTGAGGATTACTGCCCACTAGTCCAATTCTTAATAGATAGGGATTCACTTGAAAAAAAATAAATAGGCTTTTGATCTGAGTTCCAATCTCAGACCCGGTCTCTGGGGCCGCAGACACTCATCAGGGGCTGAGCAGGCAGCAGGCAGGCATGGGGCAGCTGGAGAGGCTGGGAGACAGGAGAGCTTGCTCCTCCCTAAAATAGCAGCTCTCTCCTAGCTGCCAGCATGAGAAGGAACAACAGGAGCTGGCAAGCAGGCCTCTGCCAGGTGCAGCTCCTGGGAATGCTGATAATGTGTTCTTGGGAGATAAATTTTTATTTCTCCCCATCAGCTGAGTAATTTCTGGTGAGAGAGAGCACAGAGCCTCACAACACTCCAATTCTTTTCCGCGAGGATTTTCCATGAGGCAATGCTCGCTTGCTGTAGGGGGAATTTCTTGCGCCGATTTTGTAAGTTTAACTGAAGTTCGTTTTTAGAGAAAAGTCAAGAGAGTTTTCAATATTATAGAAATATGTAATATTGGAGTAAATTCCTTAAAAATATTCTCATCGCACAGCCATTATGTGATATAACTTAGCCTAGGAAACAGAGCCAAACCAATATAAGACATTCCAGCTTTGTAAAGAAACACTTTTAACCCACTCGAAACATGGGTTTACTTCAGAGCAGTTGGGACTGTCATTTTCCAGGAAATTTTTGTTCAAAAATTTTTACATGAGGATAAAAGGAGCTTCTAAGAATTCCCTATAAAGTAAAAAATCCCTTTGCTACAAGCCTTGGAAGTGACGTTAAGTGACCAACACCATTTCCATCTTTGACAAGGAGCTGCAAGGTGCAGCACCTTTAGTGTGAAACTTTGCCTGAGTTTTGCCTAAAAAAAGAGGCAGCACAATCAGCAACATTTTCCTTTTATCTCAATGGGATAATTTTAGGAAAAATCACTTAAACACCCCCTTGAAGACCCTTCAGAAGCACCTGAGCAGGTTTCTCACCTGGGGTGCTTGCTCCATCAAAGGACCTGTGGTTTTGCATGGCTCCAGCTGCAGAGGTGGGTTATTTCAGGGCTACCCTTTCTCACTGGATGCAGAGGATTTATACTGATGACCAGCTTGTGTCAGTGAAAGCAGATTGGATTTGAAACAAACCCCATTGATTTTCCATCACCACTTCACTCCCTGCCACCAGAATGAATTCAGTGCAAGTCAACCTGAGGCTGCTCGGTCCTCTCTGGAGGGGAACAAGGCACAGCCTTTACTCCAAATGTGCCAGGGCTCTCCTTTGCACTTGCTGGCAGCTGCCATACAAATCACAGGTTTAGGGTGGTGCAAACCAGGCTGAAACCCCAAACCTGGGCTTCACTCATAAGCCTACCACAGCCAGACTCACTTGGCAGCAGCTCAGAGCAGCACCGAGCTTTTGTCTAAGTCATGGAATCCCAGAGTCACAGAATGGTTTGGATCAGAAGGGATTTCAAAGCTCATCCAGTTCCAATCTCACCCCGGCCATGGGCAGGGACACCTCCCACTGTCCCAGGCTGCTCCAAGCCCTGTCCAGCCTGGCCTGGGACACTGCCAGGGATCCAGGGGCAGCCACAGCTTCTCTGGGCACCTGTGCCAGGGCCTGCCCACCCTCACACAGAAGAATTTCTTCCTAATATCCCACATAGACCCCATGCTCTATCAGTGAGAAGCCATTCTCCCTTGTGCTGTCACTCCATGCCTTGTCCCCAGTCCCTCTCCAGCTCTCCTGGAGCCCTTCAGGCCCTGGCAGGGGCTCTGAGCTCTCCCTGGAGCCTTCTCTTCTCCAGGTGAACACCCCCAGAGCAGAGCTCCATCCCTTGGAGCATCTCCATGGCCTCCTCTGGATCCTCTCCAACAGGACCATTTCTCTCTCGTGCTGAGGACCCCAGAGCTGGATGCAATACTCCAGGTGGGATCTCACAAGGGCAGAGTTCTACCAAAACCAAGGTTTCAAGGTGTTTCTGGAAATCAGCACTTTGCAAACACAGCAGCAATGACCAGCACAGCTCCCAGCATGTATGAGAAATGCCCATGAGAGCCCATCTCAGAGACAGACAGGGATAAATAGCAGGATCTGAGGTCCCTGCACTGTGTCCCACTCACAGCCAGCATCACCCTGCTGTCCTGGGTGGTGGAGGAAAAACATTTTTCTCCCGAGGCAGAATGTTGTTTTACACAAGTAAAAGGAAAAGTCATCTGAGTACGACTGTCAGGAACAGCCCTGGATGCAGCACTGCATGGTTATCTCATGAAAAGGAAAAATAATACCCACTTCACTGGCTAAGGAGTGTATTCCTCCTGTGGGTGGATAAGATCTCTCTCAAGTGAATGACTCTGGTATTTATTATGTCAGATTATGGCACTTCAGTTACTGGTTCAGATTATAACAAAACTGCAAAAACAACCACTTACTAGATATTAATTTTATCTTACAGATTCTATTGTAAATGGGATACAGGCCCCTATGTATATACTACAATCCTTAAAATAGCTCCATCTAAATGCAAATGTGGGCCTCTGCCTAACACAGAGCTGAAAGCCTTCCCATTAACACACCAAGAGATAGGAGAATTAATTTAATGCTTAAAAATTCCCAGGGATAAGAGGAACTTCTTTCTCTTCACATCTAGCATCATTTTCTCTTCGTGACCAAAGCACCCATAATACGATAATTTTTACCTTACTCAAGCTTACTGAGGGAAAAGCCATCATAATCTCTCTCCAGAAATTATTTTACAGGCTGTGCACTTCTGGCCAAAACTCAGGTCTGTTTATGCTTGGGAACGGAGGCCCAGGGAAAGACAAAAGACGGAGATGATTTCTTCAACTTTTGAAGGAAGATTGTTGGGATTTAATTACTCATCTTTGCCAATTAATCAGAAGCAGAGATAGTGCTTGACAGTGTTCATCTCTCACCAGCACCTTCTTCTCTACCTGCTCCTCTAAGCCCATCACACAGGGGGCTCACTCTGTATCTACCCACACACACCGTGTGAGAGACTCATTTCTCTCTGGAGGCCTTTGGTGATCATTCAGTGGCACATGGAAGGTGCTGGGCTCCACTAAAAAGAATCATAGAATACACAGATCCACAGAATCACAGAATGGTTTGGGTTGGAAAGGGCCTACAACAACCATCTAGTTCCAAGCCCTGGCATGGGCAGGGAGGATCAGGTTGATCAGTTCCTAGACCTGCTGTATCTGCACACATGCATAGCCTGGAAAGCCAAACACAGCTGTGGCTCCCAGCCCTGGTGCCAGCACAGCCACAGGCCCACGGTGCCCAGCGTGTCCCTGCTGCAGCTCCCAGCCCCAGGGGACTGCAGGGCAGAGGGGAAAGGTGCTGCTCTGGCTGTTCTCTGTGTCAAAGTGTGCCATGGGGAACTCTGCAAACACCTCTCCACTTTGATTCCCAGGTGCCAGGCAGCAGCAGAGAGCTCTGCTGCCTTCTCCTGCATTGTGGGAATTCTTAGAAGTAGCTATGTCCATCTGTACCAGAAAAGCACACAGTACATGGCAAATGGATCTCTTTTTTTCAATATTTATCAAAATTCTCTAGAAGCTTTTGTTAAACTTGGTGTCTTCCCACCAGAATTTATGCAGCTCAAATTTGTTCCGCAAGAGTATTTTCAGGGAGAAAAAAGAAGGAAAAGTCATACATGTACGTGAACGTGTGTCTCAGCAGGGAGAAGCATCAGACACCAGGAGGGTCTGAACAGACATCTCAGAAACCACAGACAGAGGAACAGAATCATCGTGCAAAAGCTGAACAAATGAGAAATATTCAGGCCACTCCAAACACACTTGCACTCTGAAGTAGGTCCCTTTCTTTACATCAGCTCAGAAACCAAACACATCAACGACAACAAGGTTGCTGTTGATGTGAATGTTACGTTATGGTTTTACTGACACAGAAGCAGCAGTGTCAGAGATGCAGAGATTTGCTTTGTATTGTCCCACAGGTCACAGGTTGAACTTATCCCAAAACCCTCTAAAGCAGAGCACTTGGAAGGAGCTGATGTGTTCTTGCTCTCTGAGGTATTCTACATCACGCAGCACTTATTCATTGCTTGCTGCTGAATTGTTCCCAAGGTTACAGCTTTCACTGCCAGGAGCTCTGCAGAGGTGCCAGAGCCAGCTCCCCTGAGCAATATGGACATATTTTCACAGTCATGACGAAATTCTTTAAGTTGTTTTCTCCCTGGACCTTGTCTTATCAGTGCTGGGTATTTTCTGTGCAAGAACTCAGTGGCTGAGCCTTTTGTGACTGATCACCTGCAAGTTAATGCCCTAAATGGCACGAGAAAACTAAAAAAAGTGTGATGTCTCATGGCAAACAGATGTGCCTCAGCTTAGGGAACTCTCCAGCTCCCTGAGTACAGTCAGGGCTGCTGAGAGTGGAGTTTCCTCCACCAAAGCTAAAGGGTCTGGCCTGGCCTTTGATCATCAGCAACATATAATAGGGATTTAAAGGGACTTGTGAAATTTGGGAAACAAAAGACTCACCGAAGCTGTGAGCTGATGAAGAGACAAGTAGAGACTGAAAAGATGCTGTAAAACTCCCCACGTAAGTCAATGTCATAAAAACATCATTTTCCCCAAACAGATTTTGTTACTTCATGAAACATAACACTTTCCAATTCACTCATGAAATCTAGAAAATCTTTATGAAATATTGACATTATCAGCATTACTGATATTCTCATAGTAATTATCTTTCACAATTATTAAACAATACCGCATGAAATCTGGTGAGACCTGCTCCTGATAACTAACCTTTTAGATTTAATTTACTTTCTGCTCTTACAGAAACAAACATCTTTTAGAGCCTAAAAATTGCTGTTCTTCACAATTTTCACTGGGCTTTATGTTAAAAAGGACATTGCATGACAGCAGGATTCCAGTTTCTCTGGGTCTTAGATATTTTTCCTTTATTTTTTTATCTCAAATTACATCAAATTATGAACTGAAGTTGAAGATTATACTCAATTCTGTACTTGTTGAGGATCTGGCTTACTTAATGGGAAGTTACTGTGGGAATCCCCCATGACCCCAGCTTTACAAACATTTGCTTTGCAACACGCAGGAATCTGGCCTTTCCCCATTCTCCTCAGTTTTGGGCCTCATGGATTCCAGATTTGACTCCACAGGAGAAAAAAAAAATTAACATAAAGCCTTTCAAACATTCATTGCAAAGCACTCCAGCTTTACTAACAAGAACTCTTATTTATACCCACAATCTAAGCTTGAAGGGATCTTGAAACATCAGAAGTAGTTGGTGAGAGTTGAAACATTTTCAATGAAATGTGGGAGATAAAAAGAAGATTCAGGAAAACCACAGGATAAAAGCTACAGGAAAAATGTAATCCCAAAATAGCTCCGTTTGGAGTGTTCTTCTGGAAGAGTTATTATGCTGTTCAGTATGGCAAAACATCAAAGAGGGAATATTTCAACCAAATTACTTGTGAGCTGAATTTCTCATCTTCTTCCAGATCAGCCCAACTTGCTGGTTTCCTTCATGTGGTCCTGTGGCCAAGCATGGCAGGGGAAGGCTCAACAGGAGAGGCCTTTCCTGTGCACCCAGCCTGGCTCCAGGGGCACAGAACAGAACTGCTGCACTGCCCTTCCCCAAAGCACTGTGTACCGCTCCAAACATAGCCCTGCTTCCCGAAGCATCTTCAGCACTGGCATTTTCCTCTCCAGGGGGCTTCCCTTTTCTTCCCATTTGCACACAAATGGGCCCAGTCAAGTCATGAGTTTGCGTCAGAATGTACCTCCAGTTCCCTCCAGTCCCACCAATAACTGTTGGACTGTCAGTGGCCTGTTCTCATGGACCTTTGCTGGCCCCAGGACTTGAGAAAGAACTGGCCAAATCATCATAAATAGGATTTTCCTCTATTGCTAAAGACCAGCAGTGTTTTATTTATTTCGAGAAGTTGTTGCTTTACATATGTAAAATTATGGGTCAAGCTAAGAAAGCCATTTCAGATTCTAGCCCAGGATGTTGTCAGAGGTGGACTTAAACAGCTTTTCATCAGCATAAATCCTACTTCTTTGCATTCCTGTTTCTTCCTTGTGCCCCCCACTGCCTCCCTCTCTCTCATATCCCTGCACTCATAGAGCAAGTCCTTGAGATTAACCACAATATGATTACAATTTAATTGAGGCCAGCTTAGTGTGGGGACATCCTTTTAACTCAGGAGGCCTCAATTCCACAGAACCATAATGAACTAATAATGAATGTGCTAAAGTCATTAAATCAAAATTCATAAAAGGGTGAATATTGCTTTCTTTTATAATAAAGCAATTAAAATCCCATATACTATAATAGATACTACTAAGGTGCACGAAGTGTTCTTTAAGGAGGTTAGTGTTAAATGCCACCACACACAAATTTGGGGATCTTTTCAAAATAGGACTGCAACACTATTAATAGATGATCAGAACTCTTTTCATGTCTTCTTCAGCATTATTGCCAGCTTTAACAAATACTGGCACGATTTCATTAGCAGAGTTTATAGAGTAGTTATAACAAATCATGACTTGCAGTGTAACTAACTTTGAAGCAGTGAAGCAGGGTACCATTGCAGATATGCTGCTTGTCAGTTTGGGTCCCTTCACTGTCCTTTTCCTCATGGCATCCCATTCCCATCTCTAGTGCTCTGTTCCTGGGGTTAAAGCCCCAATTTATGGTAGCAGAAAAAGCATGAGATGGGTACTCTAACTTTGCAAGTCAGGCCTAGCTGGGGAAAGAGTGCTCCAGAAAAATGCATGTCCTGGTGTGTGACCATCTGTCTCTTCACATGGTCTTTGCTCCAAGGAAAACACAAGGGAGAAGCTGTGGATTATTTCAAACTTGGAACTCATTGCCACAGGTGTTAGAAAGCTGATGGTTATACTCAGTCTCAGAGAGAGAAAAGGTCAGCAAGCAGACTTTAGCTGCATGTTAACCATGATGGTCTGGAGACATCTTTTCAAAGAATCATAGAATATATTGAACTGAACACAGTGATCATCAAAGTCCAATCCCTGGCCCTGCACAGGACAGGCCCAACAATCCCATCAAGTATCTGAGAGCATTATCTGGGCATTTCTTGTGCTCTGGCAGCCTTGGGGCCGTGCCCAGTCCCTGGGGAGCCTGTTCAGTGCCCAAGCACCCTCTGCAAGAAGAACCTTTTCCTAATTCCCATCCTAAACCTCCCCTGACACAGCTCCAGCCACTCCCTTGGGTCCTGTCAATGGTCACCAGAGGTGGGGCAGACTCAGAGCGGCTGGTATTCATCAGGCCTTGTTCCTGCCACAAAACACTCCCCAGCTCCCAGCTCTACTGATGTCTGCTCAGCCCTTGCAAAGTGGCCATGTCAGACAGACCCACAGGGAAGCTGAACTGCTCAGTCCCCGCACTCCAAAGATGCCTGATGCCCCAAGCTCAGGTTCCAGCCCAGGAAAGCCCCTTCCCTGAAGGGCTCCAACCCACCCATGCAATGGTTGAAAAGAAAGAAGAGGCACAAAGTAACTGGGATCAGATAGAAGAGCCGGCAGCAAACAAAAACATCACCAGTCTCATGCCACTGCCAGACCTTGCTGTCTCCTGAAGGCCTTTGGCCTTCATTCAGGAAAAAAACTATTATTGTGTGCCAAATGGCTGGGATCTAAGCACCAGACAGTTTATTGGTACTCACAATTCCACACAGGCAACAAATGTTCATCTTAATGAGGAAATCATGGAAACACAGGACTTAGAAGACTGCTCAGAAGAGAGACTGATGTAAAGCACATCCCAGGGCAGGTGGGCACGTGGGCCTGGATTAGGGAGAAGAGCAGATTGGCAGAAGAAGAATTATTAAATAGTACATGGTGGAGTAGGGGATTATCTGCAGAACATGATATAAGTACAGAGAGATTAAAGGAACACTAAATATTTATTACAAAGTCCTTCATATCATGTGCAATAATACATGCCATAGCTGCTGCTGAATAATACAGGCAACAGCCAGTTGCTGAGATTGCTCTCTGAGTTGGATAAAATAGAATTAGAAGCTTTTATCCACTGGAGACCATGTGCTGTTATACATAATAATCAAAATCACTCAGAAAAGAGAGAGAAATAGCTCAGTGATCATTGTTACTACATCAGACAAAACATATTATGCCCAGGTTACCACAGCCCAGTGCTGTTCATGAGGGGTGGGGAGGCACCAACCAGTCACAGCTCTTTTCCACCCTGAATTTTGGAATGGATGAGCCCAAAGGGATACAAGGACTTCTGGCCATAAAGGATTAAAACTGGGGGCTCCTGATGAGTCCCTGGGCTCTGCACTGAGCCATGAGCCAGCCTGCTGTACAATGGCCTCAGAGGGAGGTGTAGTGTGCTTTGGGCACAGCCAAACTGATTCTGTTTCTGCAGTCATGAGACAAACACACTGTTTCAGGCAGCCTGATTCTAGAGCTGCAAGGAACAAAATGATATTGCAACCAACCAGTTTGTCTCACGAGCCCATTCCTTCTGCTAAGGAACACGAGCGGGCAGAGGGGATGCGCTCCTGGGCTCCCCAAGCAGGCTAAAAATGAATCCACTCAAATGGAAATTCTCCTTGCTGTGGTAAATTAGCCCTTGGTATCAACCCATGTTTAACACTTATAGACAGGAAAAGAGAGCATTACCGACAGAAGTAACTTGTCACCATGCAGCTCCTCTCACCTTCTTTCCAGACCCAAGTCCCTTGTGCTGCTTTCACAGCTTGGCCAGGAGCTCCCACCAAAAGGAGATTTCCATTTGACTGTGCAATGGTCACCAAAACCGGGGAGATCTTTTCCAGTTGTGGGGAAGGGGAGAAAAGGGAACAGAAAGAACATTGGTTCAGGACTGGGACTTTCTAACTAGACACAGCAACTTTTTAAGAATCACTGCACAGCGGTGGGTACTGCCAAGAAATTGCCTGGGATGGTAGTAAGATGGAAACACCACTACCTGTGTGTAGCACCTCCACAATCACAGAAATCATTGAAATCATGGAAATATATATAGAAATCGCAGAATGATCTGGGTTGGAATGGACCTTAAATGTCATTCACATCCTCCTGCCATGGGCAGGGATGCCTTCCACTATCCCAGGTCACTCCAAGCCTGTCCAGCCTGGCCTTGGGCACTGCCAGGGATCCAGGGGCAGCCACAGCTGCTCTGGGCACCTGTGCCAGGGCCTGCCCACCCTCCCAGGGAGGAATTTCTTCCTCACACATAATCTAAACCTACTCTCTGTCAGTTTGAGGCCATTCCCCTTCTCCTGTCACTCCATGCCCATGTAAGCAATTTCCCTCCAGATTTCTCACAGTATTGAGCAGATTTAGCAGAGTAAACTCTCCCCCCTCAGAACGCTATTCCCATATTTACTTTTGGGGGTCTTGCACAGTCAGTTCCCACTGGCAGCGGCAGCAATTACCTCGAGCAATCCACCATGAGCCAGGAGAACAGGGATCCCAAGGAGTGCTGTATTTTTCCATTTCTCATCCATTCTGAGGAGAGCAGAGCTGATTCACTGCAGGAAACCCAGGTGCTGAATTCATCTAACAAGCTGCTTAAAACTCCAAACAGATGTTTCTGTGTCTTTCCTGCTCCTCATGCAGGCTGTGTGGAAGCACCAGCAGATTTACAAGAGAGCAAATGCATGAACCATACGTGCTTTAATATCATGGCCCAAGTCATTGCAAAATGGTTTATGACTACTCTGTGTCCACATATTTTGAGCAGTGTGCCATTGGAATATAAGATCAGCCTTGTCCATAATGGAAATGTAGATTGACTGGGCTGGAGTCCGAGTGGAGGCAGCAAAATTCCCCCTGAAACTGGCAATTATACCTGTCTTGGTGTGCTCCCTGCTCCTGCAATGACTCATGAAAATGTAGATTGGGTATTTAGGCTGGATCTCATCCAGTGCCTGGGGAGGGGGACTAAACAACTCTGACTTCAATGGATGTTTTAGCAGGGTCCTTAACTTTCCAAAGATGATGGAAGGATCATAGATCGACCAGTAAATACTGTGACAGCTATTAGAGCCTGGAAAAGCTAATTCTCACACTATATCATTTTTTTAACTCCCAGAGAAGTGAAAATTTGTCTCAGTGTCCAAAATTTCTGACTGCACCCTCACCAAACACCACAGTCCCCAATATCCAGGAAACTGGCTTGAAAAGCAGACACGATTTAAAAACTCATTCCCAGAATTACTGCATATTCCCAGGGTTTCCTTACCATTTAGGATATACTGCTTGCAACTTTTTAATGCAAACTAGTACTTTCACAGGAAAATGTGAAATCCAATATTCTGATATGTTCTGATAACTTCAGGAACTGAGCTCTAGTGAGAAATACAAGCATCAGACTTGTAGATGAGAGGAGGTGAATCCCAGCTGAGATGACAACAGTCTCCACAGCTGCACCAAAGCACAGGGATAGGATCCACACATGGAGTCCCAGGTGGTCCAGTGCCTTTTTTGACTTCTTTATTCACAAAGCTGGAGCTCCTGGACAGCTGTGATTATTCGAATGCTTCAACAGCACATTAAGGCAATTGGGATACAATCACATGAAGGTAAATCAGCCAGCCACAGACCACAGCTCTGAGGTGGATCAGGGAAAGCATACATTTGAAAGTTGAATTTCTCCCAGTCTGGCCATGGATCAAGGCATAGGATGAGGATGAACCTTTATAGTATCATCCTGATATTTTAAAAGCCTGGCTTCAAGGAAATTGGAGATGAAGGTTGAAGTCCCAAAGACTCAAAGTTTCTGAAGGTGTGGAACACCTGAACATGTAACCTTCTAGGTGGGTATGTCCCAAATTACTGCTTCTGATGGAAAAAATCATATTGACCACAAACACCAGAGAATCTGCAGGGAGAATTTGCAAGCACCAAGCACACTGATGCCAGTGATCCACTTGTTTAATACACACCAAACAGACTTGTTTTCTCAGGTAATGCCTGATAATAGCCGGTTATTAATCCTTTCAGCTGTAAATTGGATTTTCCAGGTACCACAGACGTCACTGACAGGGAAGGCACTGAAGCCTGACAGCAGAGACTGCAGGAGAAATTCTGCTCTCACAGCAGTGCAGGGGAACTCTGTCCCTGCCTCTCACAGGGACATGATGAGCTGCAGAGATTTCTACCACCTGGACATCTCAGGGTTACCATTTCAGAGACTTTCTTCCATCAAACATCCCAGGACATTTATAAAGCCAGAAAAAGGTTTACAGCATCTCTGGGGATCTCTGCTTCCCTTACACCCACTGCATTTCACATGTTGCATTTCCTGATGAAAATGGGTTCTGTTTTTTCTGAAATACTAAACATAAAAAGCAGAGCTCTAATGTATGAATTATACAGTGCTGCAAAAGCTATCATCATGTCCAGTTTTTTTGGCATTTCAGTGTATAAATATTATCCCAAGGAGCTTTTATACTAATGGATAATTGCCTGCAGTGCACACTTAACCTTTGTCCACTTCAGTTGACTTGGTGGTGCTACCTTCGCACATCAAACATCAATTCATCCAAATTGGCACCACATGGAAGGCATGTGGCCAAATTCCCTCTCTCCTGCAAAGCTCAGCTCTACTGTATTTGAATAGTGATGCAAAGGAGAGTCCATGCCATTTAGACTAATTGGACTAGATCCTCCAATAGCCCATTCCACTTACGCCAGGGGAGGTATCCTGAATTTGGGGTAGCAGGAAATCAGACAACATAAAAAGTTAGTTACTGGACCCACACAGATTCCAACTAACTGTCAGTAAACAATCTCACCTGATGTGATGCATTATTACTTGATCAAACATGAAGCTTGTTGGGAAAAAAACCCCAAACTACATTTCATAAGGGCACATAATGGCAGTGCACATCTTCCTCTATGTGTAGAAAAGCCATGCTGATCTCCTTGCTCCAGGGAAATAAAATATCTCCCATAAACTTTGAGAGAAGAGGAACATGCAGGGATGCTACAAATAGCCATGAGCTCCTCTCCATCTCCTCCACCTGTGCTCCATGAGAAGTGAGAGACTGAAGGTCGCTTTTGGCTTGGAGTATGCACATGAAAGATATGGCCAGGGAGGAGCAAAGTGCCATGGAGAAACAGGAGCTGGGAGAAAACAAATACAGCTGGAATGGGCACAGCAGCCACTCGAGAGCCTTTCTGCAGAAAGGCCTTCAGGAATGAGAAGCAACCACGGATGAACAAGAGCCAGCAGAGCTCTCCACTGCCTGGGGGGCATTTCAGGATGAAGCTGGCATCTGCAACAAAGCAAAATGCTCATGTTTGGCCTCTCTCCTCAAAGATCTCATGGCTTCCTACTGCCCCAGGTTAGCTCAGGCTGACTCACCTGGGGCAGCTGTTGAGAGGCTGATGAAGGTGGCAGAGGCTGAGGGTGATGAAGGTGGCAGAGGCTGAGGGTGATGAAGGTGGCAGAGGCCCAGGGCTGATGAAGGTGGCAGAGGCCCAGGACTGCCCCATGTGAGGGGTGTAGGGGGCACACCAGGCACCACGCTTGCCACTCAGCTTGGAGGTGCTCTGCCTGCCCAGACCTTCCATGTGTGTCTCACCTGCATTTGTTTTCAGCAGGGATTTTTTCCAAGGGCTGCTGCTGAAGTGCATTAATGATGCAGCAGAGCTCACCCTTGCTCTCTGGCACCCCTTGCAAGAGGGACAGGGTGTGTGCCTCCATGGGCTCAGCAGGGCCGTGGCTCCTCTGCTTATCGCAGGTGCTCCCAGCAGAGCACTGGAGACCAGGGACACACCACGTGCACCCTCAGCTCCACACAAGCTGCTCAAGATCTACGTTCCGGTGTTATCTTTGCACTCGCATGAAGCGCAATTACCTCCTCATTTTGCAGTTCTTTCTGGCCATTTAATCTCTCCCGTTTTGTTTCTGACGTCTCCAATAATCCAACCCTGGCATTCCTTACCGATACTGCAATTACAACGCAGAGCAGCACTTGACAGGATGAGTTGTATTTTGCTTCTTTTCTGTAGCACTCAGGCCACTAGGCCTGGCTACATGTAATGGCAACAGAAACCATCCCTGACGATTTATGTGTGTCCCTAGCAGATAGTGATACTGCTAAATATCTGTCTTAACCAATTAAATGGCTGGAAGCTCTCCAGAATACACCAGCAGAGCTACAATTTACATGTGATTGTGTTTTCAGTAATAATTCCAATGCGGTTTTCCCTTCCTTTCCTTCTATTTACGTTGGAGACTTTGCTGTAGCCACTCTCCTGCCCCACGTCACACGCTCTGCAGCTGGGGGAAATAGTCCTCAGGTTTTGACATGCCCATGACAATATGGATCGTGGTGCAAAACATGGGAAGGAAAACAGTTCCCAAAACAGCCTTGACAAATGGGCTTTTTGCTTCAGCCATCACAGAAATGGGCCAAGGAATTAGCATCACCTCCTGTCTGATCACAGAATGACAGAATGGTTTGTGTTGGAGGGGACCTCACTACCCCTCTAGTTCCACCCCTTGCCATGGCAGGGACACCTTCCACTGTCCCAGATTGCTCCAAGCCCTGTCCAGCCTGGCCTTGGACACTGCCAGGGATCCAGGGGCAGCCACAGCTTCTCTGGGCACCTGTGCCAGGGCCTGCCCACCCTCCCAGGGAACAATTCCTTCCCAATATCCCATCTAACTCTGCCCTTTGGCAGTGGGAAGCCATTCCCCCTTGCCCCATCACTCCAGACCCTTGTTCAACGTCCCTCTCCAGTTTTCTTGTAGGTAAAGATCCCGAGGATGACTAAGCAGCTTGCAGAAAATGTCTCCACACGGTGCAAGGCAACATCAGATATTTTTCGCTACTTTCTCAACTCCCAATATATGCCAGCATGTGTCATATTCCCTTTTTTTCTTGGCCAAGAAAATATTGCCTCCAGCTGCTTCATCAAAATCCAAAGGGACCATTGGCTGACTATAAAAACTGGATGAGCCTCGTGGTAACCCTGCAGCTCATGCCCCTTCCTTACACCATTTGCAGCAAAAACCAAGCCCAGGAAGTCTCTACACAGATCCCAGTATAATGGGTTTCCTGATCTCTGGTGTTGGCTAATCCCTAGCTAAGGTGAGATCTCAGAAATAATTGAATCCTTCAAGAACAGGTTTGATTTGCAAGAGGGCTGAAGGATTTAGGCATTCTCCTGCCACTGAGTTTGTTTACACCTTATCTATATACATTAATCCCATGCTTTGGGACTTCTGCAGGTAGCGTTTGGCTACCTGCAGGAATCAAGAGGGATTATTTTCCCCTGCTGATTCACAATTTGCCTTTTCAGCTTCCTCTTTATTTTCTGGCTCTCCTCCAAAGCGGTCAGTTTTAAATTCATCCTCAAACCTGGGGTAGGGAAAGACTCATTCCTTCCTAATGTGTAGGATTTGTAGCAAGACAAATCTGAGCCTTCAGCACTGTCATTCCCTTCAAAGAGCCACACTGGAGGTGGTCCCAGCCTCGGTGCCTGCTGAGAAACCCAAGGGACTCTCTAAGAGAAGCCATCACACCCTGTGAAGTGGTCACAGTCCCCTCTGCAGCAGGGAGCTGCTGGAGGGGTTAAGGACACCCTTAGGAGGAGCTCAAGGAGGGATTTACTCCTGCAGCTCACAAGAAGGGTGGAGATGTGTGGCTACGAGGGGCTGGGAGAAGAGGCAGAGGCCAAAATCTGTTTCTCAGCCAAGCAGTCCCACTCTCTTCGTGTGACCTTGAACATGTCGCCATCAGCAGCACTTTTGGAAAATCCTCTCTGCACTGAGGGTGATTAAACCAACCCACCTGGCAGGTGTTGGGGAGGCTTCTCCTCCACAGTGATTTGTGACTGTCAGAGCACAGTGTACGTGCCACGAGGGAGTTGGGTCTGTGTAAGAGGAGCTCAGCTGAGATTAGCACTTCTGGGGCCCCCTCCAAGCAAAGGATAAGGAACCATGCCCACCTTTGGGAATATGTAATTCAAGACCACAGGGCTCCTAATGAACAGAAAAAAAGAAACTGATTACCCTGCCAAGGTACTTTTTGTACCTTGACAGAAAGTATCTTAATAGATAGTGACATTAGGGTGATGCCTTTTTTCTTTGTAATGGTAAATGTAGCAGTCTGCTTGTATATGTTCCTTAAAATCAGGCTAAATATTATTTTTAATAAATTAATGAGTAATTATGGTGTATACTGAAGATGAAAAGAACATATAGAGCTAGTGGGTGTTAAGGAAAGTTCACACACTCAGTCTCCAGAAGGATGTGTGTATATTAGATGTATTTGTTGCCAATATTATGACTGGACTAGTTACACCAGTATGAAGTTTGCTTTCTTCTCACCCTCATTATAGTTCAACAAACTAATCCCTTTATTGATGACATAATGTGCATCCCTGTGCTAACAAATTATTTGCTGTGTGCAATTGATTTCTGCTGCTGTAATCACTACACACAAATATCTTCTGTATCATTGCTCTGTAGAAAAATATGCCTTCCAGCAAGATTATACAGAGTAATAGTGCGATTACTCAGCTTCCACGAAGTTATCTATCTGTTTAACCTCTGTGCAGCCTTTACAGTGGGTTTATACAGATATGCTCCAGGAATTTATCCACCTACACTTTGTAAAACACCTTGTTAAACCTCTTTCCATCTCAGCCTGAGGATGAGCTTCCAAGTATTTCACAGACAGGACTGTGTCTAAGGGTAATTGCTTAATTTAGGAGAGCCAGCCAGCTTTCCTTTTTGGTGATATTACTCTTCCAAAGTGAATTTCACACAGGTGAAAGTCTCAACCAGCAGCTCTGTGGACTGGACTCCTCACCTGAACACAAGCCTCATTTCCTCTGCGATTGGAACCTGGTCCCAGTCGAAGGTAATCTGCCCCTTATGCCAACTCAGATCTCAAGTTTTATAGTGGGAGGATGGACAAGGTGTTCAAGCTAATGAGTCGCTGCATCTACAGTCTCCTGTCCGCCAGGACCATGTCCAAGTCCACAGCCCTTTCAGATGCTTTTGTCCCACTGCCCCAAAATAGGTACTCCCAGCCTGCTGGTCAATATTTGGTGCAAGGGGAGAATTAAAGGAAGTGAGCAGTGCCTGGATTTGAGGTGACGGCAAACTGCCTCTGACACAGCATCCCTGGGTCAGTGTCCAAGCTCACCTGCTTTGCCTGCTCCACAAAGATTCCAGATAAACGTTTGCTGGCGGGAAGCCTTTCTCACCAGCCGTGGATGCCATGAGCTCCCATCCACAGCAGCTCTGGATCTGCTCAGCACAGCCTCACCACAGCCTCAAAGCGGAGGCAGCTGATGCTGCCTGACATTTCCCTGGATCTTGGAGCATCAGCTCCTGCCTGGCAGCAGCAGCACAGACAGGATGCTTTACTGCAGCTGAGGATCCAGCCCCTCTTGTTTATCCTGCTCTATAAAACTGTCTTGTAAAGGTCGTTACTGGCCCTGCTTGCGTTTGTCATGAGGCCAGTTTGCTCCAGTGTTCTCAAATGTGACTGATAAGCACTCGTGCCTGAAATGTTGCAGATTCACAGCCTCTTGATATTCCCAGGTACAACAGTTGCACACCAATCAAAAGCAAATGCCTTTCAATCACAAGAAGAGAAATGTTTCTGCTGCATTATGCACAATTATGTGCTCAGCTGTTACGAATAACTGAAGCTCCTGCTCCAAGACTATTTCAACCATATGTGCCACTTGCTCAGCCACTTTCTGCTCTTTTCTCAGAGAGGAAAGAGCAGGAGAGACAGTTTCGCCCTGAAACAGCCATTATTTAAATCAGCTACAGCCAGGAGGATGATTTGGACTCTGTATAAATGTAAAATACAAACCATTAAGTCAACTCTGAGGTATCAAACTGAATCCAAGCAAGGATCATCCAGACCCAGCGAATCCCACCATTCAAAATACACTTAGAAATCTACAGAACATAAGTGATGTCCTCATCACAAAGTTGTCTCAGAAAAATCACCCCTTTCCTGACACAAAACTCTCTGCCACAGGTGCCTGTACAGCTAACAGTGCCTGGAATGCCCTTCTGCCATACCCACAACCAGCCCTCTCAACAGGAATAAGAGCAAGTCATGCAAGGGAAAAAAAAATAGGCCATTTTCCTTTTTTATACACATGGGTGAGGAGTTGGTGCAATTAGCTCCGTAAAAATGGAGTTTTCAGTAAGGAATGTTGTTTATGCTTCTAATTTTAAGATGTTCAGTGATGCATTTAGGGCAGTGGTGTATACCTTGTGAGTGGTACACACATGCTCACATACTCTGCTTGTCTGACGAAGGAAGCCATCAATAATTGCTGAGGCTGCGAGTACGAATTGTCTCTTGAAAGGAACTAAGAGACCTCAAGAGCACTAAGGAAAATAAAAGTCAGCTGGGAAAGACAGTAACCTGACAGTTTTTCCATCCAAAGATGTCTCTCAGTTTCTTAATTGCACAGGTTGCTTCTGATTACATGAGGTAGCACCAGAAGTAGGTTACTCTGCAGGAAGAGGTGACAAAATAAGCAGAATTCCAACTATGGTATCTTTGATCTAGACTCTGGTTCACCAAGGCTCTCATATCTGACAAAAATAGAAAAATTTGCATCATCACATGGCAACACCACCATCAACGTGACTGCTTCATCCACCTGCCTCAGGCTCTGGCTGCTCCCCTTGGGCACTACAGTGATGACCAAACTGGAAAGAGATTTTAAAGACTGGAAGCTAGAGTACAAAAATAGACTGGTTAAAAATATACTGGTTAAAATATACTGGTTAACACCTGGTTAAAATATATTGGTCAGTCCTCTGAAGGATGGGTGGAGAACACAAGAATATGAGATTAAAAACTCAAATATCCATATGAGTATATATATATAAATATATAAAAACATAGAAAATATTTTTATTATTTATATTTATATTTATATTTATATTTGTATTTATATTTATAAAACTCACTGTATGCTAAGTCCCAAGGAAGAACCTGGCCTTCATACAACTTCACATTCAAAAATCAGTCAGCAAGACTGGTATAAATTTATACAAATGGGGTATGCTCGCCTGGGGTAAGCACAGCCAGCTCCCCCCCTCTCTGCCTGCAGTACATTCAAGGTGATGGGTGAAGGCCAGGTTTGGGATTTGGGCACACCCTTCTTGCTGTTTGTTCTAGCAAAGATGGTTATTCACCATGGGAATGCACTTCTCAGTAAATATTCTTGGAAAGAAATCACAAAGAAATACAGAGAGGGCATCTGGCTTTCCTTTTGCAGCCAGGGAAATTATATCCAGGATGGAAAACAGTGCCATGAACTCACAGTGAAAGTGCACCTCGGCTTGTACCATGGTGTCCTAGGTTACATGGAAGGTGTAACCAAAAGTCTGTATTCTATTCCCATCTCCAGAAGCTGTTAAAACAGGTGGGGCAGTGCTCTTTGTGTTCAGCATGGCCCAGCCCTGATAACACCATCGGGGCTATCTCTGCTCATGGCCATCGAGGGCTCCGGGAGTGACTCACAGATTCCATCAGCCATTGTGAGATGCCCTGCCCAGAGGGGAGGAGCTGAACATTCCTACCTGCATAGAAACTGAGACCCTGGAACACCGGGGTACCTTTCCAGTGGATTCCCAGAGGAGAAGAGCTCAAGAGCCACCACTGGACCTCCAGAGACCGACGAGACCTTTCCACAAGATCAGCACTTCAACAAGAGCACATCCATCACTCCAACGGGACTGCAGCCACCATTGAACTGCACTGCCAGCACCACCCTAACAGGGTGCAGGTTGTATTCTGACTTTGTCAGTTTAAACCATTGTTTCTGTATTATTGCCTTGTTCTAAATATTAGTGTAGAACTGTTATTCCTTCTCCCATATTTTTGTCTAAAAGCCCCCTTAATTCCAAAGTTGTAATGATTCAGAGGGGAAGGGGGTCACATTATCCATTCTAAGGGAGGCTCCCACCTTCCTTAGCGAGACACCTGTCTTTCAAACCAAGACACATGGCCATCAGAGGTGTGACAGGTGCCAGGGTGCACCTGCATCTTCAGGACATGAATGTCACGAGCAGCAGAGGTGGAAAAGGGCCCAAAAGCCTGGGAAGCCAGAGGCACCAGCAGTGGGGACAGCCTGCATGGCATTTCCATGGGAACAGTCCATTTGACTATTTTTTGACCACGAATCATAAGCTCAAGGGTTTCAGGAAGTGGGTGCCCCCCTTAGGGCACATTTCAGAAGGCTGATTTTCACAGAGAATCTTGGGAAACGGAGAGAATTCGGTTAATATATTTCTTTTCCTCCCCGTCTTTTTGTCTCTTTTTTTTCCTTTTTCCTCCTATGTTGCTGTAATTTCTCAGAACAGTGACAGTCAAAGGCGTCAAACACTCTCCCTCCCAGGACCAAGCATTTCTCCTCAGCACTCCAGTGCAGCAACCTGGGGTTGGCTTTTATAGACACTCAGCTGACATATCTTACATGGTTAACACTTTAGCAAGGTCTGTTTTCTAGTCCAATAAAAGTCCAAGTATGTTGTCAGCTCCTTTTTTGGTTTGATTCCACCCAAGTCCTACAAAAGATCCACATGCTGCCCCCAGCACATTGTCCTCATGCCATACTCCTTCCATGCCTAAATCTCAAAAAATAAAGAGGTTTATTCACCTCCTAAGGCAAGGTAAGGCACACCCAGATGAGCACCTCAAGGGCAGAGAGAAAAAACTGGACAAACACCAAATGCACCAAGATGCCAAGAAAACAGAGTAAACACCAGCTTTATTTTTCATGCTGCCACACTTAAATCCGTTTTAGTGTTCAGATTTGGGCAGGAGTTTCTGAGGAAGCAGCACTGGAAAGTGGTTTATGAACAGCAGAAAGTCACAGGGTCAGATAAAAACCATCCACGTGCGCACGTGGAGGGGAAGGGGGGATGCCTGGGATAAAGGAGGAAATTAAAACTGTGGAATATTAAATTATATCCAGAGTCCTGCATGATTCCAGGGTTGCCGAGTTCAAAACAATGAATAAATAAGAGAAATTGAAACCCAAGCAAATCTCTAGGATGAGACAAAATTCGTTGCAGTGTGTTAGAGCAGATTTGAGGAAGGAAATGTGTGTGCCAACAGCAATTACTATGGAGAACTCGCTGAGCACAAGTCTAGAAGACTGGAAAATTGGAAAATAACAAACCAAATGTGGTATCAATATGCAAAAAATGAGAGCATGCCTGGCACAGGAAATTACAGGGCTATCAGCTTAATATTCATTACATATAGGAAAACACAAGGTCCCCATTGTATACAAGAATGTAATTAAATCAAGGGGTTCAGCTGAAATCAACTGCTTGTGATGTTTATGAATTAGCAGCAGATTTGAAATGCAGCCGCAGCCTCAGCATCCAGCCCAGGACCTGGGGTTGTTTGGTACAAGCTACAAACCAGCCTTGAGGGGGAGTTTTCTCCCAGACAGTGTAAGTTTGAAATCTCTCACACAGAGGTTTGGGTTTTTTTTTTTTTTTTTGCTTCGCATGTGATTCAGTGCTGAGGAGGATTAGCACAAAGAGGCCATCTGAGGACAGCGTCTGGGGGAAACTGTTATGGGCTTATTTACTGATTAGTGCTTGTTTGTTTGCTGTTCAGAGCAATGGCAGTGAAGCATGTCTCTAATTCCTGCTTCTGCCCCCCTTCCTTCACGACAGTAACATCTACAGTTACCTATGTCTTTCCTGGGAAAAGTGGGAAGCAGAGCCAGACATTCACAGCATCACAGAATGGGGAAGGTTGGAAGGGACCACAGATAGTCATCTCATACCACCTCTGTCATCCCAGAGCACAGGGCACAGGATTGTCCAGAGGGCTTTGGAATATCCCCAGTGAGGAAGACTCCACTCCCTCCCTGGGCAGCCTGTTCAGGGCTCGGTCACTACACAGGGATGAAGTTTTTCATGTTCATCTGGAACTTCCTGGGCATCAGTTCCTGCCTGTTTCCTCTTGTTCCATTGCTTGGCACCACCAAGAGCCTGGTCCATCCCTGGCACACTGCACGTGCAGATAGACACTGAAGTCATCACAGAAAGCCATCCCAAGTGTGCTGTGAACAACAGTGTCCCACAATTCCTTCCTGTGAGGGTGGGGAAGCCCTGGCACAGGGTGCCCAGAGAAGCTGTGGCATCTGGAACAGAATGTGACATCCGGGCAGCCTGTTCAGGGCTCAGTCACTACAACAAAGGGAAGAAGTTTTTCTTCATGATCACATGGAACTTCCTGGGCATCAGTTCCTGCCTGTTTCCACTTTTTCCATTGCTTGGCAGCACCGATAAGACCCTGGCTCCATCCTCTTGACCCTTCACCCTTCAAAGGGCCATCACTCGATGCTGATGGAAACCCCTCCTTGCATTTCTCCTGCTGCACAGCCGCTGCTCAGTTTGTAAAGTCACATGGTGGTTTTATTCCCAAAGGCACTGCCAGGCTCTGCAAGTGGAGTGACAGCAACATTAACCATCCCAAAGCCTGCTGAGCCAGCAATGCTCTTGTGGTCCCCTCCAAGGCCAGAGCCAGGAGAATTTACATTGAGACCTCCACGGCTGGGCAAGTGCCTTCAGAAGACGCTGAATCAGCATTCTGAGTCCTGGGAAATAGCAAGGATGTGGCTCAGCCTTCAGATGGAGAACTTCTCTTGTTTCCCAGAGAAGCTGTGGCTGCCCCATCCCTGGAAGTATTCAAGGCCAACCTGGTGTGGCTCTGAGCAACCTGGGATAGTGGAAGGTGTCCCCACAGCAGGGGTGGAACAATGTGAGCTTCACGGTCCCTTCCAACCCAAACCAGTCTGTGATTCTGTGAATTCAATGTGTTCAGCCAGGCAGACACCCCAAGTAATGCACATTAATCCTCACCTGCTTCTCCTTGTCAAGGAAATTGTAGAAACATTAATAAGCATTTCAAAAGCTCCTACAGCGCACCTAGCTTTCAGAGAGGCATTCTGCAATCCTTTATTGCCCTTAATAACCTCTAAGGAAAAGTATGAATGAACAGAAAGAGCCTATTTTGAGTGTGCAAATACCAAACATGATTTTGAAACACAGCAAGCAGTGACAGAGAAAAGATACAAGTCTCTTCACTTTCATCATAATTTTCTTATATCAAGAAAAACATATGGAGGAATGACGCAGAACCTGACTGTGTTTTTTAAGTCAAAATGAGATCTTTGAAAAAATATCCTCTGAAATTTTGTACTTACACCATCAACACTGGATAAAAAAGCTTGCCACATTTTTATAACAAGTTAAAATGAAAATTCCCACAACAGCCCAAACCTGGAAAGGATTTACAACATAGATCCTGATTCCAAACCCCATTTCGTGCAGGGACAGAAGCTGGACTTTGATGGTCCCTTCCAGTTCGAGATATCCCATGACTCTCTGATCAGCTGTGGAGAGCCAGCCAGTTCTTTGGGTTATATGGATTTTGCTGACTGCACAGTGAACAGGAACTGAGGAAAAGCCACCACAGCAAGTCCTGGCCACAGACATCAGCCCAAGGGCTCCAAGGGCAGATGGAAGAGCCCGAAAGTGAGGAAAGGTCACTTCTCCTGGTCATTTCTATGAAGAGGTCTCAGCCCTGTTCCAGCTTCCCTCTTCCCCACAAAGGCCTAGGCTGAGGCACCAAGAGCAGTTTTGGCAGCAGCTCATACAGTGCTGATGGAACATAGTTTAGTGAAAATGCACCTCACAAGGAGGAAATGAAAATCCTCAAGGCCACAAATTAAAAATTGTGACTTGATTGAACAACAATCTATAAATAGAAAGACCTATTTCCTGCAAAAATCCTGTGGACTGAGTATTGGAAACTAATTAGTGGACTGAATCACCAGAAAAAAAAATCTGTTTTCCTGTTACTCATGAGAAGATACTACTTTTCTAGCACTTTTCTTTTGGCACTGATGATCAGCATAACCCTGTGGGCACTCCACAGCTCCTCTTTGCTGCATTTTCTCTGTATTTTAATAAAACACCCTAAAGTACAGGACAAAGTTCATCATTAGCCATTGCTTTTACAGCACCAGCAACTGCACACTGTCTTTTTCCTCCTGATCATACGATCATGGAGCAGGAAGGTTTCAGTGCACCTAAAATGCTTTATTACAAATGCTTCACCCAAGAGGATATTCACAGAATGATAAAATGATTTGGGTTGGGACCTTAAAGCTCATCCCTTTCCACCCCCTGCCATGGGCAGGGACACCTTCCACTGTCCCAGGCTCCTCCCAGCCCTGTCCAGCCTGGCCTTGGACACTGCCAGGGATCCAGGGGCAGCCACAGCTTCTCTGGGCACCTGTGCCAGGGCCTGCCCAACCTCACAGGGAAGAACCTCTTCCTAAGAGCCAATCTAAATCTCTCCTGTTTTGGTTTGAAATCAGTTCCCCTTGTCCTATCACTATCAGTTGTGTAAAAAGTGTCTATCCCTCTTTTTTTGTAAGACCTCTTGGGAAGGCTGCAATGAGTTCTCCCCAGAGCCTTCTACTTTGAAGCAGAGATTTTTCTACTAAATTCATTAAGCAGATTTTAAAAAGCAAAAAAACCTCAGGGCTCGCTGGAGGACAAAAAGTGCAAGTGACCCCTGTGCAGGCAGCCTGGCTGTCACTCACTTGTCAGAGAACTGCTCGAGTGGGATCTGTCTGCAGGAAGCCTTGGTGTCAGCCACCACAAAAATCAGCTCCAATATCAGCAAGTGCAATGCCCCAATGCACTAAAGCAGAAAAAACTCAGCACAGAATAAAGTTCTCAGAATGGTTAAGGCCCAGATTTGAAGAGTGCAGAGTCCTTTCCCTGGTGGCTGTACCCACACGAGCATACAAGCAAAAATTAGTGCTCACTGCTGCTTCTAAATGAAAGCCAAGCTCCCAGGGGCTGCAATAGAGCTGGATCTTTCTGGATCTCCTGCTGGTTTGCCCAGTGGTCTCTTATCTCTCAGGACATGGAGCAGACCCACACTGCAGCCTTGCCAAGCATTGGTGGGAGCAGCCCTGGGACAGCTCACAGAGCAGCAGGGAACCAGGAAAACCTTTGGTTTTTCTGGAAAAGGAAAGGAAAGGAAAGGAAAGGAAAGGAAAGGAAAGGAAAGGAAAGGAAAGGAAAGGAAAGGAAAGGAAAGGAAAGGAAAGGAAAGGAAAGGAAAGGGAAAGGAAAGGAGCAGGGCTCTTCTGCATGGACAGGAGAGATGAGCTGCAAGGGATGATGTGACTGCTCTCTATCCTGAGGTGTCCTCTTCCAGCTGGGACTTTGGGCTGTCCCCAGGGGTCATCACACCACTGACAAGGTCACCATCTACCCCAGTGAGCCAGAAGCAAGACAATTCTCCTAATTCCCTGCAGGAACCAGTGTGATGAGATACAAAATAGTCCTTCATAAACAATCCTAGTCGAGTCTAGGGTTATCCAGTGAAGGAAGTGTTTTTTTATTACCAAATTAATTTTAAATACCACATCCCGTTCACTCTCCACATCAAAAATCATAATCTTCATGTAAAATAGAGGGCTGATGAAAAAGGAGGTACTTAGAAAACACATTTTAAAATTTAAAACACTACTACCACTCATTCTTCTTGCTTGTAAAGAACTCCAGCTTTTTTGTCTAATAAACCACTCCAAGATCTCATTTGTAAGCTACCACTGCTTGCTACTCTGGGTTTTGCTGGCTGCTCACTTACTCTCTGGGGATTTCGTATTCTTCTAAATTTTGTAAATCGCCAGTAAACTGGACATGAACATTATAAAACACATTTCAATCACCCTCACAGTTTAGACTAATTCATTGGCAACTGTACAAAATGCTATTTACATGGTACTTCCATCAGCTGGTATCTGGCATTAAGTATTTTGAATCAATCTACCATCATTTTCATCTCTTATTTTTCATACAAGGGAAATTATTGATCAAGGCTTTTCAGCCTCATTTAATATACTGGAATAGGCTTTAAATTTTCCCATGTAAACCTCAGTGGATATTAGCAACCCTGTCTTGCTTAATGCAACACAAATCAGTCTCCCTGATGAGACCACAATATTGAACATGACATCATGACCACTTTATTCGCTGATGGGCTCTGAGACAGGCACCTGTTGGAAACTCCCCAGGGACTCCCACTGGAGTGTGGTTTGAATTAGCAGGTGCCTTAAAGGGAGAAATCGTAGAATTGTCAAGGTTGGAAAAGACTTTTTAGGTCATGAAGGCTGATCATCAACCCAGCAGCACCGTCATGTTCACCACTAAACCATACCCCCAAGTGCCACATCCACACATATTCTGAGCACTCCCAGGAATGGTGACTCCCTCATTTCCATGTGCAGCCTATTCTAGTGCTTGACAACCCTTTCCATGAAATTATTATTTTCCCTCATATCTAATTTAAACCTCCCCTGATGCAACTTGAGGCCATTTCCTCCTTTACCTCTTGAGGCCATTACAGTTTCACAGAGTAATACTCAGGATTTGGGGGCAGGCAGACTTTTTTCATTTCACTCCTATCAAGTTTGCATTCAGTTTTTGAATCACATGGAATTTTGCATTCAGTTGCTATTGTGATGGGTGTGTTCAAACGCTCGATTAGATCTCTGTATGTTGAGGATAGAAAGCTTGGCTGAATTTTGATGAACTCATTCTTGAATAAATAGGCAAAACATCACAGAATAAGATACTCAGCCGGCTTCAATAAATACATATGGTAGGAAAACAGCCAGCTAGACAAACAGAATATACCACAGTGGAATGAGCCCTGATGATTTTGTAATGACTCCAGCAGCTCTTGGCATATTAGATACTACTGCAAAAAACAATATGCAAATGTCTCAGTCCAGTTTACAGTAGAAAACAAGTTCTGCTTGTGTTACCAAAGCTACAGTGAGGAATCCAGCGTGGAATGCCCTCCTCCCCTTATCAAGAGCTAGAGTTAATTGGTCGGCAAGGGCACAGGAGCACTGCTGGGTGCAGGGTGAGGCTTCCCCAGCCAGCAGGACTTCCAGACGTGAAACTCTGCATTGGAGATCCTATCCGATAAGGACATGAGGACGGATTGACTGGGAATATAAAAGTGTTTTCTTGTGAGGAAACGCAAGACTGCAAATGCTGTTACAAGCTAAGCCCAATACAAGATAAAAGTGCCTTTAGCTGCTGCGGCATCCCTGATATTGCATTTGAGGTCGAGAAAGAGAGAATGAATGTGCTCCAGGGCTGAACTTCCAGTAGTCCATTGCATGGGCCAATTTGTGTGCAGGCTGATACTTCAGGATGTTTCTGTACTAACAGAGAATAATCGTAGGATAAGTAGAGCAAGGTAAGTACATATGCTGCCCTTGTTTTCTTGCAGCATAATAGCATCATCAATGAAGCCTGAATGCAGCCCAATTAGCATAGAGTAATTAGAATCATGGCTGATTTTTCATGTATTTTTGCACATGAGAAAGTGGTGGTGGTTGCAGTACGTGGGGCTGCAATCCTATGGATAACGCCCATTGTGCAAAGCCTGGATTCTGTTCTCTCATCAGAAGAAACAAGGGAGACACGAACTCTCCTCGAGCTGCTCGGATTTCAGCGTGGCCTGACTGAGTGTCCTTGTTGTAGAGAAGGGCAGTGCCAGGTTCAGTGCCAGGCGAGTGTGGCCAAGTTGTTTATTCCACACCAACCACATCATCACTGGGGGTGTGGTTTGGGCAGAGAAATCGGGAAGTGCATCATCTTGCTTCACTCACTCCAGCGGAGGAACTGCTGCCATCAACCCCGGAGGCCTCGGTCCCTCTGCCACCCGCCAATGCGCGCTCTTCCCTTTTTCTCCGGAACGTGACTAAGGATGGGCCTGTGGCGCTGCAGGGACAGCTCTGAGCACGGCTGGGACAACGGGGCCAGGTGCCATGGGGTCAGCACCTGGCAGGAACATTGTCCCCAGCGTGGCAGAGAGAGGAGCGGCAGCGCAAGGACTGTGGGGAGCTGAGCCCCGGCAGGCCGCGCAACCCCGGCTCCGGCGACCCAACTTCCAGAGCTCATTTGTCCCTGGTTACTGTTAATTATGGGTGTGAAGGTGTGGAATTAGCCACGGGAGCTCCCTCATGATATTGCCTTTGTCTAGAGACCAAGTGGGTGCAATCTCCAGGACGCGACGCCAACTTGGTTCCTTTGTTCCCGGCGGTGAACACCCTTTTGTGGGTAAAACACCGTCTCGTTTTTGTATACTTTTCCTGTTAATACTGCTGTTGTTATTGTGTGCATCTTATTCCATTAAGTAAATTGTTATTTCAACCTATACACTCTCCTTTTTCATTCCTTCCTTGCCGGAAGGGGCAAGGGAAAGGGAATGTCTTATTTGGAGTTTAGTTCCCTTCTGGTGTTAAAATGAGTACCCTCTGGAAAGTCTCCAGCTCACCCAAGAATGTCTAAGCACAGGCTGTGTTCCCAAGGGATAAGCACACTTATAATGCCTTTTGTATTTAAAGGCACATGGAAGCTTTAATAAAAAATCTGAGTTTCTAGAAGACTTAATCTTTTAGCCTGTAACTTTTAACGAGGTGCTGATTGCTGCTGCTTAGAGCCTAGACAAGCATTAGGAGCTTGGTTGAGGAAACCCTGTGCAATAGTCCTGTGTTATTACATGGGTGCCTCAGGAAAGAGCAGACAGCAGATATTTGGAGAGGGGTCCTTCAGAGCAGCCAGGACCCCAGCATTTGTGGGAGCTGGCTGGGTTATGGACTATTTATTACTCATCCACCACTGAAGAGTCTCTTAATGCTTCTCCAGACTCAAATGGCTGACTTTTATGGCCCATTTATGGCCCATTTCAACCAAGCAGTTAAACGTGTTCCAGGACTGGTATCTATATGTAAATAAAAGAAATGGTACTTGGCTGGCACCCAGGCTCCTGGTCCCTACCTGGAGACCTGACCTGCACAGCCCTGAGCCCCACACTCCTAACAGAGGGTGGAGCGTGAGGCTCACTCCATGGGACCCTCCTTGCCTTCAAAATCCAGCCTGCAGCACCCAAAGCTCCTCAGCAGCCCCACAGCCTCCTGCCAGGGCAATTTCCCTCTCCTGTTGCATCTCCCCTGCTGATCCCGGGACCTGCAGCACACAGCTGACCTCACACCAAGGGTCATGCGAACCAAACACAGCTTAATTAGGATTTACACCAAGATTGGAAAGGCAGAGGTTAAGGGACTGGTCTGGAAAGGCTTAAAACCCAGGATATTATTCATGTGTTTTGTTCATTTACCCTCCAGGAGAAGGAAAATCACATAAGGCAGGATGCAGGACATGACACTTTCTATGACTGGAAATGATGATACAGCAAGAAAGGGCATATAAGGAGAAGTATTATATAAGATGTAGGTTTTACAAGCTTTATAAAGACTCTCTTAGCACTTGTTAGTGGCAGGAACCTCCCCATGGGCCAACCAGTCTGAAATGGGGAGGATAGAAAAGTGCCTTCCATTTAAAGAAATGGGCTGTGAACGTGCTGTCAATGACTGTGATTCTTTTTATTGATTTACAGTGTGTAAGCCATAAATCACTCTACCATTTACTGAGCCCATAACTATGCATCACTTTGTCAGGGAAACTCCTCAAATTTTAAGGGGGACATGCAAGAAAAGAGACTTCTCTTTCATCGACTGGGCTCAGCCAGGGCTAGATTTAACACATAGGTGGGGTGAAACGTATAGACAAAACACTTAATTTGAACATCTGCCCATATCTGCTGCTCTTTAGCTCTCATGGGAATAATCTTTGGGTACAAAGGGACAGATGCAAGCCATGCTTCTGTTGGAAAATATACCAGTTTAAAAATTTTGTATAACTTCAATCAAAGGCTTTGTTTGTCTTTACCCCAGGAAAAGGAATTTTAAGTTCCTTTTCAGGACATTGTTCTGCCAGGTGAGGTCTGAT
>VZRL01004684.1:0-60910 GCA_013397895.1 Origma solitaria | reverse complement strand
GGAATGGTTCTCTCTGCACACCCGGGCTGTGTGTGGATGAGATGATTTCTGTGGCACACCCTGGCCAGAACAACATCGTGGCCAGAAAATAAAGTAATGCCTTGACTCCCTGACATCAAAAATGTTGTTGGAGGGGTTTTGTTTTTCCCAGTTTTGGTGACACTTCCATCAGCAGCCACTACCACAGGGGTTTGCCTCTGTTGCCAAACAGACCTCACAGCCTCAACCCCTGCTCCAGGGCACCCAGCTGCCCTGCCAGAGGGGCCTCTGATGGCACCGAATGTGAGGGAGCATCTTGGCTGGGGAGCAGGGCTGTTAGCTGGGGCAGAAGCAGGGAATCCTGAAGCTGGATCTGCCCAGGGCAGCAACACCACCATCCAGTCTGCCTGAATCTTAAAAAAAAAATAGCAAAAAATGCATCAATCTTACCTTACAACAGATTTCAGGACAAAACCTATGATTAATGAATTACAGACAAATTTCCCGCTGGCTTCAGTTTGAGCAAGATTTCCACCTACTCCTTCTTAATTCTCGAGAAGTCCTGCAGAGTTACATAGTTCAGGTTTGGTTTACCCACAGCATTCAGCAGTTACATTCTTGGTACAAAAATCCTACCTGAAGGGCAAGACTTACCTAAAGACTCTTACAAAATCCAACTGCTTTCTGCAGAACATCCCTACATAGGTGTTCAAGGCTCTCTCCCAGCGAAGTCACAACCTCCTTTGCCATGGGAGCAGCACTAAGCCATGAGAATTTTGGGGTGCTGGAGAAAACTGGGATGAGCGTGGATTCACCCACACAGGGAGCTGGCAGAGCACCATCTACCGGCACTGAGAGCTGTTCCTGCCTTGGTGGGACCTGTTATGCTTGGGTTGTTTTATGTTTTAAATAACCTTGCTGATCTGCCTCGTAAGGCATTTCATTCTTTGTATGCTAATTCAAACCCAAGGCAAAAATCCATTCTTCTTCAGCAAAAGCCCTACACACCTTCTTCAAGCCAGCCTGGTACCTGAGTCTTGCACAGGTGTAAAATTAAGGTGTGATTTAGTGCTCTGCTGAAGAAAGACTGCTTGCTGCAGGAGCACTGAGCTGGCTGGATTGGGACCTTGCTGCTTTAAGGTTTTCTGATTAAACATCCCCACCAGATTACACTGCAGGAGGCTCCGAAGAGCAGTTCTCTGCCAGAGTGAAGCAACTGGGATAATTCAGGTCTTTTGCTGGCTCAGGGCTGATCACTGAAGGGGCAGAAATTAATTTCCTATAAACACAAGCATATTTTTTTCACTACCTTGGCAAATGCAGTTGTAAATAAGCCATTACAGGAGCTGATCTTTATGATGCGTGACTTTGGCTTGTCCCAATGGGGGATATTTTATGAGGCATTTACATAAACATATACAAATCAAAACGGCCAGCTGTGCTTCTCCTGTACCTGCAGCCTACAGATATTTCTGCTGATTCCAGGTTCACACACCCAGGCACCCCAAAGTGGAGCCAGGTCAGGTGTCTGGGCTGCACAAACTGCAGCAAGGTCTGATTTGCATCCCCAATCCCCAAACGATGAGATTTTGAGGAGCTGCTCAGCACACAGCGAGGCACCCCGAGTCACACAGAAATAAATAAACAAACGATCAGATTGCCCACGGTGCCTCTCCGTGGGGATGATGCTGTTCATCAGGACACCACTACAGTCCCTCTAAAATACATTAGTTAAAACAGTTGACTCAGGACTAACTGAAGATGAGGTTTTAGAGTCTTTTGGGCACTGCTTGGTGGAAACTTGCAGTGTGTTGATGCTGGCACCCACCAAAGCTACTCTGTCACTCCCCTCCACAGCTGGGTAGGGGAGAGAAAATATAATGAAAGGTTCAGGGTTTAAGATAAGGACTGGGAGAGATCACTCATCAAATACCATCATGGGCTAAACAGGCTGGAATTAGAGATATTAATAAAACTTATTACCAACGAAATCAGAGCAGGATGGTAAGAAGTAAAATAAGACTTTTTAAAAAAATCATCTTCCCCCCACCCCTCCCTCCTTCCCAGCTCTACCTCCTCCCTCAGCAGCCCAGGGAGACAGAAATGGGAGCTTTGTTCAGTTCATCACAGATTGTTTCTGCTGCTTCTCAGGGAGCAGAGCCAGAGTCCTTCTCCTGCTCCAGCATGGGGTCCCTCCCATGGTACACAGTTCTCCATGAATTTCTCCAATGTGAGTCCATCCCTCAGGCAACAGCTCTTCACTAACTACTCCAACATGGCTCTGTTTTCAAGGAGTGCTGTCCTTCAGGCACAGCCTATTCCAGCATGGATCCCTCACAGGGTCATGAGTCCTACAGGAAACCTCTCTCCATGGATCCACAGACCCTGCTCCAGCACAGGCTCTGCACAGGCTCCCCATGGGCTCCCCACAGGCTCACACCTCCTTCAGGCACCTCCATGCTCTGGCGTGGGCTCTCCAGGGGCTGCAGGTGCATCTCTGCACCCCGTGCCCTCTATGGGCTGCACCATGGGCTGCAGAGGAATCTCAGCTCTGGCACCTGCAGAGCTCCTGTCCCTCCTTCTGCTCTGACCTGGGTGTCTGCAGAGCTGCTCCTCCCACATAGCCTCACCCCGTCCTCTCTGGCTGCAATTAAAATGGCTCAATAATTTCCTTTTTTCCTTCTTAAATCTATTATCACAGAGACATTACCACCATTCATAACTGGCCCAGCCTTGGCCAGTGGCAGGTCCATCTTGGGGCTGCCTGGGATTGGCTCTGCTGGACCAAGAGGAAGCTTCCAGCAGATTCCCATGGAAAGCACTCCTGTAGCCCCCCTGCTACCAAAACCTGGCCATACAAACCAAACACAAAACTCAATAGTCATAAAGTGTTCTTACCACATCAGGGTGGAAATGGTGTAAGTGTGACAGTGACAACATGCTTTCTCATGGAAGAGCTTGAAGCCACAGGGCTTCCTTTTAGACCTCAGTATCTACAACTAAATCACTCCTTTGTTCCTTAGATTCACAAATGTTTATTCAGCTTATTCACCTTGGCCAAGGGCAGGGAAGGAGCCAGCGGCAGAAGCTGAGTCCCAGATTTCTGCCGTGCCATTTCCTCCATTCACCTTCTCCAATTCCACCTGCCTCCAGATCTCTTTATCCTAGTGGGCATCACCCAGTTGCCCAACTCTTTTTCATTTACTACTGCTATTTTCTTCCAAAGCATCACTCTTGGGCAGCTGCTGTCAGTTCAGACACACAAGTGCCTCTGCCAGGAGTCTTCAACTCTAACAATTGCCTCCCCATCAGGCACTGCAAGTGCTCAGAGAGCTTTTACAATGTGCCCTCAAGCCAAGGCTGCTCAAGCACAAGCATGGCAGTGTGTCCATCCTTCCCATCCCTGTGCTGACGCACGACGCACATGGGAAGCCAGGCTTCTGACAAGGCAAAAACTGCTGATTCAGCCCAAGTCTGGAGCTGGGGAGGTGTCCCTGAAGGCTGCCTGTCAGGCTAGGTTTAGCAGCTGATTGAGCTGAATTAAGTTTTCTGCAGCCTGTTTATTTCTTTAAATGGCAGAGGCCCCTTCACAGGGACAGCACACACAGCACGGGGTGTGTTCCAGCCCTTCTCCCTTCCCCAGCCATGCCACACTTACACTCATCCCATTTGATCTCTGCTAATACATATAAAACCTCAGGCCAGCTGCTCCCTGAGCATTCAGGAAATGACAGCCAAAGTCTATTCAAGAAACTACATTCAACGGATGGGGAGAGAAAGAACACATTGCTTTGAAAGCATGGCCTGATTTCCTCTCCATTCCCATCAAACAGACTTTTCCAAACTCTTCTGCTTTCGAAACAAGGTCAGTCCTTGAGGCAGCTGTGTTTGATTCTGGTGGGCTGTGCAGCCTGATCAATAGACTGTCCCTCCTCCCCACCTCTCCTGGGCTGTTCTTATTTGATTGAAACTGCATCTGAATGGCACCTGTTTCCCTTCCCTCCTTCTGGTGACCTGTCTGTGTTCAGAGGACAACTGCTTCCCCGTGCTGCTGCTCCGGGGAAAGCTCAGGACAGCTTAGACAGGCCCTGTTGTCTGCAAGACTGTTATCTGGTTATCAGGACTTTTAATTACAGTTAAAATAATGGTAATTGACTTCCTAGAAGGTTTAGTTTCCCAAAGGTGTAGGGAAGTGGGCTGAGGATGAAAAAAGCTTGTTGTAGTGTGGGTTGGAGCAGCTCTTGCCCCCTTCCAGAGGCTCTCAGATCTCAGACTCAGAGCTCAGCAGGACCAGCTGGGTGTGCTTTGGGACGGGATCCAGCCAGCAGAGAACACAGAGTGGGATGAGACAGGAGATATCTGGGAGGAAGATTGCTAATTCTGGCAGTTACAAGCCAAAAGGGAGATTCCTGATCTGTAACCACATCATTCCCACCGCCCTGCAGCTTCCCCATGCACAAAGCACACAGAAAGCTCTTGCTTTCCACTTGGGCCGTACTTTAGGTTGGGCATACTTTGTGCAAGTTCTGTGTGAGGTGCACAGTGAATTTGGAGAAAGATGAGGGTAGCAGCTTCTCTGGATTTGTAGGACTGAAGCATTCCAGTGCTGCCCTACTGATGAAGTCTCTCCTCTTGCCCTCCAACCTGGATCTGAATGATCCATGCAGAAGGGCTCAGGTAGATACAAATGTCAAACCACTAAGCTTGATTATGCTTTATAAATGCCACAGTGGGAGAAAGGGAAGCTTTTCCTTCTTCTCGAGCTATTGTCTTTAGCTGGATAAGAGAGTCAGCCTAGGAAGCATCACTGCTTCAAAATCACTCAGTAACATCTAACAACTGGGTTAATTTGAAGCTGGGCAAAGCTTTTGCATTAGTTTGCTGCTAAAAAATCAACCCACTCCACTTTTCAGAAGCTGAGCCGTCAGAACAAAACATCAGTTCAAAAAGCACTCAATGGTATTCTCATCCATCATTTTCTGTCCCTTGATTTATTTATTCTCCCCAAACTGGTGGATACTGATTGCCCACTCTACAGACTTGCATAGATCAATACCTGTTTTCAAAAGAATATTGTGCAAAGCTAAAGAAATCAGTTTATTTTGTAATGGGAAGAAACAGGGCGTCAATCAGACCTCTGGACCTTCCTGTCAAGGCAGAGCCGTGCTCCATGCTAAAGTACAAAAATATGAGACAGCAGAAATAGGCTAGGCTGGTAGGAAAAAGGACTTGTGTTTTACAGAAAAGGAGGCAGCAATAGAAGAGGATCCCCTAAAGACCAGCCACTCCCTTGTGCTTTCCCTGCCACACCTCTTCCTTTCCTGCAGCACAAACCTGGCCCTTGGCTTCCCAGCGCTGAGCAATTTGTGGTTTCACCTGGAGCCGTGAGGGGAAAGTGATGCTTTTCTCAGTCATATGCACAGCAGTTAATTAGACCCCACCTAAGTACTGCTGCAGGGCAATCAAAACTCAGCAGAACTTGAGGCTGAAATGTTCACATCTACCTAATTGCTAATAAAAATCAACAAGAAATGGAAGCTGACATCCCACAGATACCTTAAATTTCAACCTTAATACCCAAACCACAGGATATCAGCATTCAACAGCATTAGGAGAAGATTTAAGTGACACTGCCAAGACCTGGCCCTACTTGTATGGGGTTGGGAGTTTCACCATCTACACTAAGAAGTGGTGGTGTTCTGATAATCTCCATAATAACCATGCAGAGCTCACACAGAGAGTATAATACTTTATAATTGACTACACAAGTCTTGTAAGAAAAATAAGAAAAATATATCTTCCCCCAAAGTTTAGCACACAATCAGGATATTTTCCTGAAGAATTCACTTGCTCCTTCGAGGCTCCTCCACATACAAGTTGTTTGTTGAATTTCTGTCACATAGCCTGGGAGCAACTAGCCCCAGGAGACATGAGCTTTGCTGCTTTAACAAGCATTTTCAGAGGAAAGCCTTGCCAAGATCAGTGTTTGCACTTAGAGGAGCAAAAGTCACTGGACTGCCCATCTCTTTTCCTTGGAACTGGCACCAAGGCACCAAGGGAAAAACCTACAAAACCAGTGCCCAGAATCTGATACTCTAAAATGAAAGCCTTCACCTGGCACAGGTGCTCACAGGAAATTATGCTTCTGCTCAGAGATTCTTTGGGTCCCCCAAGGTATAGCTACATTATTCTTTAATCTGCATCTCCTGTCCAAAGCTGACTTTATTTCTCAGCAGTGCCATGCTGGTGCAGCATTTCTATTCCTCTTAAACTGTGCCCCGTATGTGGCACAGCCTGTGCAATGTCTGCACTGCTCTCCAATTAAACTGCATACCGAGAACATGTTGACATTGTTAAGGTTAATGACCTAATGATGAGCACCAGGAAACAGGTTTGCAATAAAATGGTCTGTACTGATTGCTTCCGTGATGAATGCGAACAATATGTTGGACTGGGAACAATATGTTAAACAATATGTTGTGGTTTATCAATGTCAGGGCACAGCGCTGCCGCAGTGCCTGCTGCCTGGAGATCCCAGGGAGGGTCACTTTGAGAGAGCACAAGGAAAGATCGGCTCTCACGGGGGAGGAAGGGGTGGCACCAGCCCCAGGGAAGGCAGGAGGAGAGCCTGATCCAGCCCAGCTCAGCATCATCAGGAGGCATGGGCCAGATCTGGCAGGAAACTCAGACTTGTTACACCTGCCACTAGAAATGAGCCACTGAAGGAAGAAATCATGGGGGTGCCTTGCTGTGGGATACCTCTGCGGACGGTTTGAATCAGCTCTCTCTGCCGTTCAGTTTCGGAGCATGGTAGTTTATTGAAGGAAGAGGGGAGGGGAAAGAGAACCCTGCCACAAGGCCGCCAGGCGCAGCTCCGTGGCAGAGCAGGGGGATCGGGGGAGTTACAGAGGGAAGTAAGAGAAGACAGAAAAAAGGATCCAATATGTTGCTTCCAATAACCTAAAACAGGTTCCCTGATGAACATACTAATTTCCACCAACCAATCCAATACCAGATGCAAACTCTATATTATTTGCATATAGCCTATGAGAGTCTTTGTATTACCATAGATGTTACATATTAAACTCCTAAAAACTGGTTTTTCAGCTTCCCATTGAAATGATAAGATTTGGGAGTTTCGGGGTCCACCCAGGAGCAGCCTTTTGTTTCCTGCTGAGTGACCATTAACACTAACAAAGGCTGATAAGCCTTGCCCTCTGGCTATCTCAGTGACTGGGGTTGGACAAACCAGGACAAGTCAAAACTTGTCCTTAGTTCAATTTCTCCCGTGGCTTTAATATCATTTTTTGCCAGGTCTTCCTAACCAACAAGCCACCTTCTAAAAGGCTGAGTTAATACAAGAACTAGAGTTTAATGCAAGACAGATTTGGTGCCCCTGAGAAACAGGCACAGTGAAGCAGCCATTAATAGAGAAGAGTGGCTCAGCTGTTATGTGAATAGATATAAAAAATTTAAGAGCTGAAAAACAGAACTTCTAAAGAAGTATTTTCCTTGTTCATGGAAAAGTTAATTTCTTGGGAGGAAAAAAAAAACCCCAAAACTCCTTTCATCCTAAAAAGCCTTGCTTGGAAAAGCAACTGCAGGGCTCGGTGCAGGTGATGCAGAACCTCAAGGGTTTGCTCTGAGCCATGGCTTTGTGCAATCGCCTCCCCAACACCACAAACCTCACGGGAGCAGCACCCACACCACAAACTCCCAAAGCTCAAGTTAATTAGAATTCCATTAGCATCAGGTGGCACAGAAAGGCAGGCAGCTGAGCAGGGGGACTCCAGCAAAGCCAGGGACCAGAGGGCAGCCCCAGGCTAATGGCAACATGTCCCTGAAAGCCACGAGTCACACAAATAACCCAAATTTCTGCACAGAAAGCTCAGACCTGCAACCTTCAGAAACACTGAATATGAGAGGAAGCAATGCTCGGCTTAGCAAAAGCAACGCCACCTCACATCAATACATGTAAACTTACTTTTCAAATGAAGAGAAAAAAAGATAAACAGATAATCCTTCTAGCCAAAATTTAGACCACAATTTTAGAACCTCAGGGTGCACAACCCCTAACTAGGAAGGGCATGGACACCTTGATGTACTCACCAGACAAACCTTATGCAGACACCATCTCTCTCCCAAGCCCTGGGCACTGTGGCAAGAAAAAACTGGAGACTCCTGTGGGCTTTTCCCCTCTCCCCATGCTCCTCCAGCCTCCCAGCTGAAGCAGAATTACAATATGGGTCATTTCACTGTAGGAAAGGAAAAGCCTGGCCTAGCTAGACTTTTGAGGGCTCTGTAAGAACTGTGAGCTTGGTCTCAGCCTCCCAAGGTTGCATTTTAGCAGATGTCAGTAGTGAAAGATGTCAGCCAGGTTTCCTTGTGGGTAGAAGTAGGTGGCAATTTTTGCAGAAGGAAATACCTACAGCTGGAAGTAATCCATGACCCCTTGGGGAAGAGCTGTCAGCGAAATAGTTTGCTCTGGCACAGATAATCTCACCAAAGAAGAGACTGTCCAGGCTGATTTGTGGACTCAGAAAAGATGGACAAGGTTTTAGACACCTCAGTCCCAGATTAGGAGAGGGAAAGGCTTCTCCAAGGGGGAATTCAGAGCACATATGAGGAATGTATCCCTAAATCCCCGTTAACTATAAACAGACACTAACTCCTTAATTGAATTAAGTAGGCAATATCTGGCAGTACCTCCTCTTACCACACATGCTCTTCCTGTCAAGGGCTTGTGTGAATTTATTTGCAGCTCATCTCCCTGACAAAGGAGAAATATTTAGAGCGCTGGACTGGGAGCCAAAAGCCTGTGTTTCTGCCCTTAGGTCTGAGTTAAGAAAAATCATTTAGCTCAGTGATCCAGGAAAATGAATGCCCTACATTTTGGCAGCAAGGCTGGATAGCCATTTCAAATGTTCAGCTAATAGATCCCAGGCTCCTTGGTCACTGAGGAGCTTTGAGTAGGTTCTGCTATCAGAGCCAGGTGCATTCTCTGCACTGCATTTGAGGGAGGCCTTCCTAGGAAAAGTTTCCCAAAAACATCCCTCTATTCTCTGGAAGTCAGGTATTCCCTGATACTCTCCAGGTCCAGAGGGGCTGACCACAACTCTGAACTCTTTAAAAGCTACAAACTCACTAACTTTAAACTCGCAGGTCTTTTCACCTTAGTATCAGAGTGATAAGTTTTTCATATCTCTGATTCAGAAAGTAAAGGAAAATTGTATTCAGTGGAGAGAAAACGTACTCTTTGTCAATACCAATCAACTTTCAGAGCAAATAATTTAATTACAAATTAAAGAAAATAACAAACCCCAAAGAAAAGCCAGTCCTTCCCCAGATGCAAGAGCATGTCAATTTATTTCTAACTCATTTTGACTGGTGATATATCCTACATGATCTCCAAAAGTCATTCAAGTATTTATAATGATGTTAGCTGAAACAAAGGCTGGGAAAGACTCTGGCTTTATGGAATGAATTTCAAGACCATATGCAGGGATTTAGCTGTGTGACTCCCATTAAAAATCAGTAGGTTCCTGCAGGCTAAAATCCTTGAGAACTGACCTCTACCAACTCGAAGCTCTCTGTGTCATCACATTAAAAGTTGCATTGCTTATAGGTTAATGCTAAAACTCTGATGAGAACAAATAAGCTTAAAAATTACCAAGCTGGAACTCACCTTGCTTTTAGTGCTCTGGAAATACAAAGCCAGCTAATCGAAGTTCAGATTCTGCATAATTCCTGAAAAAAAAAAAAAAAAGCAGCCCTTCTGAACTGCTGTCTGTCCTGAAGTCCACAAGCTTTCATCCTTTGGAGGTCTCATTTCCAGCAATCTCAGCAATCCTGAGGGTTCAAACAGAGCCAATGTGGGGCACACCTTGCCTTGGAAGCTTGGTAGGGGAGCACCTGGGGGCTGTTGGTACCTCTGACCTGGTGCAAACCTTTCTTCTGCCTGCAGCCTCTTACAGGAAAAGTGCCGTGGTGGAAAACAGCTGCAGCTGCCTGTGCCCTGCCCTGCCTCTCCTCACAGGTGAGGCCATGCTGGAAAACTTGGTCATGTGCTGTAGCTTCCATCACTGCAAACAGGCTGAGCCATCCTCTGAAGGGTGTGCTGGAGGGAAAACAAGGAGTTAACCAGCTCTGGGTGTCGTGACTGCAAATATCAATTCCCTTGCCTATGCAGAAATGAAAGGGTCAGAGAGATGGACTTTCAAAACCAGGAAGGTTTTAGAAATCATCACCCCGCTCTGTTCATGAGTGCTCCCAGCTGCCTATGGGCAGTTCCCACTCCCAGCCCAACTGGTTCTGGTTGCTTTGGAGCTGGGGAAGGACTGTGATTCCTCAGTAGGGACAGGGTGGCTAAATTCTCCTTCCCTGACAGCAGAGCCTGCCCACAGCATCTCTGTCAGCTCACAAAATATTATAGTTTGCTGCTCCACGTGTCCAACTAATCTGGCACTGATTTAGGAAGGGGAACCTTCAAAGATGTCCTAAAAAAAGCCTGGCTCACCAAGGAGCAAGAACCAAAGAGAATTCTGAGGTCACCTACCACTGGCATCTCAGTGCCAGACATCCTGCATGAGGAGAGACATCCTCCTAGTCAATGGCTGATTCATCCATCCATCACTCGTGTATTTTGGGAGGGCGTGAGTCACACTCTGAGCCTGCCAAGCTCTCTCAAGGGAGCCTGGAACTCTGATTTTTAGAGGAGTGAAATTATGCAGGCAAGGGCTGAGCTCTGGTTATCGTAGTTATTATTTCGTCTACAAATCAAAACTGCAATTGTTGGGTCTGTTGTTGAGTCAAGCAACACTAACACAAAGCACCCCACCAACATCAGCAAACACCAGCAAAGCTCATGATTTCCACTTGACACACGCCCTGTGCAGGAGCCTCCCAGTTCAGACTGGGCTCCTTTCACAGAAATCACCAGTTCCCTTTGATGTGTGCTTATCTCCAGCTCTGTGCTGCAGAAGGGAAGGGAATCGCCCCTGCTCCTGCATGTTGAGGTATTTGCCTTGCTAATGAAGATGGTGCACATTCACTTTTGATCTGCAGAGAAATGGAAAGTGAAAAATTAAAGCTGATTTCCACCGCTAATATTGTCACTGAACATCACCATGCTGTCTCCTGTCTGTGATCTCTATGCCTGCTGCTGCCATGGGAGCTGGTGCCAGTTAAAAACATCTCAGGCTGCCCTGCCCAAGGGATGCCTCGAGTTATGGAACCCCTCCATGCAGCACTGATCTGCCTGGGCTTGGTGCAAATATTGCCAAGTGCCCAGAACAGAGAGAAAAAACCATCATGTTTAAATCAACAGCTTCAGTGTTTGCTGTAGAACTGGATTCCAGTCAAAGGAAGATATTAGGAAAAACCTGGCACATGGAACATCCCTTCCCTAAAGTCAGGAAATCTTCCCCTCAATGGGTTTGGGCCTGTGAGGTGGAAGCAAGGTGCATCAGGGGGGTTTCATCGCTGTGTTGCTTCCCCAGATCTCAGATGGCCTGTGCTCCTGTTGCTGACTCTGAGGGTGAATCTAGGGATAAACAGCTGCTGAAACAGAGCATGGACTGGTACGGGGAAGCTCTTAAAAAAACCCCATCTCCCTTTAATGCAGCATCTCCTTCTTCTCTCCCAAACTTCAGAATAATATCACATAGAGCAGGAACAAAAGAGATCAAAACCTTGTCCCACTGAATTTTCTGGCTAAAGTCACAAAAAGCAGGCTGTGACCCTAAATACCTGGAGGTCTGATATAAAACAGGTTAGTAGAAAAGTTTCTCTGGCAGCATGAACAGAGTGTACATCAGGAGCCTTGATCTGGACAAACAAAAGAGAAAATGTGGATAAAAGGGGCTGAAGCCACAGAGGGACCCAGTATTTGACAGAGCTACCCCTTCCCCTGTCACTGAGATGGGACTGGAGGCACACACAGGGTTCACACAGTCACTGGGTGCTGTAAATTGCTGTTTATCGCCTCTTCAGGACAGGCTGTCCATCCTGCTCCCTGGCAGACAGGAATCATCCCACGCCAGCCCTGCGCCCTGCCGCACACACATCATCTCACTCCAGTCAAACTCCTTTAATTGACTAGATGTGTAACGTGTGAAGGTCATTGCCTCACTTCACACATCTCAGCAGGGCTGTATTTCCACATTTAGCCACTTCAGTTTGTCAATATTAACATCTGTTCCTATTTAACACCTGCCACTGCTCCAAGGCAGGCGGCTTAACCCACAGCCCCCAGCCTGGCACTGCTCCACAGGGCAGGGCAGGGCAGGGCAGGGCAGCTCCCCTTCATCTCGCCCCTGGTGCCCCAGCTCTGCCTGGCTCACAGCCCCTGAGGAGAAGGGAAAACCCAGGAATAGCTCAGCTGCCACAGGGACAGACACAGGGAGTGCTGGAGCTGCTGTTTGTGAGCTGTGAGCAGCAGCTCTGCCCTGCTCCTGCCACTTAGCCACCAGATCAATTGTTTTCGCTGCAGTGGTGGGCACATAAAACCAGCCCACAACTCCAAGCTGGGAACTTTCTGTCAAGATTCCCTGTAGTCAGAGTTTGGCCCCCCTGCGGTCCTTGTTATTATGAAAAAATGTCAGTGTGTGAATGTTAACAGCTCCAAATATTTGTGTGGCTCAGGATTCATTCCCTGCCCACGGATCTCTAAGGAATGGCCGCGGCAGCTGAGTCACGAGTGGAGATGGGCTGAAGGGAAAACCTTCCAGAGTACAGAACTGTGAACTCAAAGCTTTATCCACAGACATTTTCAATTGCTCCCTCCTGCCTGTATGGAATCACAGCATCATATAAGTTGGAAAAGCCCTCTAAGATCATTGAGTCCAACCAGCAATGCCAAGGCCAGCACTAAACCATGTCCCAGGTGCCACATCCACTCACCTGAGCACATCCAGGGACAGTGACTCAACCACTGCCTGGGCAGCCTGTTCCAATGCTTTACAACTCTTTCAGTGAAGAAATGTTCCCAATTTAACCTGTGCTTCAGCAGCTTGAGGTCACTTATTCTCCTCCTGTCCCTGTTCCCTGGAGCACAGCCCAACCCCCCCGGCTGTCCCCTCCTGTCAGGAGTTGTGCAGAGCCACAAGGTTCCTCTGAGCCTCCTTTTCTCCAGGCTGAGCCCTTTCCCAGCTCCCTCAGCCACTCCTGACCCTTCCCCAGCTCCATTCCCTTCCCTGGACATGCTCTAGTCCCTCAATGTCTCTCTTGTCATGAGGGGCCCAAAACTGAGCACAGGATTTGAGCTGGGGCCTCGCCAGTGCCCAGCACAGGAGGTCAATCAGTGCCCTGGTCCTGCTGGCCACACTGTGGCCCAATTCTACATGAAATCCTATTCTCTAGCATTCCCTGTTACCCCACATGGGCTCTCCAAGCTCCCTGGCCCCCAAGCCACAGTCACAGTGCATGACACAATGAGCAGCAGTGTCCCCAGCCCCATGGCACGTGCCCAGGCCAGAGCTGAGTGACTCTGGGCTTCATCAGCAGAGAGCAGAGCAGGCTTTGGGACCAAGGCTAATGCTGGCCACCAAACAGGGCTCTGGACAGACAAACAGTGACTTCAAGCATTGCCTTGGCACTGCTGCCACGGCACTGCAGAGCACGATGCCTCTCGTACTAGCACAGACAACTGGGAATGTCGGATAATGTAAGAATCAGCTCCAAGGCAAGCCAAGGTGGTGCAATCTCACTCAAACTGGCTTTCATTTCCACATGCCTTTGCATTTCCTGCAGTGACTGGGAGCAGAAATATCCACGGATGAGCTGCTGGAGAGGTGTTGAGAAGTCCGAAGAAACATTGACATGCAGGGGAAGGCAGAACTAAACTGAATCCTGTTTAAATGGTTTGTTTAAGGCTCATCAAGGCCACTGCAGATCCCTGACTGCAGTCACGATGGTGGAATCTCTGGTAGCAGGGACAAAACCACATAAAGCAGAGTAAACAATCCTGAGCAGATGCAGCTGTTTACAGAATTCCTCTGGGACCAGCGGGAAAAATTCTGTCGCTCTGCTGTTGGGTTTCTTCTGCTGAACAGGGCTCTTCATCTCTGCATTCCCTTGAACTATGTGGGATTTCATTTTCTCACGAGTCATGTGTCTCATGAAAGCAACATCCAACTGGGACATCATTACAAAGCCTCAAAACATTATTTTTGTAGCAAATTCCCAGTAGAATAAAATTCACAAACTTCTATTTAATTAATAGTGTGGACAATTACTTCCAGGTTCTCCAAGTCATGGCAACCAGCCGAGCCCAATGTCTTCAAAAGAGGTTTCAAGTATGAATTTTCCACCTCTAAAACTCCCTCACTCCTTTGAGAAGACAACTAGAATTACTTCTGATTTGCTTTACTTCAGGTAAAAATCCAACAGTTCCCTATCATCTTTTGAAATTCCATTGTTTGTTTAAAATCTGATTATTTGTTTAGAATAAGTTTTATGTCTGTTCAGCTGTGTCTGCCTTGTGGGAATTTTACAGGCTACTAATTATATGCAGACAATATCCACCACAAACAGGTCACCCTATGAAGCCATTGCAGTGTTTCTCGTCCTTCTCAGCTCCTAGAGAGGACGAGAAAGAAACAGGAAAAAGAAAAATAAAACAAAAATTTAAAAAAGAAAAATTTTTTTTTTAAAAAAGGGTAAAAAAATTTTTTTAAAAAGAGGAGAAGGAGAAGGAGAAGGAGAAGGAGAAGGAGAAGGAGAAGGGAAGGAGGAGAAGGAGGAGGAGGAGGAGGAGGAGAGGAAGTGGAAAAGGAAAAGGAAAAGGAGAAAGAGAGAAAAGAAAGCAAAGAAGAAAAAAGAGGAAAAAAGAGAAAAATTTCCCCCTCTGTACAGTGATGGAAGCTCCAGCACAGAGAGATACAGCTGATGTGAAGAAGTAAAATGAGGTAACTTGATCTCTAAAGGCCAGAGAAGAGTCTCCAAGAACCAGTCCTGTTGGGGAGGATGAAATAGGAAAGCCTTATCAATATTATTACCTGATAAAAGATGCTGAGAATATGGAAACTATAAGCGAGATTGAAATGAAGACAAGCTTTGAGATACCAAACCCCAGGTACTGAACAACTGGAAAACAATGGTGTGGCCACTGAAGGGAATCCCCTTTTGATTAAACAATCCCCTCTGCTTGCAGACAGCTCCAAGGGGCAGAGCAGACCCTGCCAACTTAGCAGAGGGTCCAAAAAGCAGTTTTTAGGGTTTAAAATATAACACCGTATGGTAATGCAATGACTCTCCTAGGCTGTATGTAAATGTTGTAGGATTTGTAGCTTGTTCTAGATTGGTTAGTGAAAATTAGAATATTCAGCACAGAAGATGATTTATTGTATCGTAAGCGACAACCACAGGATTCTGTATTCTATTCTGTACTTTTCTTCTCTCTCTCTCTCTCCCCTCTCTGCCCTGCTCTGAGCTGTGTCTGGCAGCTCCCAGCAGCTCCCCTACACCCACGCCCTTTCACAATAAACCTCATGCTCTAAGACCAAACTCCAGAGATCTCTCATCTCCATCCCGACCATCTGAAACAACCAACCCAAACGCCATAGACGGCAAATACTACACAGTCCTATGGTGCTTCAAGTGATGGTTAGAGCCCTGAAAAACTGAAGATGGAACAGGAAGGTTTCACCAAATAACGGAACAATATAGAGACCAAAGACATCAAAACTGTCAGTAAAGAGAAATTCAGCACTGGAGGGAAAAAATAAAGGAAAAGAAGAAAAATACAGTTTTGATAGTTCTTGCACAGATTTTCGTAGGACTGGGAACATATGAAATAAAATCTGGCTTTCAGCATCTTCCTTTGCCTATTTCTCCTCACCTTGCTACAGCCTTCTGTTCATGCTGGTAAATGTAAAAGAAGAAATGTTTGAATGATTTTCTCTAGAAATGGGAAAACATAAATTGGTACACAAATGTGGCAATATTCAGCACTACTTTTGCTAGGATCTTCTAGAGCTTAACAATTCCTCCATACAGATGCTCTCCAACTGGCCAGTTACCAGTTCCTACACACTCAGTGGTCCTTGACCATCAAATATCCTCAAAAGGATCATCAGCAGCAGATTTTTGACAGACCACTCTCACTCACCCACCAGAAAACAAGAAGTAATATGTGGGAAATGAGGTCAGATAAGCTTCCAGGCCAGCAAATAGCTCTCTTGGATTTAACCTTGGAATCAAACTCAATCCCACAGCAGCATTAGCCAGTTTCAGACCACTGGATATCTGCCTTTTAATCAAAGATTTCACCTCTTGTCTGGTAGAGCTTTCTTTTGACACTATTGACAAACAAGAGAGAGCAGCTAAATACAGATGTCAAAATCAGTGATTAAAAGAAGAAAGAAAATCTTCAGAAAGAGATATCACAGCTGATGTTGAATTTATCCTGACAGCAGCCCTAGTATCTCCCAGTTGTCTTCAAAAAAAAACCAGAGATGACAAGGGAGAGTTTGCCAGTATGTGGGGGTTGATGGCACCAACTTTCAGCCAATTTTACAGTCTGTGAGAATTGACAAGGCTGTCCCAGGGCAGAGAAACCACTTCTGAAACCATGAAAACACTCCAATCCTCAAGGTAACCCAGAAACACTCTCCACAAGGCAGAAAAAGAAAGCAGATCACAGGTACAAAGAATTTCCTAATGGTGTGCTTTGGCTAAGCCAATTCCAACCCCAGTGAAAAAGGCTAATGAGTAAAAATCTACCCAAACATTTGGGTAGCTGCAGCTTTGACACCTGAGTGGGAGGTAAAAGCAGATGCTGTTTCCCTGGAAGCAACGTACATTTGCTACTGTGGCCTCTCCAGATACACTGACAGGGCTCAGAGGCCTTCCTTGCAAGGCTGTGTTCCTTGAGTTCTCATTTCAGTTAGCTGCTCTCTCTTCACCTCCAAACTATTCCCAGAGGATTTTGATTTCCAATGCAGTGCTAGCAGTTCAGTTCACTCCCAGAACATTGCAGAGGCACAGTGTTCACAGCAGACTTTACAAAGAATTTTGCAAAAAATCAGCAGAGCCATATGTAATAGCCCTGGCACAAGCATCTCCAATAGGATTACAGCTAGGAAGATGACCAAGAATGTCAGGTGAAGGGTTTCATTTTACAGTATCCAGTTCCAGGTGCTGTTTTTGTAGGTTTTTCCCTTGGTGCCTTGGTGCCAGTTCCAAGGAAAAGAGATGGGCAGTCCAGTGACTTTTGCTCCTCTAAGTGCAAACACTGACAGGCACACCTAATCCCACAAGAAAAAGTACAAAAGGTGTGGCAGATGGAAGAAATGTTCATCAGCACCAAAACACTGAACTGCCTGAGCCAGGAGCTGTGACTTCTGATGGCCACAAAAGTGCCTGGACTTTGCCATGGTCTGGGGTCTGGCAGAGGCCATGTCCTCCCACGGGTGGGGCAAGGAGGTGACTTTGTAGGGATTCATCTTGAATAACAACATTCACCTTTAGCATTCCCAGCATGCAGCAAGAAGGATATCAGGGTCTTCTGAGTAGGACCTGGAAACAAGGAAATTAGTTTTCGTCATCTGTTATCTTCTATGAAAGAGGGAAGAGAAGATGTGGAGGGACTACAGAAACACTTGCCCTTCCCAAGCACCAAAAGTCTTGTGCTGAAAGTGGTGATCTTGGCAGAGGAAGCAAAATGGGGAAGATACTGGATGGAAATTTCATGGGAGGATAATTTCTCTGCTTTAGCTTTTTATGTGATCCTCCCTCTCGTTTTTGACAAGCAAAGGAATTCACTTGGATATCAAAGAGGGAGACAAGACACTTCTAACTGGAGAACATGTCAGCCCAAAATGGACATAAGAAATCTTAACCTAAACTTTTCCAAATGCCCAGTGATTTCAAATTAGTGATGAATTCCAGGGGCAAAAAAAAGGCGTCTTCAGTGAGTGCTCAGTGTAGTCATCTAAAATCAAACCACATCAAGGTGTAAGCATGACAAGTGGTCACAGGTAAAAATAAGGCCCCTGGTTTTGATCACTGCATGAAATGATGCTCCACCTATTGTACAGATACACAGAGAAACAAGACAGTGATCAGAACTCGTAGTGAGCAGAATTTGCATGGCTTTGCCAAAAGCATGTGATGAATTAGTAATCCCCAGTAGAAATTAGAACACACATTCCCCGAGAGATGAAAGAATGGCTGAAAGTTGTGGCAAAATGCTTTCCTGCTTCAAAATGCTCTGCAGTAGGGAAAAAAGGACAAAAAGAATATGGACAAATTTTCCTGAGCAGTATGTTCCCTTTGATCAGCTGTGTGAGGTAGTAAATCCTATATGCTCAAGTACACAGGCACTAATTGAATCAGCTGTATGCTTTAATAATTGGCATTGACTGAAGAGGCTTTCAGTGGGTATTTTCCCAGGACCCCTCTCCTCAGCATATCCGTTACATTTCTTGTCTTATTTACTCACATTTCAATTTTAAATCCTGCCATTGGTAACATGACAGCAGCGCTTTCATGAGCCTGCCTGGGCCCAGGGAAGGCTGTCAGAGTGAACACGCTGATCCTGGGGAAAGGAGCCTGATTAAAAATCTCATTGTGTCAGCCAGGCAATCAGCTGTTCATTATCCTATGACACACGACTACTGAAATGAAACATTCACATATTTTAAACTTGAGAGATTTGTACTTTAATATAATTATTTTTGAAAGATTCTTCATCAGAAAGGTTAATAAGAGCAATATAGGTTAATAACAGCACTAAGGCAGCTGACATAATCAGATAATTGACCTTATTGATATGTTAAGTGCCCTATGCTTCACCTTGGGATGTGTGACTGCTCTCCACAGTCAATTATCTTATAATGATGCCTGCTTCTTAAGGTCTTATTGCCTGAATATTGGACTTCATCCAAGGTTTTTGGTGCTTCTCCCATCCCTCTCCTGTAGGATTGCTGCTCCACTTTCATCTAAGAACTGTGCTAACATATTACAGGCAATTTCCATAAACACACAGATTCAGAGTGTCATCAGTTACTTATAAATTTGGTTTCCTCCAGCAAAACTGGGGTGGATTCCTGCTGTCTCCCTTAGCAGGAATGGCTGCTCATATGTGTGGGATGCCTGAAGTGCTGCCAGGGCTCCTGCCCATCCCATCAGAGCGGGGACAGCTCTCCAGGCCAGCACAGAGGGATGGATGTGCTGTGTGGAGCCTTGCTCAGAAACCCTCCTGGGATTCCTCCCTGGAACAATGCTGTTTGCTCAGGCTCCTTCGCAGACTCACAACAACCCCGCTGCTCTTCACATGACATCAAGAATTAGGAAAAAAAAAAAAAAAAAAAAAAAAAATGTATCTGCATAAAAAAAAACAGCAATTCTCCCCACTCTGATTTTTCCCTCCAGGTAGGAGTTTCAGCCCTGCTCAAACCTGCATCTCATTCCCATCCTGACTCTGTGTGTGCTCACTCCTGATTGTACTGAAATGTCCAAATCCAGCACACACCCGTGCAGGAGTGGGGCTGGTTAGTGGAGCACAGACACCTGCTGACCCTCCAGGCTGGTGTGGGTCTGGGCGCTGCCCCTCAGCGCTTGGGAACAGCGTGCTGGCCGCTGCTGTTACTGCCACTGCCCCTGCCTCAGGTTACATGGAAGGTGTAACCAAAAGTCTGTATTCTATTCCCATCTCCAGAAGCTGTTAAAACAGGTGGGGCAGTGCTCTTTATGTTCAGCATGGCCCAGCCCTGATAACACCATCGGGGCTATCTCTGCTCATGGCCATCGAGGGCTCCGGGAGTGACTCACAGATTCCATCAGCCATTGTGAGATGCCCTGCCCAGAGGGGAGGGACTGAACATTCCTACCTGCATAGAAACTGAGACTCTGGAACACCAGGGTACCTTTCCCACTGGATTCCCAGAGAAGAAGAGCTCAAGAGCCACCACTGGACCTCCAGAGACCGACGAGACCTTTCCACAAGATCAGCACTTCAACAAGAGCACATCCATCACTCCAACGGGCCTGCAGCCACCATTGAACTGCACTGCAGCACCACCCTAACAGGGTGCAGGTTCTATCCTGACTTTGTCTTTTTAAACTGTTGTTTCTGTATTATTGCCTTGCTCTAACTATTAGTAAAGAACTGTTATTCCTTTTTTCCCATATCTTTTTCCTGAGAACCCCTTGATTTCAAATTTATAATAATTTGGAGGGAAGGGGGGTTATATTCCCTATTCCAAGGGAGGTTCCTGCCTTCCTTGGCAGACACCTGTGTTTCAGACCTAGCCAGCCCCTTTTTGTGGCAATGAGAAGCAGGGCTGGTGGGTTTGGGATGAGCTGACTGTTCCAGCACACATTGGCACTGCTGCTCACAAATGAGTGATGGGGTGGCTGTAAAACCCTCCCTCAACGCCTCTGCTGCAGGAATTTCTCCTGCTTCTGAAGCAAAGGAATTTTTGACAATTGCCAGTGGTAATAGGGGCTAATGGCCATTCGAAGGGGCCATCCAGAGCTGCTCCTGGGTCTCCCAGGTGGGCTGCCCCTGCCCAGTCCCTGCTTTAGAAATCTTTCCTTAACCTGACTTTGCTCATGTCCATACAAACACCACTTTTATCCCAAGGGTGGCAAAATTAAATTATAACATACCAGAGAGTCATAAACTTTTGGCTATATTTGGGGTTCTTTTTCCTTGAAGTAAAGTGGACATCAGGGGGATGCAAGAGGATTTTGGAAGAGAAACAGAAAAGCCTGAACTTGGAGCTTGAGGGGTTTGAAAAGGGTTTGTGATCCTGGCTGTCTGCCCCATGCCTTCCATCTCCCCTATCTGCCACCTCATCTCCTTCCCAGGTGCCTGGGCACGCTCTAAAACATTTCATTCCCTCAACAGTGAATATTCTTGTCACCTAAGGGGCTTAAAATTGGAATGATATTCAGCTCAAAGGCATTAGGTAATTTTGTGAGAGGCTAGGTCTGAATCGACACTTCTGAGCAGGGCTGTGATGTGGAGGCCAGTGAAGAGAAAGATTTACTCTGCAACCACTGTGAAAATGAGGGTTTGGGGGAAGCCATTATTTCCGAGGCATTTTTCAGTTCTTCCCCAGCAGGCCTTTGAAGCGCTCGGCAGTGTTTTAACCTCTGGCTGATGTAAATGGCAGGCCAGGCTAATGCTGTCCTGCAGTTTAACAAATGCTGAAATGGAATGGCAGGCTGCTGCTTGGTAGCCTCTCAGGCAGGACCCTCCAGCAGCAATCTGTTGTGCTCCAGGCTTCTTACAGACAAGAGAAATGAAGGATTGCTCTGCCCTATTTATTAGTAAACCTGTTCTCTGCAGTTTTATCTGGTGGGACTGCTCTGATCATCGTAATTCAAGAAATAAAATTGAAGCTGTGTGAGTTGATATCAGTTAATAACTTAACAGGGATATCTTTACAGCAGCCTTAGCCCAGTAGTGCAATTAAGTTGCACAGGCAGGGTAACTTCCATAATCTCAGGCACTTTGAAAGCTTTGGGGATGGATCTGCTGAAATAAAATTGCCTCATCCTGGCACCAGTACTTTCAGCAAGACAATTCAGGGCTGTAGGTAGCTCCACGAGACAAAGAATAAAAACACAAAAGGTGGATTAGGCCAAAGCAAACCAAACCAGCCCAGGAAATACTAAAATAATTTCTAAGTAGATTTCTGCTTGGCAATCTCCTGCCTGCAGGGCAGTGGGCACTGCCATTAGCTCTGAAGCCACTCCAGCCATCAAGATCCCCTTAGTTCCCTCCCAAAACTGGCATTTCATTTTCAGGGACAGAGGACAGATGGTCAGCTTTAGCTTGGCACTGTCCTTCTCACCTTCCTCCTTCCTTTCATTCATTTTTAATCTACCACCCTTAATACACCACGCTGGGAATGTCTGGAAAAATGGAGATGTCTGTGATTAAAGCAATGAGGGAGAAGGGAGCCAACAGGATGCTTTAAATGCTTTCCAGCTCATATGGAAACATATAACACCAGGTGATCACATCTGGTCTAGGCACAGGACTCGTGATGGCAGGAGAGGTTACACTTCTGCAATATGCTTTAGAGTTTGCAGAAAAAGAGACTCTACACACTCACAGACATCCACATTTTCAGCACTCTCCAGTGATCAGGTTTTACAGTCCTTCCCATAACATTATCTATTAGTAGCCACAAAGCACCCAAGCAGAACAAATGGGTTTAAAGGATCCAGGAAAAATTACGAGCTCAGAGCAGCAACTTTTCTTCTGATCTATCCCCCAGTAAACCAGAAAAGTGAGATGGGCCCTAGTAAGTACATCACCCTGGTGAACACAGAGTGACTCATCTGACCAAGTCAGGTTTTAGGGCAAACTTGTTCCATTGACAAGTAAAAATATTAATTGAAAATATCCTGCTGCTCTATCTCCACTCTGAATAGGACCCTCAGAAGTCAACAACCTTTGGAGTGTGTCCTGGGTGCAGAGGCAGGGGAATGGAGTGTTCAGTGCTGTTTGACACCACCCGTGTCACTGCTGGGGGACACAGATGTGGCCTGGAAAAAGCCAAGGCCAGGAATGGGAAGTTGTCCATTTACTTTGCTGCTCTCACTGCAGAGAGGCTCTGAGATGGGGACTGCTGTCACTGCTGCCGCACTGCTGCTGCCCCAGACAGAGCTCCTGCAGCAGGGTCCGAGCCCTGCCGGGTGCACAGAGACAGATTTAATGCAGCACAGCCCTCATTCAGACAAAGAAGCTCTCCAAGCTTTGTTTTGTCCCTGCTCTCTGTTGGTTTTGCGCTCAGGGTGGAGAAGTTAGGCCACAAGAGACTCCCTGAAATATATTGGTTTTGTTTTCCCAAATACCACGTGGCCCCAGTCCAGAGCCTGTTGCCATTTTGCCTTTGGGAAACCACACTGGGTGCTGTCTTCAGGAAGCATTTTTGCATATTCACTGGTTAATACCCTTTTGTGGGTAAAACTCTCCCTCTCTTCTGAACCCTGTTTTTGTAAATTTTTTTGTGGTTATTGCACTTTTCCAGTAAATTGTGATTCCAATTTAAAATCTCTCCTTGTGTTCATTATCAGAAGGGGCAGGAGGAAAGGAAGCAGCTTGAGTGGGTTTTCAAGCAGCACAGAGTGCCATGAATCTTTTGTTCAGGGACTTCTCTGGGAGGAACCAGAGGAGGAACCATTCAAAGAAACCAAGGATTTGTCCTGGGAAGCTCAGCTTGCTGCATGTCTGAGAGCTCTGCCCCCACTGCCAGGGTGCTCCACTTCCCTGCACTTTACAGGCTTTTGGGGATTGGGACAAATTCCAACCCGTGTGTGTGGCAGCCATGCCTCAGTCTCTGCTGTACCAGTGCACCTCTGTTAGTGCCCAGTAACTCCAAAATAACCCAGAGGAGCATCTCCAGTGCTTGGTGCTGTACACAGACATGGAGGGACAATCCCTGCCTGCCACAGTTCAGGATGGGGAGAGACAGCAGAGAGAGACAGTTTGCCCTCCCTTTATGACCAAAAGCTTGGCTGCACCCCTTGGCATATGAACTGCAAGGTGATTAAGAACCTGACTGACTTTTCAGACACTGAAGCAAGATATTTTGAAAAGCTCAGGGGCTCGGTGTGTTGTAATCAATTAAACTGATAGATTCCCACAGCAAAGCAGGGCAGTGCCAGTGAGCTGCTGAGGCTCGGGAGGAGCCACTGTAGGGCTCCTCTTCCCCGAGGCAAGTCCATCTGCACAAGGGATGGGATGTGCAAGATGGCTCTGCTGTTCTGAGTGTGTCCCTGCTGATGCTCCTGCTGGGTACTGAGCAGAAGAGGCTCAGACCTGCTCCGAGCAGCACTGAAAACCCCATCTTTTCTCTTTGAATGAGCAATAGCCAAACTGAGATAGCTCATGCTGTTTTAAAGCACCATAAGTATTGCTGAGTTTGCAAAAAGTACTGGCGAGCTCCAACCAAGTCCCTGGGACTGTCTGGAGCTGACAAAGGGAAAAACATGAGTAAAGCAGAGGTTTTAGCCCACACAATCTACTGATAAACCCTCTGGTAAGCTGGAGCTACTGGAGAAACCATTACCAGGGAAAGGTAGTGAGCACCAGGTCACTCCAGAAGGAGAAGGGTGGAGCGACGGCCTGATCTAAATCATTTGTACATTCTCCCCGTGAAAAAAGAGGCTTTAAAATGAGCTCAACCCCAATTAGGCACAAAGGAAACCTGTGAACATCCTAATCCATGGAAAACATTTCAGAGTTCACATCACATTATTAAACACCAGAGAATCCAAAGTCAAGACACAAATCCCCAAGTAGCAGCTTCAGCATTTCCACTACTTACACACAAGTGTTGGGTTCAGACCAGTGAGAATCTTTTAAGCAAGGGCTCCCATCTGCCTGTTTCACTGCATCAACTACTAGGACGTTTGTGACAGCATACAAATAATACATAGCAGTGATTAATAAATAATCCATGAAGCACAGCACAAACTCTGCACTGAAGCCATTTCCTGTCCCAAAGCTCTACAGCAAAGCCAACGCTTGCAACTGCATTATGGAAAATACACTATTTGTACAAAAGTTGAAAAATACTGCTGTCATAATTAGATTTTCCATTAGGCTTGTGTGGCATAATTAAAAGTGTAATTTCTCTGTAAGCACATGGCAGTGCTCTAGGAAAAGGGTGTCAGTACTTATTAAGGGCATATGCAGGTACTTTAACAAACCACATAAATTGATTAACTAGGCTAAGGAGTCTAATTGTTTTGAACAAATACCTACTTACTGCCTGTGAAAGGACACATTGCCTTGCCTGTTAGAAGGTGCAATTTATTCCAACAACTACTGATTTTAACCCAATGCCATTCTCAGCTCCAGGTACCCAAATGTGTCCTGTGGACACCACAGAAGCCTCTTGCAGACAGCAAAAGTACTGGAAGAACTCAGATGAAAGTAAGAGCTTGACAGGGTTGTGTCCTGTCCCTCTGCAGCTCCAGATGATCCATGTACCCTTTGGGGCTCTTCTGCCCTCAGCAGACTGCAGCAATTTCCCCTGCCTTTGCAAAGACCCAGCTAACACTCGTCCTGTGTATTTCCCACTGAGATTCCCAGTGGAGCAGACGGAAGCTGGGTCAGATATGCCTCTCTGAAATCCATACCTGCTATTATTAGCCAGATTGGGCATATTTTCACTCAAGCAGGCAGTTGTGGCTCGTGTGAGGCCAAGCCAGGACTCAGTGGTCTGCTCTTCACATGTGACACTCCCAAGTCCTCCAAAAGACATGGAGGAGCCTCTGAGGAAAACCCCATGGCTTGAATTTCCAGGAAGGATTTCTGCAGCCTCTAGGAGCTGCCAAGGCAGCAGCCCTGGAGCAATGAGCTGGGGCTCTCTGCAGCCCCTCAGGAGCATTCACCCAGCTCCCAGCAGCCTGGCTGTCCCCATGCCAGCCCCAGCTGTGACACAGGGACGGGCAGGGAGCTGGCACTGACACACGTGCAATGCCACATCCACCTGGGTGCAGCTGGGCTGGTGCTGTCCTAGCAGGACTTGAGGAGCTCGGGGAGGAAGCAGAGCTCCCCAACATGAACTTAAAATTGAGCTGATGCAAGAAAGAAGTGCCTGTCAGGCAGGGAGGATTTGAACCCATAAGCCTGATTCCCCCAGCACAGTGATTTCCTACTGTTGTGCTTGCATAAATTCATCTTAGCTTTTCCAGCTAATAAATGGGAAGACAATCTGACCCAGCCTGTTCATTGACAAGCTCTGCAAAAGAAACCTCAGGAATATTTTATTCCTCCCACATTAGGAACGTACAGAACATACAGAGAAATTTACCATCACATAATGATCCCTATTATGCAAAGCAAGGCTGACAAAATTTCCATCATTACATCCCTGACAAGTACTCAGAACTGCGGGGGCTTTCAGGCTTTCTTTTGAAAGGAAAAAGACCTGCAAAGTAGCTTTAATGTCTTAAATATGGAGCAGGAACTTCATCCTCTCCCTATTCACAAACACCTTAAATACATCTCCTTCCTTCACAGCTCGTTAATCCCTACCCCTCCGCACTTCAGACATTTAAATTCTTTCCACAGATCTAACACAGAAGAGGTGTTTATATCACATTTAATCAGCACTCACCAGCTCTGAACACCCCTGATGACCTTTTCGGTTACTGAGTGACCAAAGATCATTACAGAATCAACCAAGCGAGGAGCCAGAGGGCCTTGTGCCATTACCAAACCACAGTCCTTCTGACACATTTCCTCCTGGTTTTGAATCCAAAAATGTCTATCAAATGGCTCCATTAACACTGAAACACTGACTAAAATCCTGGAGCTGAAGGACACCAGGCAGGCAGTGAATTAGCATTCAGGGTGCAAATCTGATCCAGTGTCCCTTTGGTTGGAGGCTCCAAAGGCACCGACCCTGACCCCAAAGCTCTGACTGATGAGCTGCAGGAGATGTGCTTTGCTAACTGTGGGCTGCACACACAGAGTGACATTCCAGGGCCATCTCCTCACTGCCACTGGGATTCCAACACAGGCAAATACCCAAGAGAGGTGTGAGAGAGAGCAGTGGGGCTCACAGGCACAGCATCCATGGGTTATTTTGTCTTCCTTGCCTTTTTTTGTCCTCTCCGCACGTCCCCTCCTACCCCAGATCTGCTCTCAGATCTCCCCCTCATTTCCTTAGCTGTTCCATCCCAGCTCTTCAGCCCTTCCAAGGTGGGGCTTCTGGCCTCTCTGCAGCCCCCCTGCCCAGCCTGCTGCCCTCGGAAGCTCAGCAGAGGACAGAGCAGAGGCTGAGGGCATTAATGAGCATCACACGGGGCACCTGTCCTGCTCCCAGCGCTGCCCATCGCACACGGCGGGCCAGGGGCACACGGGAGCCCAGCGCAGCAATTAAAGGATTTTAGGAGCAGAATGCCCTCGGAGGGCATCAGCAGACTGACACATGGTATTTCTTTTTAATAATGACTGTCTTGAAATGTATCGGATCCGTGTGCTGCTGTGTTTCCAGCAATTTGTAAGAACTGTTCAATGTGTAGCCAGCTGGAATGCACAACAGCACATAATTGTTCTATTACTGCAGACTTCAATTGTTTCTCTTTTATTCATTAAATGGGCATTTATTGGAAGAAAGGTCCTTTTTTTAGATGCATTTTTACACAGCTCTGGATTGGACTTGCCAGGACTGAACAAGGGCAGACCTTCCCTTTTCTCACTGTGCTCTTTGAAGGAAAATGGAGAGCACAAACACTGGGATTTTTGTTTTTTAAATGGAGATGTTGAAAGCCTTTTACATTCTGCACTAGAACTAAAATGAAGCCTTTTGAAATGTTGCATGGGAGTCAAGGCAGAAGGCCACCCACGCTGACTGTGGGAGAGGCAAGAGCCAGGGGCTGCTCAGCAGCAGCCTCGGGCATCCTTTGGATCAGGAAAGCACCCAAGGACTTCGGGAAAGAAGGAATTGCTATTGTGAGAAGCCACATGGGAGAAAACCAACTGCCTGGAGCTTACAGTGCTCACCTGGGAGTCAGGGGTCTTGAGGACCTGAGCTGCAGTCCCAAGTGAGTGCCCAGGGGGAGGTGGTGCTGTGAACCTCTGGTTTATGCCAACAATTCCACAGCAGGCCAGGAATTCCTTAACAAGGTCCAAAACCACCCCACTCAGGCTTAAAAAGTGCTGTAGAATGGACTGTGCTATCTTGAGAAATGTTTTCTCTATAAGCAGTATTGTCTTGATTTCAAAGTGTTTTACAGAATACAGGCGCCCCAATCTAACCTCAAGGCTGAAGTTCCCAATTCCCATTTCAGCTGTTCCCCCAGCATTAGGTGGACATTTTAACCTGTCCATTCTGGTCAGACCACACTATCTGGCCAGCTGAAACTGTCCTGTAGTTCACTCTATAACCAAAAAAGAAATACATTAAAATGTAAAAACGTTTTAAAAGCCCCAAAACATTAAATGCACATGTGTATACAGTAAAAGGTATATGCAGGAGGAAATTCCCCTTGCTCTCCTGGATTTTTCTTAAGCTATGGAAATGTGAAATGGCCTAAAAAAAAAAAAAAAAGCAATACGTAATTGTTTCCTGTGCAAACCTTGTGCCAGACTTAATTTTTATGGGCTGTATTTATTGACTTTAGCTATTTTTCCAGTATGCTGCACAGTGTTAGACTTGGCAAGAAATCCTACAAAGTGAAATAACATCTCTGAAAAAGTGGGAATTATCATTGTTTGGCCTGGCCAGAGGAAACTCCAGCCAAGCAAACTTATGACCTTCTCTTGTGTCAGACTCAAACCCAGGCCAGGCTAACCGCTAGATCAGACTCTTCATTCCTCTTAAGTCACCAGAAAATCCAAATTTGAGCTCTGATCCAACACCTAAGTGAAGCTCCATGTGCTCTGCTCCACATTTCCACTATGAGCTCATATTTACCAATAGGACACCCAGTCTCACCAGAAGCCATTAGTGACCTAATTGTAGCTGTTTGAGAGTTAGGTCCTCATGTCCCTGTCAGCTCCAGGCAGTCGCTGGAGCCCCAGGATTCTCTGCGCATCCAAGACAGATATCTCCAAAGTAGTCGGGAGAGTCCCACAGTACACCCTGAAGAAGAGAGAAGACAACTGAAGAGATTTATGCTGGATGGAATGACAAGCTCAAGAGTTTAACTGCACATGGCATTTCTGGAAGCTTGCCAGCTCCAAGTTTAGTGTGTTTTTTGTACTTCACTCATAAATGTTTATTGTGACAGGTAAACACTTGTTTTGAAAGCTTGCAGGCATACTATTAAAACAGAAGTGTTCCTGACATAGTCAAGCTGTGCTGTCAAATGTTTATCTTTTGAATGATGAATGCTGGCTTCCCTCTTTGTTCCTCTCAGTGTGCAGGGAACAGATTTGAGCAGTCTCTCCCTACTTGTTTGGGATCATTTCCCCTGGGGGGCACAGCTGAGCGCTGCTGGCTCGGGGGCAGCCCCAGAATTGCAGCCCAGGTGTCCATCAGAGGAGGCGATGCGAGAGCAAAGGGTGAGCAGGAGCAGCTCTGTGCCAGGTCTGCCTGCAAAGGCAGATGTTGAGCTTTAGAGACCAGACGAGACAAGAGTTCAACACAGAGGGCTATTTCCAGAGCTCAGAGTATCTCAGAGACACATATTTCACAAGCCAGATTCTGGAGACTTGCGCTAACTAAAAATGTTAGAAGTAACTGTAACAAATTTTTCACGGAAGTATTTTTTAATTCTATTTTTTAAGTAATAAGCTAGAAAATCTGGAAACATTTAAGTCACAGTATTGGATGTATACATAGCCTGTGAAACTGCAGACAGTCATAAAAGTTATTGGCAAAAACGAACAAAGAGTCTTATGGGTGAGAATTAAAATTCTCCACTTGGTGCAAATATGCCTTCTACAGAACTAGCAGAAAAGCCTGCGAAAAAAACGACAGTAATTTCTGTGTATCTCAGTGTAATTGCATATGTTAAAAGGCTGTGGAATTCAGCAATGATCCCATGGGCTTTCAAGTGGATTTCAGATATTTCACAGTGTGTCAGTTATAGATTGAGATGTAAGACTTTGGGGAAACCAAGTACAATCTTTGATTAGATGAAATAGCATCAGATTTCCATGAAAATGCAAATGTTTAATGAATTCATTGCTCATGCAGCTCTGCTGCTTCTTTGTTCTGTTGCAGAGGTACTTCAAACATGGGTTTGCTGACCTGCACTGGGTGCAGCTCTGGGGCCAATTTAACCAACACCACTGTAAGAGTTCCCTGCTGGGGGCACAGGGACAAGAGTGAGAATCAATGATTTATCACTGACTCAGGAAATCAGCCTCACACACCATGAAAGCCATGGAATACCCACTACAGGAGCTACACACCACATCACACTATGGAATTGGCTATTTCAGGTCCTAATGTCAGATTTTTTCATCAAGCCGTGCCCCGAATAAGGGGAGCAGTTAGACAAAAGTGAGCAAGCACTAGCCCAGCATTTACCTCTTTGCTCCATTTGCTCTTTCAGCCTAGAACATTTCCCCTTTCTTCCTCCCTTACTGCTGTTTCTTCAGGTGCAGCTTCAGCATGACATCGCAATAAATAAATTAAATATAAATCACCACAAGCAGCCACCAACTTCAATCCATGCCAGGAGTTCCCACAGCACATCCAATTCCCTGGGCACTGAGCATCCTGCCCACTCTGAACCTGCACACAAACAGGCTGCCCACAAAGGCCTTTCTGTCCTTCCTTCCCCCAGGTTTAGGGATCAACAGAGCGAACTTCATTATCCTCTCTCTCCTAATGAAAAGTGTGCTGTGTCTCATGCAGACCAAGAGGTAACTCCCCAGCCAGGAGCCCATGCTGACTATTGCTTTTGTCCTGTCAAATAAAAGCTATGTAAAAAGGGCAGTAATAAAAAAAAATTAAGAGTTGCATAAGACTTGTTAAATGATTTAAATCTTCATAATGTATAGCATTTTCCTGGTAATTAAGTTGGAACATGGAGCCAAGCTAAATCTTTTCTACTGTTAGATAACATTTTAAATCATCTCTTGCACACTCAGAGAGTTTTTCTCTACCACAGCCCTGACAACCAAAGGCAGGTTCTTCAAAAAATGCAGGAATTGCTTCCCGTTGATGGGGCACAGCAGCACAAAGTGCATTTCACACTCACCTTTCACCACTTCACAAGTAAGAAGAAATCTGGCTGGAATATGGGCCCTCTTTGTCAAAAAAAGAACAGCAAACTTGGAAAGAGAAGGTGAGAGACAAGAGGAGTTGTATTTTTATGTGAAGTGGGAAGAAGAGGAGGTAGCAGGTCTCTGCTCATGTCTCTATTTTATTTTTTCTAAAGCTTGCACTGAAGAACTGTTTCAAGAGCAAGTCCTGGCCTGCTGTGGTAACAGATTATTTCCTGTAAACAAAGATCAATGGCTGTTCCCATCTTCATTTCCAGTTCTCCTTCCCTTTTCCTGCCATTTTTGCCCTCCTATTTATCTGCTCTTGGCTTACCCATCCTAGCTTTTGTTCCCAGCTCTTCCTTGCTCTCCTGCCCTCTCAGCATTCAGTTACACCCAGCTGCACCACCAAAGGCATTCCTTACAAAACAGATCTTAGGAGAAAAGCCTCGTGCGTCCCACTCAGCACTGCAGGACTCAGAGGGGAGCTTGATTAATGCAGGGTGGTGGTGGGGGGGGGGGATAGGTCCTCTGTGTATTCCCAAAGTGTCTCTGTGGCTTATCAGAGATCAGTCCGGCTGGTATCAATTCGGCACCGTGCAGGCAGAGCCTTTTGTCACCTGTGCTGGTGGATGGCACAAACACACGCACGCCCCAGAGCTTTGATCGCTCGTGCATTCCCTGTCGTGTGGAGCTCTGAGGATGCTTTACTCCCGAAGGTGTCCAACAACGAAAGAGGCCTGAATGGCCTGAGTGACTATGGATATAGAGGTCCAGGGCCAATAGGGTTGGGGAGAAGGCAGGTGATGCCTTTGAATATTTCTAGTTTTTTACTCTTCATGCATCTGTAACTTGCTGTAGTTCTGTGCTTCTTACAAAGTGCTAAAATGCTCTGTTCCAGCACCTTTAGCCAAAACAAGGCTCTCTGAGTACAGATTCAAGGACATATTCATTGCCTGAGGGCCTGAAAATATGTAAACAACTGTAAGATGGAGGGGGGCAGGCCTGGGGTGGTGAACATCATCACCAGAGGGTGCGATTGGAGAATTAGGGCCCAATGTGCTAATGAACAGAACTTGTAAAAGGTGAAGGGCTCGTGACCCAGAGTCCATTTTGGGTGCAGTCCCTGAGGGGGACTTTCGCTTGCCTTAATGTACCTTGAAGTCCTCGAATAAATTTCTCCGCATTTTATACTCCTAATTTGTTCTGGCCTCTCTTTCAGGCATCATGGGGAGATAAAACAATAACCAGTGGGAAGAAGGGAAGGGCAGAGTCAGTGACACAATAACAACCAATCAACATAGGAGGATTAACATATCTAGTGACAGACCACCCAATAAACCCTCAGGGGGTGTTTCCTATCTCAGGGCTGTCCCACCAGCGTGCTGCTCTTGGACCTCTCAGTTACTCCAAGATGGTTTCAGCCACTGCAAGACCAACACATTCCTTACAAAACAGTTCTTAGGAGAAAAGCCTGGTGCCTCACACTCTGCACTGCAGGACTCAGAGGGGAGGTTGATCGTGTGCAGTGGAGGACCCCAAGCCCATCACACCTCCAAACACCATCCCATTGCCCAACTGAGCCTGCAATCACACCTAGTATTTTGTTTTAAATACAACCAGCATTGCAAAATAACCCAGGTAAATAGTGATACACACACGTTACCTTTGCAATTTAGGCAGCCAACCGACAAAGCCCTGAGAGGTCAACTGCCATTGCTAACTCCTACCTGGCAAGGGAAAAAAAAATTAAAATGTTCAGTAAATGAATGCTTCAGGTGAAGCCTTCAGAAACTCAAAACTACACAAAAAAATTCTCGAAATTTAGGTCTATTTTCAAAATCCTCCCAGGCTGGCTTCATATATCATCCAAGTTGAAACTGTTCTTGTGATATATAATACATGAAGACTGCACTACATCACCAGAGCTCTGACACTGCCATGTTCAGGGGATGCTAGGATACAATGCAATGAATTACAACAGTGGACATTGACAAATACACTTCAGGGGAAGTTTAAATTAATTTTTTCAGCTGCTTGCAGTTGTCTTAGGAAGTAATTTTTATTAAATAAACTAGTGGGAGAGTGGGCAGATTCAGAGCCCTTGAGAAAGGAAGTGGCAGAACAGAGAAGAGACAGGATGGAGAGTAAGGAAGCAATTTCAGCTCTGGGCTTAATGTGCTCTGTGATTTTGGCAAAGTCAGCTGGGCCAAACCCTGGCTGTGCTCACCCCCAAACACACAGCTCTGTGGAAGAATCCAGGCCAAGCACAGGTGCCAATTCTGTGGTGCAATCCCACCCCCTTGGACTGGATATCGAGCAGTGCCCACTGAGTGCCATGGGGGAAGGGGCTGCTGTAGGCACCTGGTACAGGGGGCCCTGGGAACCCCAGGGGTGCAGCGCATGGGCTCTCACCTGGGAAATTCATAATCATCCAGTTCTCCTGGGTTTTGGGGTTTTTTCCCATGAAAATAAACCACTAATGATGATAAGGAAAGGATAACAGAGCTGATGGAGCCAAACAAAAAAAGCTTTCATGAGAAGAAAACACTAGTACCTTTGAGAAAGCCCAGAATACTAAACACCTTTTCCCTCTGAAGGAATCTTTTGTCATTTCATGGGGAATCAATTAACCACAGTGTCTTATTCAGGTAGACTTTAGATTACTACCATATCCCTTCACTATAGATAATTAACCTCCGTTTCTGAATTAGCAGCAAAATAAGCCAGTTATTAGTTTTTATAATGACTAGAACTCAATATTTTGGGTAGTTAAACACCCAAGAGTTTAAATTAAAATAGACATCTGACAGAAATCCCTAAAGTGTTCTTCAGATCATTAATATTATAAATTCCACAGTAGATTGAACTGACAATGTTCCCTTTCCCTTCTGGAGCACTCCAAAGGGATGATCTACTCCCTCAAATCAGCATTCAGTTTGATCTCTGAAATAATCTCTCCTTGATACCTAAAGCCTCAAGGCCAACAGCATAGTTAAACTCATATCCTCCTCTTACCGGTGTTATGTCTAGTGAAGTGAGAAAAAAATAATGGAAAAGCCCATGTTCCTGCAGTCTGCTCCACACATTACCAGGGCAAACTGATGCTCAGATCCCTGAACAAAGCCCTGCTGAGGGTCACAGCCGGGGCAGGGCAGGGTGGGGAGGAGCAGGGAGGGCTCTGGAGCTGTCACGAGCTCTTGGGGGGACAGTGGGCTGAGCACAGCCCCCGTGGGGGCCCGAACCAGCACTGGCCCCTGCCCTCCCTGGGGCCCAAGGGCAGGAAGCACATCCATGAGGCACCAGGGCTCAAGGACCTTGAGACAATGCTGCTTCCTCCTCCTGCCCCACAGCTGTCCGACCTGTGCCTGTCCCATCCCTGGGAGGTGCTTGTCCTCAGCACCCTCAGCCCATGCTGAGCCCTGCTCACCCTCAGAAAGCTTTCCTAATGCACAGTCTGCATCACTGCTGCTGTCACAGGAGCCTGTTGCTTGATGTCCTGTCTATATTTGCCTTTTCTTCCCACCAATGTGACACTGAGGCTTGATGAACTTATTGTCGAGCCTTTATTTTCCTCTTCTCACCAGTTCCCTTTCTGCAGAGCCACTGCCTCTTCCTCAATACCCTGCATTGATTATTCCACCCAAGTTTTGTGCCTTGTATTTGTCTCTAATTTAATTCCCTTTCCTTTCTTTCCCCTCAAACCATTCCTGCAGTTTGTTGAACTCATTTGAATTCTCATTCTGTTGTCCAATACATTTGCAGTCCCTCCTAGCTCAGGTGCCACCTCTGAGTTTCATAAGTGTACTGTCAATTCCATCACCCAGGCTGTTAATGGAAATGTTGAACAGAACCGAAGGTCTCCCTCCTCCCTCTCTGTCAGCCTCTCTGCCCCTTTTGAGGGCTTGCAGGGGATATTTTCCCCACAGAGGGGTGGAGGTACATCTAACACCAACTTGTGTGGAAGCTGTGACATCTCCCAGTGTGGTCAGTGAGCCACAAAAGCACAAACACAAATTCTGAATGTGCTGCTCAACCCGCTGCAGACATCACCTTTATTCCATTTTAGCTCCAACCAGCCATGCGTAACACCACAAAGAAAGAAAGAAAAAATAAAAGCTCCAGGGATTGTCCCACTGCAAGTAAAATGTGTATTCTAAGAGAAATGAATGTTTACCTTCCCATTTATGTGAATCAATTAGCGATAAATATCCCCAGGGCACAGAAAAGTCTAACAGAGATAACAAAGGATATGCCCCAAATAATGGAGGATTAGAAAAAGGCACACATGAGTAATAAAATATCAGCTACAGATGCCACTTGAGAAGATTGCAAAACAGAGAAGAGTGAGTAGCTGCAGGAGAAGAGAAAGCAGAGGTGACGAGTAGATTGCAGGAGCAGTAAAGATAAATGATGACTGTGCTTTTTGAGTGTCTATGTGAGAGTTAAAAGAGTTCAGTGCAGAGCCAGGAAGGTCTCTGGGAGAACAGAAGGGTAATTTATAAACAAAACAGCCAGACAGGGCTTCTATGCCCAAAAATAAGTCCCTTTTTTCCCAGTTCTATCAGTCCCTCTAAGAAAAGATATTACCTTTCCCTTCAAACCTTACCTCTTGACAATACCAAAATAGAAAGATATATTTGCCCTGGCACTCTGATAGGACAATAGGAAATGGATGCCATGAGTCTAGAGAGAAAGAAACCTTTTAAGGATGAAAAAGGACCAAAGTTAGAGCTTCTCAGGAATTACATTTTATCTTATGAAAAATGTCACCAAAAAGGAATAAAAATTGGATCCTCTTCCTCAATACCTTCATTTTTTCCAGGATGTTTTTATCAAAAAATGAAATCTTTCCATCAAGAAACCTCTAGACCCCCAAACAAAACATATGTAGCTTTAAAGCAAATGGAGGGCTCCTAGTTGGGCTTTTTAGGGCTTTGAGGCACTATTGCAACATAAATAATGGAAAACGAGCATCTCAAGGCCTTTATTTTCCTTTTTAAAAAACTCCTCACTATGCTTTTGATATTGATTTTTCCTGGATTTCAAGTAAATAATAAAAAGGAGGGAAAGGATGATGCATTCCTGTACCCACCTACCACTGGGCTCTCCAGGGGACATCGGCACCTGCAAGAGCTGTGCTGTCAACCCCTGGGGAGAGGGCAAGAGGACACAGCCACCCCAGGGGTTGGTACTTTTTGGTGCTGGGGTCACATCTGCACAAGCACTGCCCTCCCTGGGGTCTGGTCCTGCTTTGGCAGCCCCCTTTTCACAGGCTCCCTCTGGCCCTGGGTCACACCCAGCCCTCCTCCTCCTCCATAGGATTGCCGTCTGAGGTGTTTGGGTCGATTGTTTCAGACAGTCGGGACAGAGACAAGAGATCTCTGGAGTCTGGTCTTAGAGCATGAGGTTTATTGTGAAAGGGCGTGGGTGTAGGGGAGCTGCTGGGAGCTGCCAGACACAGCTCAGAGCAGGGCAGAGAGGGGAGAGAGAGAGAGAAGAAAAGTACAGAATAGAATACAGAGTACAGAATGCTGTGGTTGCCTTTTACAATACAATAAATCATCTTCTGTGCTGAATATTCTGATTTTCACTAACCAATCTAGAACAAGCTACAAATCCTACAACATTTACATACAGCCTATGAGAGTCACTGCATTACCATACGGCGTTAAATTTTAAACCCTAAAAACTGCTTTTTGGACCCTCTGCCAAGTTGGTAGTGTCTGCTCTGACCCTTGGACCTGCCTGCAAGCAGAGGGTATTGTTTAATCAAAGAGGGAGATTACCTTCAGTGGCCATACCATTGTTTTCCAGTTGTTCAGTAACTGGGGTTTGGTATCTCAAAGTTTGTCTTCATTTCAATCTTGCTTATAGTTTCCATATTCTCAGCATCTTTTGCCAGGTAATAATATTGATAAGGCTTTCCTATTTCATCTCCCCCAACACTCCTCTTCCTGCTGCTGCTCCAGACCAGCAGCACCTCACGCTGGCCTTATCTGCCCTGCCTGGCACCCCTCCTGCCTAGGGTCTTGCTGACAGGAAGGAGCAAAAGGAATTAACAGGGAGTAAATCCGGAGGCGAGGGAAGAGCTGTTTTCATTTGGAGAAATTCTGTTGCTGTTTTTGGTTCTCAGCATGTCAGCAGAAACTCGAGGCTTGTCAGGAGGCTGCTCCCAATGCAGTAATTACTGGAGGTGCCTCTACTTGGCCCTGTCTTGATCTTACACTGTGTGATCACTTTATTATTCAGTTTTATTTTATTATTCAGTTTGATTTGGCAGCTGCCTGAGAAACCTAAGGCTACTCAAGCTGTATATTTTAAGATCTCTAAAATCTGTTGATATAAATTCTTTTAAAGTCTTCAGGCCTGAGTCAACATAGTTAATTCTGCAGCTCCAGCCCATCAGCTTGGCAGGACACTTCACACACGCATGCACAGGGCTCAGCAGCAGCTCAAGGAGGGATCTGGCTGCAGAAGCTGTGGTTTTCCTCTGGCTCCTAGCCAGCCCCACTCAGGGCATCATCTGAGGGCCTCAGCAGAGACAGAAAAAGTTCACTCCTTTGGACAGTGCCAGAAAGAGACACTTAGAGGAGAGAAAACATGATTGCTGGTGGAAATGAAAAGTAAAAGCCCTGTTTAATGCGTGTTACCATGCTGGTTCTTCCTTCAGGGCTTGTAGCGAAACTTTCTCAGTCATGACAAGCACTCTCCTTCTCCCCTTTTCTGCCAGGCCAGGGAATTTTGGACCCTCGTCCAGGTGGAGGCTGTCCCTCTGTGAGGATCTAAGAAAACTAATCACCTCACTTCATTGGGTCCTTGGATCTCGTCTCTTCCAGAGAGAGATTTGCAGGTTGTTTAATGTTCAGGTTTGATTTCCGTCTGTACTTTGATTTCAGATTACTCTCCCTCCTCTCAGCCTTTTCATGATCAAAACTGAGATCCAGCTTCCCTCCTCTGACTTCAAACAGTTTTAATCCTACCTCCCTAACATCTATTTTCCTTCTAATTCCCTGAAGAATTTCCCTTCTGGGATCGCCACTGTTCACATTCTCTTACATGTTCAAAGTCCTTCACATTCTTCTTTCATCCATGCCGCGCTCCCCTATCACAGACTCCTCTGATTCCACTTCTTCAAGGGCAGAAATGTGTGTTTTCATCCCCGATGTTAACAGGTTGGAAGAGCTAGAGCCTCAGTGCCGCTCTGCGTTCACACATCACAGGGCCAAAGAGAGCCCAGGAGACGATTCTGCTGCTCACATGGAGGCTCAGCCAGGGCTCTCCTGCCCATGGTCACCACAGCGCACAAAGGCCTTGTCCACACACAGAATTACTCCTGAAATGGGGCAGGGGCTTGCATCCAGCTTGCACCTGGAGCCACAGCACAGTGATCCCATCCTCAGGTCACGAGTGGAGGTTGTGGAGTGCAGGTGACTTTGTTAAAGAGAAGAGACAGAGGTGGCCCTCAGCCACAAAATACATTTGTTTTTATCTGTAGGACTTGATATTTCCTTTAATACAGCCCTGCACCGCTGTCCCCTTGTACTCAGCAGGTTGAGAAGGCACATGGCCCTACCGAATTACTGCTGCCCTTATGTGACTTTGTTTAACCATTGTCATTAACTTCACTTTTCCATGCAGCAATTAGTGCTTTAATTAGTCCTCTGATTGCTGCCAGCCATGCTCCCCATCTCTTCTAGGCTTTATATGGACAAAATCTCTCCTGTGACAGCTCCTGGTAGGTGTCTCTGTCCCAGCTGAAGGACCAGAGAGTGGCCCTTGAGCCCCATGTCCCCTGCAGATCTGTGCTCTGCTACAGCCCCAGATTTGGCTGTACCTCCTCCCAGCTCTGCCACTGCTCTTCTTCCAGCCTTGCTGAGGTTGCAGGGGTGACAGCCCTGGTCCTCATCCCTGTGCTGAGCAGGGGGGACTGCCCAGGTTTCCTTGGGGCTTTCATCTTCTGAGTGCCTGCACTGGACTATCCAGACCCTCCCGTTCTCCTGTTATAAAAAACCACCTTATAGGACAGTGTGTGGTGTTACACAGCTCCCTTTAGAAGGTCATGTCTTGGTTTGAGAGACAGGTGTCTGCCAAGGAGGGCAGGAACCTCCCTTGGAATAGGGAATATGACCCCCCCTTCCCTCCAAATTATTATAAATTTGAAATCAAGGGGCTCTCAAGAAAAAGATATGGGAAAAAAGGAATAACAGTTCTTCACTAATATCTATAACAAGGTAATAACACAGAAACAACGGTTTAAACTGACAAAGTCAGGATACAACCTGCACCCTGTTAGGGTGGTGCTGCAGTGCAGTTCAATGGTGGCTGCAGTCCCGTTGGAGTGATGGATGTGCTCTTGTTGAAGTGCTGATCTTGTGGAAAGGTCTCGTCGGTCTCTGGAGGTCCAGTGGTGGCACTTGAGCTCTTCTCCTCTGGGAATCAGTGACAAAGGTACCCTGGTGTTCCAGGGTCTCAGTTTCTATGCAGGTAGGAATGTTCAGTCCCTCCCCTCTGGGCAGGGCATTTCACAATGGCTGATGGAATCTGTGAGTCCCTCCTGGAGCCCTCGATGGCCATGAGCAGAGATAGCCCCGATGGTGTTATCAGGGCTGGGCCATGCTGAACATAAAGAACACTGCCCCAGCTGTTTTAACAGCTTCTGGAGATGGGAATAGAACACAGACTTTTGGTTACACCTTCCATGTAACCTAAGACAGGTCATTACACATTTTTCTAGCAAAGGGTTGCTAAGCCCTATCCCAGCAGTGAATATATCACCACTCCAGCAATGGCAGGCCATCTAGGATGGGACAAACTGCAGCATCAAATCCCCATTTCCTCTGACATCCCCCTAGGATAATGCTCAAGGGAGGGCAGGAATCAGTGGCAGCCCAAACCAAACATAAGAGCTCTCCCATGAGGAGTCGTTCAACACTTGTCACAAGAAATAAATCTGGATGTCTCTGGTGCAGGTAAGCTGGAAGGGAGCACAAGGAGCCTGGAGATTTGTGCCTGGAGCTCTGCTCACAGCCAGGGGAGCAGCACATCCCAAGCCTCACCACTGTCCCTGAGGAGCAGCTTCCTTGCAAAGCCTGCTTTCAGACTAGTCCTCCCATCCAGATCTGAATACCCTGCAGATTCACATCATCTTTTACCTCTGAAAATCTTTATATGGGGCGCTTTCAAGACAAAGTACTCATAGAAGTGCTAAAGTAGTTTTAGTATTAATAGTCCATTTTACATCAGTTCTCACACAAGTCCCTTCTCATCCCAGCACCTGTGTACTTCCCAGTACTGAATTCCATAACATCACTAATACCTGTCATGCACAGCTTGCTCTTCCTCTTTTATGATAAAAAGGACTCCAGATATCTAACTACGAAATTTCCCTTTCTATCAGCAGTTTTTTTTCCCCAGGAGTCATCCTCCTGGTCTCTTGGCATATCAGCCGCTCTGAATCAGTGGGGAGGTGCATATATACACATTTGGAAACATAAAAGCCAACTCAACCTGCTGTTAGAAGAACAAACAACTTCTAGGGCTATGTTCCCTTTTGGCAGATCTTTCCTTTAGGAAGTGTGAGGAGCTGCCAGCTCCTCCTGCCAGGGCTCACAGCACAGCTCTGGCTTTGCACCTGAGCCAGGGGCTCCATGTCCAACGAGCACCTCACACACAGCCACTGCTTTTCTTCCCTCCTCCTGTTGACTTCATCACATCCTGGGTCGGGCTCCTATCTTCTCAGACAACTTTTGATGCGTTTAGGCACTGAAGACAACTGGAGTCGAGGGTTGAATGTGCAAGTATTTTGGAATCACCCTGCCTGCCATTTTGGGGGCCCAGGACGATCTAGCCCTAAGGGATTCATCCACTGGAGTCACACAGTTAATTTGATTCTGCTTTAGTCTGGTTTTGATCTGATATTCAATGCTACTCTTTCTCCCTGATCATAGAGAGGGCAGAAAAAAGCCATTTAAAGGTGAGGCTTTCTGGATAAGGAGGAGAAGAGCCTGACAAATCTAAGGGAGACTGGGGAAGTGTAGACATTAAACAGCATTTAAAATTATGGGACTAGCAGTGTGCAAATGTGTAAAACCAGTTCACAAATTTGCTATCATTGGTCAATTGGACTCCTGGAGAAGTCAGAATTAGGAGCCCTAATGCATTGTATTTAATGCTGCAGTGGAGCTCAGTGTACTAATTACATGTCAATTTTCCAATATTTCTGCCAGGACTATTTCAGACAAAAGATAATTGTTCTTTAGGGGGTTTCAGCACTGATTTATTTAATTACATTGGCATTTTCATAGATATTGTGAAAATGCTATCAGGGAGAAAACTTAGTCAGAGGTAGAGTATACTGGGGAAAAGCAAAACAGAAAGAGATTTGAAAAGGAGGCTGATCCTAGTTTCTGAAGGCATTTAGGAGCTTGGAATGGACCAAATGAAGAACAGATGTAACAGAAGCCTCAACCTCCCAAACACCTCTGATTCTTCCTAGAGTATTCCCCAGGGTGGGAGGGTACCAGTGGATGAACCCCTGACAGCACCGAACAGGTATGGTGTAAACATTTTCCTCAGCATCAGAGATGGAAATACTGCTAAAAATAGGCCACTCTTTACCCTAAGAAACACTGAGGAAGCTTCCGGACTGATCCAGGTGTGCCCTTGCCTTCTTCCCTCCTCACCATGTGAGCCTGAAGACAGGGGTGCCTCTTGTGTTCATATCTCACCCTCTGTTGTGGAGTCTGTTTTCCTCCCTCCTCTCAGTGCCATCGCTGACCTGGACTAAGAACCTCCAGAGCAGAAGGACAAAAGGGCAAACTGCAACAGCTCACTGGTGAGAAGCTAAGTGGGACATTAGTCTCCAACCTTGGCTCAGGGTTACCTACATTAAAAGTACAAACACATGGCAGGCACCAGGAGCTACTAATTTCAGCAGCAGCTCTCACAGAGGGGACCTTCCCAAAATAGCTCTGCTTCAGCATCGCTGCCATTTAAAAACGGTTTTAAATGAAGTATGCTTGTAGTCTGTCATTCTCGCAAAGTTAACTCTAGAAAAGTCTAGTCTGATAAAAATTTCTCTTAATATGTCTCAAGAGTTTCAAAGCTGTAGAAGCCTCTTCATTCTGCATTTTCAAAATGAAAGTTTTAGACTTCCTAATTTCTGCTTTGAAACAATGTTTAAAAAAATTTTTCATTTTAGACCAAAAAAGAAGCTGTTGAAAGGATGTCAAAGGGAAGATACTGCATTTTGACTCACTGGAAAGAAAGGTTGCTGTTGATCTGAAAGACATTTCTCTTCTTTGTTCACAAATTTCACAAATCAGACTTTTCGGAGGAATCCTGAAGTAGACTGAGAAATCCTTTGAAATCACCTAACTTCTCTTGAGCTGGGAAAAATACCCTAATCCTTGCTACAGAGATCGAAGAAACATTTTGACAGGCAGCCTTTAGTCAAGGGTAACAGAAATGATTGCTGCTGTCTCTTGCTGTTTCAGAAATAATCCACAAGAAATTGGTGGCTGCCAATGAGGAACAGCTGTTCATTAAGAGACCCAGTCGAACTGATAGCCGAAAAACCTGTTCTCTGCCAAATTCAAAGGGAATTCACTGCAAAAACACCTTTCATACCATGTAGGCAGCTTCTACATTTTCAAAAAGCCATATTTGGGCCAATTTTGCTGGGATCACAAACGCAGTGAATTCTCTGACTCCCTCCAGTGTAAACTGAAGTCAGTCAGATTCAGTGCAATTCACTTCTCTCACAGCTCGCGAGGCAGTACAGGCTGATAAACCAGAGCAGGGACAACAATGAATAAACTGCTCATTAAAATAATAATAGTACTGCTAGCACTAAAAGAATAATGAAAAACTATTTCACACAGTTGTACTTGGCCTGGTTACTCTGCACAGAGAAATACAGGTGCTTGAACGACTGAAGGCATCTGAGACAGGATAGTGGGAACACCCGGGACCTGGATAACTTTTCATTCCGCAAACACCCTCAGCTGCTGTAACCAGTGGGATTCACTTGCTTTTCCACTTTTTAATTACCCTCTTCAACTAAAGCCACCTGAACTCATTTGTTTCTTAAATGAGAAAGTTTTGTGTCTCCTCACTGTCCCCTTCTCCTGTTCATCTCAGCGCTTTGGATAATTTTTTTTCCCTGAAAACACCATGTTTCAAATGAATGTTCTATTCCATATTCAGGGGTTAATGAAATACTTAACCTCCAGTTTCCAGAACTGGGTGCTCTGTAGCACAATGGAAATGAAGCAAGCGTGACTCCAAGCAGCCCTGGGTGTGCTGCCCCAGGGCACGAGTGTGCTTTCCTCACCTCTGACTGAGTACAACACAGGCTCTAGCCAGGTTACAGTCCTGACATCAAAAACATGCAATAAATGATGTTTCAGTTTGCTGGCACATGTAAATATGTGGATGGGTTTTCATTTTCTAACAAACTGAACTGATTTTTTAAAGTTGGACAAACAGTCTTCTAAAATCAATTTTTCAAAATATCCATGGCACTTCAGATGAATAATTTCTTTCGGCATTAAGTAAAGTATTCTTTTTTAGGTGAAGTTGTCACATGCATTACAGCTTCCAGAAAATGCAGGAAATTGAAATAAAAGATGTTTTTAAGAGAACCGAATTATTAGAAGTTTTTAATTTATTCATCTCCCCCACTGCTCACCAATAAAGATGTGATTTTATTAAATAATCAGTTATTTCTTGTTCAGAAATGTTCTCCTATCTTCGATTAACACAATTCCTCAGAAGATAACTGATATCCCAGGCCTGGGCAGATCATGGCTGCCACAAACACAGAGCCCTTTCCATCCACTGCAGATGGGACAGGTCCTGCTCCAGGTCTAGGGCTGGCAATGGTGTGCAGAGGTGGAGTGAAAGGAATAAGGGAGTGTCTTTACAAACAAACTGCTGGGAAGGTAAGGCCAGTACTGAGAGATAGAATTAAAAATGGGAATGATTTCCATAGGAATTCCAGTGACTGACTTGCCCAAGACTGTGTTAATAAACTACAGGAACAGAGACATAAGAAAAAGAAGAAAAGGGAGGGTGTGTATTGAGAGTGTCTGCATTAGGAAAAATGTATATTATTTGTGTCTGCATTAGGCGATTCGGGAAGTCTGTACCTCTTGAGTACCTCAGCCTATGGGGAAAAGAGAGAGGGAACTGTGGCCAGGAAATTAGGATAAAAAGAGGCTGCGTCCTCTAGCAATTTGAGAGATCCCATGGGAAATGCCCATGAGCTCTCCCTTTATTCATAAATAAAGTTACAGGACTCCTCTGTCTCCTTTTTGGACATAAACCTCTGGTGTTTGTGGATTCATTTTTCGTGACATGGAGCATCCACTCATCAAACCCAACACCTGAGCTGCTGCCTATGGCAGGACTGAGGTCCAGGGCACAGCTTTGGCATTATTTGTGAATTTTTAACAGCCTCTGCTCAGCAGGGAGGGGTGCATGGACACCAACCTGCCCAGCCAAGGCATTCCCAGCAGCTGGCCCAGGTGACAATGACAGCAGGACTGGGTCACCACTGGCACAGATCCCTCAGCCCCCCTGCACAAGGTAAGACACACAATGTCCCCAGAGGAGGGTGGGCACGCCAAAGAATGGTGGCACACTCTATGTGTCACACCTCGGTGATGTCCAAGCAATGTTTCCTTGCAGTTCAGGTCTGGAGGGGAGCCCAGAAAAGGTGAACTTTCTGCAGTGCCCCAAAAGGTCGGGCTTTCTTACCCAACGTGACAACACCTGAGCAGAGAGGAGGCTCTCAGTCCTGCTGTGTGCACCGTGGTTTGCTCGTGTCCTATCTGCAGAGCCCTGGCACAGTATCTCTGCACACACAATCTACTGAATATTGCCTAGACAAGTATAAACCATATTTTAACTGCTGTACCATAATTCTCTTCTTTTAATTAGAAAGTGTGCTAAATACTTGTGTCCTTGGGGATTCTCATTGAACTAGTCAGGTTTCTGATCATGGAACTTTCGCATTAATGAGACTTTTAGTTTGACTTACAAAAGCTCTTACATTTACACAGCCAGGCTTTTAACTTCAAAGTCCTTGAGAATTGTTGCTGTGCATCTTCCTTGTCTGGGGCCCTAATTCACAGTTCTGGTCTCTGTTTATTATATAGGGAATGTTTTGTTTAGTGTTTATAGATATATATTTACAGCATTTAGGGATATTAGAGCTTATACCAAGCTCCATTACTATAAACACTGATCAAAGGGAGAGTTAAGTGAAGCTGAAGCACTAGGGGAAAATATTTCTGCAGTCACGATGGGAAAGTACAACTGGGAGCAGAGGGAAAGCTGCCTGCCTGGTTGTGCCACTTCCAGACCCTCCAGCCTTTCTCTATGCCTTCCTCTCCTGCCAACCACCAACCCCAAACGCCTTTTGACAGAGCAGGGGAAGCATCTCAGCTCCTGCAAAGATCAGCAAGTGTGTTTATGTGGCACTGCCTGCATCCAGGCACGTCCAGTGCTTTTCAAGCTCCAGAAAGGCTGTAAATACCAGGCAACAGGCAGTGCTGAAGTTTGTGTTTTTATTATGTTTCCTGGTTTCATTTCTTTTCCTGTAGGAGACAGAAAAAGAAATCGTTTTGGTGACCATTTAAGTCAGTGTAGATCCATAAATACTTTTCCACCGCGTTTATTTTTCTAATGATGCTATGAATGTTTTCCTAGAGTCACACTAATGCCCTTGTAAGTCATATGTCACATCCATCTCCTCATCAATTTTCCTTTTAAACCCTGTCACTTAGGGGAAATCAGAGGAGTCGGTTGCAGCTGGAACATTACCAGCTTTTGGACAGTTCACTGTTCAGTTTTATGAAGGATTAGGAGTGCAGATGCTCAGTTGTGATACTGAAATACCCTGCAGCCCTTGCACACCTTTGCACACCCACTGTCACTCTCCCTCCGCTGTTTTCTGGGTGTTCACTGCTCCTCTGCTGTACTGAGGCCTCGGTTCAAACAGCTCCCCTGCCATACACACACACTAATTAATATTAGATACAAAGCTTTGAGCTTGGGTATGATCTATATTGAAGGGCTCCAGACAAAACCCTGGAGTTTTGGTAATTTAGGCTCCTAACTTGGCTCTTGGAAAAAGATGGCCTTAGAGTTGTGACCACTTGAAACTCCTTCTTTTTTGAAACTCCATCTTTTAGGCCTTTTAAGAGAACATCAGGCTTGACTGGGAGCCACAGGGACCAGCTGAGGAGCAGCACTTCCCACGGGTTTGCCGTGCACCCCGGAGCTCCCCAAAATTGAGATAAACAGGTGCAAACTCCAAGCTGAGAGAAGATGAAGGAAGACTCACAGACACACTGAGCAAACTTGGCCCCAGGGAAAGCTGGAGTGATCCACAGGAGCACAAACCCACCCTCCACCTTCACTGCCTTGCAGCAAAGACCCACGGGGCTTCAGCAGCTGCTTGCAACCTTTCCCTAGCTATGAACTGGAGGAAACAACACTTTCATCCTGGAAGCAAAAACCCTCCAGCGAGGAGGAATAAGCAATGTTTGGTGCATTCATAATATAGATATTATTTGGCAAACTAGTTAAACAAATTGTTTCCTTTCAGGCTCCTAGTGATGTGTGTGGTTGGCAAGTCTTCCTCCCTGCTGCTCGGCCACCTGCTCTCCCTCCTGCTAAGTGAGCTCCATCTCCAGCCCCAGCTGCTCGGGCTGCAACGAGGCTGCCTTTGCCTTGTGCTGCTCTACAGCCACGGGCAAAGGGTTTTCCATCAGTGCCACGGGCATCTTTCAGCCGATGCCTTCCAGACTGGGCAGGGTTTGCTGTCTCACGCTGGGAATCGTGGTTGGGTGGGTGTGTTTTGATAGGAGTCACACCGGAGTGGTCAGTGCTGCTGAATGTCAGTGGGGATGGCCCAGCTGTCCTGCCCACACTGAGGGCTGAGGCAGCCACAGGACGTGGGGAGGCTCAGAGAGACCGTCTGACACAGGAGCCCTCCCTGCCTGCCAGCAGCAAGGGCAGGGAGAGCATTTCCCGCTGGTAAAATCCTCCCTCTCAAGACATTTCCCACTGCCTGTTGTACCTACTGGCTTACTGCTCACTCTTTTGTTTCCTGCAATGATAACATGATCGAAAGACCTTTGCAAAGAAGACAGCCTGGTCCCTGTCCTCAGGATCTGGTGATGTGTGCATGGCAAGACTGAAACCCACAGGAACAGGGCTCTGATCCTCTGCCCCAGCAGAGAAGTCCTCCTGCCTGTTGGAGGTTAAATTAAATCTCTTCCATGATAAAAGTTTCTCACCAAGTGCATCTTTGTCCCCCTCCTGTGGCTGGACCCGATCACACACACTGGGTATGGCTCCAAGGGTGGATGGACCCTTGGCAATGAAAAAAGCAAATACTTTTCAGTGAAACTCATGATATTTCTTCAGAGAGCATGGCCCTGAGGAACTGAAGTGGGTGATTTCTGCTGTGGAAATAATGTTGCTCTTCCCAAGCACTAACTTCCCACTCCTTGACTCTCAGCCTTAGTTCCTCTCAGAGATAAACAGAAAGAGTCCAGGACACCTCAGCTGTGCTGGCTGCTGCACTGGACTTACAACAAACACATTTAATCTGCTGCCTACATGTGCCATTTAAAATAATCCTTCTGCCACCTCTGAGGAGGAGATCATCCTTGAAAATTAAGTCAGAGCTGTCTGTGTGTAGAAATTATTACAGCCACATTAGGAAATTCTTTTAAAGAGTCTCTGGAGTCTGGGAAAATAAATAAATTAACGAATCACCGGGACATATCTATTCAGGGTTCTCACCATTTCCTGGCTGCAGCGATCACATGAACTCTTCTGTAACAGGACAGGAACAGAGACATCCCAGGAGGATTTATCAGGCAGCTGCCCTGCCTGACCCACCTTTGCCCTGTGAAGAGATTCTGGCAGCCAGTGCTTAAAAAACAGCCTTTTATGTTCTCACTTTCCCCCTTTTCTATTAATTTGCAGTCACAACCATCACTATTTGATCCAGAGAGCCAAGAATGTCCATCTTCATTATTCCGACTGTTTGCAGCTGAACAGGGCACACACACACAGCTCTCAGACACAAAATCTGAAGGTTAAGAACCAACGGCCTTAGGATGTTTTCTACCTTTTAACAAATGCTTTTTTTCCTTTTGCAGTTTCCGTGTTGTTCTTGCTGAACCTCACCTCCTGAAGGTTTTTATTATGCGAGATTTTGTCACAAGGAGTCTGCATAAGGATAGGGAATTAAACCTGTGTCTTCCCAAATCCAGATCAGTGCCACAACCTTTGGCTCATCTTCTCGCCCCACTTGTCTAGCAAAGGGCACTGCACAAAGGTACACAAGCATACATTATACCCCAGGGTCAAGACTGCTAGATGAAAAGGATGAATATATACAAGTCCATGTCCTAGAAATCTGCTCTGTACCCTCTGTGGATTTGCAAATAGCACTACTTAGAAGCAGAAATTAAATCCACAGCCTTTCAGCAAAGCAGGAACAGCACGTTGCTACTGCTGCTATTCTATGAACCTCAGAGGGTAACACATCCAACATCCCCGCCCACGCTAGGAGGGATGTGTTAGCTCTCTGAATATCCCTGATTAACACAGCTTTATCCCCGCATTTTGTATCATCTACACACACGCAGCAGCGAGGCTGGTGCAGGTTAATAATATCTTACACCGCCACGGCAGCAGTTTCAATCATCGCTAATTCGAGTGGGGCTGCAGCCAGGCAGCGCTGCCAGGGCACGTGGGGACCACCAGGAGCCCCACAGTTTGTGCCAGGAGCCAGGTCCTGCCTGGTGCCTCACAGCCTCTTGAGGGATGCACCAGGGCCCTGCAGAGCCCAGCAGGTTTTTGGCAGCCTGGGATTCTGCTTTAACACACCTTGAGTTCTTTTGTAACCCCTCGGCGCAGAGAGGCTGTTGTGAGGTTGAACCCAGGCTTCCCCTCTTGCCTAAAAACTAAAAAGTGTGCTGGGTAATCATTCCTCTTTGAACAAAGGCCGAAATGGTAAATATTATATGGGTTGATTGGCAGTAGTGTGGGTACCACTTGCTCTTTTTTACTTACACACCTTCCTCAATTACCCTCTCCATTCCAGGACATCACCCTCCTCCTTAAACAAACACATCCTTGCTCAACAAGGGAAACAATGCTTTGTAATGCAGAGAAAATCCAGGCTCCTTCTTCATGCAGGAGAAGTCCTTCAGCAGAGGTAAAGCTGCAGCATGCCAGTCTGAATCACAACTCTGATTTTAGAAATAGTGGCCCAGCAGGACAACAGCTGGCTACTGCTCAGTGCTGGCTGAGCTGCTGCCTCTCCTCCCTTGGCAGAGCCGAAAGCCTCCCTCCAGCTCTGCTCCAAGGGCTTTGTGAATAGATACTGCCATCAAAATACCCCTCTTTCTGGAGCTTTAGATATCTCTCACTGAGTAGGCACCATGATCATCAATTAATCACTGTGTGGGGAGATGTGCTTGGTCTGTGGCAGTGTCAGTGCAGTGAGAGCTCTGGCTGGAGAAGGAGCACCTGGAACAGCCAGGTGAACCAACCCAGACCAAGGGCCTTGAGGATGTTGCTCTTTGGAGAGTTTTTGGGGTTTGCAGTTGTTTTTAACAACTTTCCTTTAAGTTTCTCACACAGAAATATCACCTCCCTCTCCTCAGATCAAAGCTGACTGTGCTGCTGGGGGGGTGACCCTTGTGGCAGGTGAGAGCAGGGTGTGGTGTGGACACACATCCCTGTGCAAAGTTGATGTACCTACTGTGTCTCTGCCAGCTGAGGGCTTTCTGCACTGCTGTGGGAGCAGGGCCAAGCCTGTGAAGGACTGGGAATGAGGGGCTGAGAGGAGAGCAAAGTCGGGGGTTAAAAAGGCTCGTGAGGTGCCTACAGCCCCGGTCTCCTTCTGATAAACTGCAGCGCAGGCTTGGGAAGGGCTGAGAAACAACCTCTACATTTGTCTCTGACACTGAATTAAGAAATTCTCCAGCCTGCAGAAGGAGAGCTCAAACACCCTCCGTTAGAACACTGCTACTCTTCCCACCCTGCCTGCTCTGGAAAATCATTTGCATGCTGGGAACTGTGCACTAGAGAAGATCTGGTTTTCTTCAGAATGTTATTACCCATCTTTTTGTAAGTGTGCTACCTCCAGAATCCCTCCTTCAGCATTACCTGATGCCTTCTCCCTGTAGCACTGCCCTTGCCCAGTGCTGGCATTTGGTATGAGCAGCAATAAAACAGAACAAAACAAACTCAAAATATTTTCTTTTCGAGATGGCTGCAGTGGGACTGTGGCACAACACACTGTCCGAAGGAGGAGCATTTGGTTCCCTTAGCCCAAGTCTGAGGTCTGAGCCTGTGAACACAGTTAAACTTGTTAATCAGCTGTACTGAAACCCACAATTGTACCTGTGCTCTGTGTGTGGGAATGGCAGCTGCCACTCCCTTCTCCATTCGATCCACGATTTTTATCCATGGTTTTGATCCAGGATGGTCCCAGCGTTGCAGTGCTGAGGTTTCTCAACTCTTCCTGCTCCAGGCGAAATCCAGGTCACCCCATCCCATGGCATGGAATGTTTTCTACTGGATTCAGTGGGCCAAGGATCAAGAGAAGGAGCACAGCCCAGAGTAGGCAGATTTTAGTTCAGCAGAGAGCTCACTCACATTTTCTGCCACTGTGAGCAGTTCAGACTGGCTTGACTCGGAGGGCAGCAAGCAGATGCCTTTGATGTCCCTTAAGAAAAGGCATCAGCATCACTCAGAAAACTTAGGTTTCATTTAGCCTTGTTAAAACTACTCCCTGTTATGTTCTACTGCAATCATTTAAAACAAAGGAGTTCATCAACACTTGAATTCTCCAGGTCTCTACATCAGTGTCTGAGAATGGGAATAAACCAGCGCTTTTTGTCTTTAAACACCAAGAGTGTCAGAAAAGATTAAGTGAATTTCTACAGAGGAAAGCGCTCACGGATGCAAGTGTCAGGCAGGCTGATGCTGTTTGCCAGAGTAACAAATGAGCAGTGGCACCTATCCGTGCCCTGAACCTGCACTGTGGGAGCTGAGCTGCTGCAGCGATGGTGGGCATTGCATGGTGCCTCACACAGCGGGTGTGAAACGAGGGAGCAGAAAAGAGAGATAAAATGCTCACCGGCTGCTGCGGGTGTGAGCATTACCCATGCTCTGGCTATTTTTCAACTACAGCACAGGAGGATTCTCTGAGATTGCAATAACTGGGGGGTTAAGGGCGCCAATGATCAGAAAGCCTGGACTGGTCAGTGGGCCAGGAAAAGTCCAGTCTGAGATGTGCCAACACACAATACACCACAAGCAGGGATGAGTTGTTGAATTTCTTGCTAAACAGCTTTCCTTCAGCTACCATGAAAAGCAGATACCACCACTCATACCTATCTAACACCCTATGGTCTTCTGACCTTCTCAACTCACAAAATCAGATAGAGGAACCGGAAAAGACACCAGAAAAGGCTGCAGGGTTGACGATAGGCAGGGATCAGCATGTGCTTAAATCCCTCCTTCCCGCCAGCTGGGAAGGGCTGCTCCATGTGCACTTTGAACACCCATCCCCCATTCAGACAGGTTTTCCCTTTTAGCCACAAGGAAATGCAGCCACTCCTGTGGTGTTACACCATATGGGATTGACAAATACTTCCATCCCTTACAGACAGAAGGCACTTTGCTGATCTTCATGCAAGGAGTGGCTGCACTTCAACCCAGCTTCCAGTTTCTAGGGACCAGGTGCTAAAAATCACCCAACTGAGAAGAGTTTTAGGCACCCAACACCTCTGAGTATTTGGGTCGAGTTGTTTCCATGTACTGCTACAAGCTCTGTCACATTCAGGTTCAATGTGACGGCTGCGGCACCACCAGACTGGGGGTGCCACTGGAGCAGAGCTGAGGCATTTTTCAAGGCTTGTCATGTTATATTCCGCTCAGAGAACAAAATGGGGAATTTTAGATTTTAATTTGTCACTTTACATGCAAATTAAATGTTGTGTATTTTCACAAGTGAATTCAGCTAGTATTTATAATAACAGAAATCTGCTGCTTGGATTGCTAAACGAAAATTCCCCGCATTGCTTGTGCTTCCCTGCATGAGCTGTTTCATTTCAGCTTCTCTGTGCTCTCTCTTCTAGAATGCCTAAAAGATTTTGTGGGGGCAAAGAAGGACTGAGGAAAAAAACAAGAATGGGAAATAATTGTTAGGATTACTCAGCAGGATGCCTGGATGACATTTTGTCCCTGTTTTTCATGGGCAGAACCATTGCAGTGCTTAAAATTAAGCACATGCTTAAGCATTTTGTTGATCTGAAGCCAGAATACTCAAAACTGCATCTGATTAGTCCCTCCCAACCTGGTCCAAAGCCTGTTAAAGCAGTTACAAAACTTTACAGAGCCTAAAATACGCTGTAGTGTCCCAGCCATCAGCTGAGCTCCCTTGGTACAAACACAGCCCTTCCCCAGCACAGAGATTGATTACACTGAGCCCCCTGGAAACCAGGGGATTAAAAGTTAAATATGTTGACATTTTCTTTCAAGAGTAAAGGAACTGGGAAAATAAAGCAACCTTCAGGAAATGATGCCTTTCAGGAGCCTAGAAAGACAGTATTCCTCTCTGGTTGTTCCTGCATCCCAGACTTTCGTTTCTGCTCTGAGGGCTTTGAGCCACTTGGAAAGCTCAGAGTATAAAGCTGCACAGAGACTGACTGGGTTGTAACCTGTAATGTATTACTTATTTTTTATTTTAATTGCAAGCAGTCTCTGAAACATTATAGAGCATATAGTGGTAGACACAGCAGAAGTAATTAAAGTGAGAGGGCCACATGCAGTCGGCAGTAAAACACCAGATGTAGGCAGCTCAGAAAAAATGTCATTGATTCAGCATCAGCGGGGCCGGGAGGCGAAGAGGCAGGATTGAGATTATCAACAGCAGATCTCACTTAAATTGCAGCAGCACGAATGCAGCGTTTAAAGAAAAGCAGCCAAGGGAGGTATTGCTGCAGAGCTGCAAGTGTCTCGAAGAGGGATGGGGCCGTCAGCTCCTCAAGGTGGTTTCAAAGGAACAAGCCAAGCCTGAACAATCTGTTCTTCTCCGGGCTCTGCAAGGAGCGACCTGGGTTGTGATTGTCCCCACAGGAAAAATGGGATGCTTTCACATCATATTAAAAATAGTAATAATTAACTAAAGGAGGTAGAAAAAGGATCCATGGCTGTTCATTTGAGGTGGATGCAAAGCAATGCAGCTTTAGTTCAACTTCAAGCAAGGCCAGAGAGCTTCAGGGTGAGCAAGGACACATTGTGTTGTTCAGTTTACTTGTCCAATGCGTCCTCCAAGACAGACCCACGGTGAGAATGACTTCAAAGCATTAGCATCCCCATGTCCCTGCACACCCTAATGGGGTGTCACCCTGACTCATAGTAAATGGCATTGACCACTCTGAATGTAATTGGCTGCAGCAAAGGTTAATGATAATTTCCACCTTTAAATAGTTTATGAAGATGTTTGATGTCTTCTAACAAGGCAGATACTGGAACTTGCTGTTCTTTCCACTGACTTGCATATCATTGATCTTTCCTCTTGAGATGATTGCCCCCAGGCAACCTATAAATCTCACTTACTCTGGCTCAAAAATACTGGACAAGGTAATGAACTGTTATGAGGCCAAAGACAGTGGACAGGGTCACCTCTTAGGAGCTGGCAGCAGATGTGCTTTGGCCGTGTGCTCAGACCTGCACGGCCTCACACACATCCCAGAGAGCCAACGAAACAGATACCTTAAGGCAGGTTTTGTAATTAAAGAGCATGCATTAGTTCTGAGGATATCACTGTATATATGCATTAGTTCCAAGGATATCACAGCTTTGCATGCTAAATTCAATGGACCTCGTAGCAATCTAGGGTATAACCCCAGCATTTAGCTCAAACTCTCTCGCTGCAGAAGGATCTCAAGGGCAATTCCTTCCTCATCACTCCACTTGCACTGAGCTCCTGCAGGTGTATCAGAGACCAAGAACAGAGAGATTTAAAGCTGCAAGTGTCCAGGGCAGCCAAAGCTTTCATCAAAGCTCCAAGACAAAGTGCACAAAGGCTTTTACATAGAAGGGTTTTGATCATTACAAGAGTCTGTAAGGTCCTGTGTGAAAATAAACCAAAGATCCTCAGCTATGAAGCCTCCTCCAACTTCAGGCTGACCTCAAGTGTGAGTGTGTGGGCACATTTGGGAGCAGGGACAGTCATCAGGATCTTTGACAGGGAATGCACTGCCTGAAAGGCAAGCAGTTTAGGGACTTGGGTGTGTTTGGTTTCTGATTCCAGCCACTGAATATCTTCATGTGAGGTGTTTTTGAAAGATAGAAAAGCTGTTCATCTCCACGTATCTGGAATCAAGCTTGTCAGCAAGTCACTTTTTACTGCAGTAAAGCTTGCTTGAATTTTCTTCTCTCTGAAGGACCTCTTAGGAGAGCTCCTGACCAGATCTCTTCCACAATTCCTGAACTCCACACCTGAGCCAGGTTTGCCCTCGGAAGTTTGCACTGCTAGGTCCAAGACCTAAGCTACCTACACGCTTAACCCTTCCTCTAAGGTAAGGAGAAAACAAAGAGTTTTCACAGGTTCCATTGGTCAGAAGAAATGACCTACATTTTTCTATTTTTTGTATTTAGAATGGTTCACAATTACGAAAGAGGATTATAAGTGATCAATGTAGCTCCAGTATAACCACCAGATAAAAAGCAGACTGCAGGCTCAGCCTTTCTCCCTTAATTCATTCAAAGGAAAAAAAAACAAACCAAACAATCAACCAAACAAGCAGGGAAAAGGGAAAGAATCTGTGTAACAGCAGCGAAGACAGAACTGAGGGAGATGGAGGCAATGGCAAGATCCAGGGATAAAACTGGTATTTCTGCTGTCCACACTCACAGGAGTATGGCGAGCTCATTTTGCCTTCAGGGCTTCCCAGGATTTTGGCAGGTTGTCCTTGAGTGTCCCCCTTGTGTGCCCCACTCCTCACCCTGGTGCTGAGGAAGGAGCAGTGCTGCAGAGCTCCTCTTCCTCGTCCTCCTGGCAGCACTTCAGCAGGACCCAAGTGAATTAACAGGGAAAGATGTTTGTCCACAGCATCATTTATAATGGGCCCAAAAAGAAAAACCACGGGCAGTTCTTAAACCCCAGACAGCAAACACAAATATAAATCTCCCTAGGCAAGCCAGGGTAAAGTCTTGATGCACTTTACAAGCTGTAAACGCTGATTTTATTAGCCATTTATGGGCCACTTTGCACAACGCAGCTTTAATATTAAACAATAAAGCTCACAACACACTTACAAAGGAAAACAGTCTCTCTCATTTACTCCTGAATTGCAAGTGTGGCATCTCTTGATCACATGAAATCAGCAGAAGCAAGGTTATTCAGTTTAGGCTGCATATTTTTTGTGCTTGATGCCACACACCAGGCATACTGTGCACTGAGACAGAAGAAGTAATTTGGGAGCCACTGGAAACTGTAGTAATGAACTTTCAGCAAGCACTGAGCAGCCCTGTTACCCACATCAGCATGCACACAGACTTCAAGGAAACTTGTCCTTGTGGTTATGGGTATTTATCATTTATAATCTGATACATCAGATGTCTCATGTAAGATAAGGTCTGACTGTACCAGGGCCTGCATGCAAAATGCATGAATTCGTATGCAAAATAAAAGTAATTTCTTATTTGGAGCCTACAGGCAGAATGGGAAAGGGAAGTACTGCTAATCCTCTCTGCAAATTTAAAACAGGCTCAGGGGATGAAGTGATTTGGCCAAAAGTATGCAAGAACAAAAAGGAGGATGAACACCAGCATCTCCCCCTCACAAAATCTTGGTGAAACCTATGCTGTCCCTCAGCAGAGCCCATGAAAAGGTTGCTTTGTAGCTCTAGAGGATTTCAAAGGTTGGCTGCTGTGGGGAACAGTGGACCCAGTCGTGTGCCCCCCAAATCACGACTGTCCAGGATTTCTGGTGCAAGGAAGAGGATTTATAATCCCACTGCACCGGCACGTGCTGCTTTATCCCTCCACAGGCCCTAATTTGTTCAAGTTTGGCTTGAAGACGGCTAAAGAAAATCTAGCTGTTCCATTTCCTTTTTTCAGCTGGCAGCCTCAGAGAAGTCCATACATTTGGCCATTCTTCCAAGCCAAGCCAAGCCATGCCAGGCTGGTGGCCAAGACTTGTACAGAAATCTTCCACCAGAGGGGCCAAGTCTCCCTGCATCGGCTATTTGCTAGAGACAACTCAGACAAGCAAAGCAGAGCGACAGAGATTCCCTTCCTGAAGTAAAACCAAGCTCCCAAACAAGCTTACCCATCACACTGCTATGCCCAGACATGCACTAGAAATATCCCAAAATGAGGCCTGGGCCTGGCTTTATCCACCTGGAGGGGAAGACGGAAGTAACATGCTGAAGATTTGGACTGTGGAGACAATTGCACTATAGGGACACTCTCCATGGGTAACGTGGTGGCGGTGGTGGAGTGAGATGTGGTCTCCTCGTGATCCAAGAGCGTCCCCATTCCCAGACAGACCCTCCTGGCTGCTGCACTCCACAGCGTGCAGGCAGAGCTGTTCTATCACCCGTGCTGATGAGTAGCACTGACACACTCACACACCCCAGAGCCCTTGATGGGCTCAGCGTTACCAGAGACACAGAACTCAGAGGGCTCAGTCATCTGGGAATGTTCCAAAGGCATTTACTCCTTGAAGGGATCCAAGGGCGAAAGAGGCTGAGGCACTCTGCGTGACCACAGATATAGGGGTGAAGGGCCAATAGGGTTAGGGAGGAGGTGGGGAAATACAATGACAACCAATGGGGAGAAGGGAGGGGAGGGGAAAATACAATGAGAACCAATGAGGGGAAGGGAAGGGCGGAGTCAGGGATACAACAACAACCAATCAACATAGGAGGATTAACATAACCTTGGGAAGAGACCACTTAGCCAACACTCAGAGGGTATTTCACACCTCAGGGTTGTCCCACCAGTTTGTTGCTACTGTGGGAACCTCTCAGCTTCTCCAAGATTGTTTCAGCCACTGCAACACGTGGAGTCCTTTAAACTGCCAGAGGGCAGGGTTAGATGGGATATTGGGAAGAAATCCCTCCCTGTGAGGGTGGGCAGGCCCCGGCACAGGTGCCCAGAGCAGCTGTGGCTGCCCCTGGATCCCTGGCAGTGTCCAAGGCCAGGCTAGACAGGGCTTGGAGCAATCTGGGATAGTGGAAGGTGTCCCTGCCCATGACAAGGATGGAACAGTATGAGCTTTAAGGTCCCTTCCAATCCAAACCATTGTGTGATATCTGGAAAGCAGAGTGCACAGTGGTGTGTAAACTTATGTGAGGTACTTTAACAAAAAATGTTTTAACCAATTACAATAGATGCAATCTTAGGGAGAGAAGAAAAACCTCCACAGAGTGCTGATCCAAGTCTTCCCAAACAGGGCAGGGAGTGTGATGCTGTGCATGGATCACCAGCTGAGTCTCGTGAGCAGCACGAGCAGAGCACACACACTGAGCAGTGCCAAAGCTCAGCCAAGATCAGAGTTTTATCGATTGGCTCATTTAATAAGATTAGTTACTAAATCACATCCATAATAATCATTATGGAAGACTTCAATGATTTTATAAAGAAACAGTTCTGTAAAAAATTCTACTAAAATCCAAATAGCTCTCAAGGGAGAACAGAAGCTCAGCAAAGCCTCAGCTTCCCTGTGGTGACCCTCACACCCTCAACAAGTGGTCAGGTACTGCTCTGCACAAGCTGCAGTCAAGACAGATGTATTTATAGTGCATATTCCTGAACAACTGGGCCATAAGAGGCACCTTTTGCCCAGGATGCCCCTAGAACCCTTTTACTTTCCACTCAGCTCGCTGCATCCAGGCTGAGTCACCCATCTCAGAAAAAGAGAATTTTCTTCCATGGCTTAGTGCCTGTCTGTCTCCAGCACTCTGCAGACACGATGCCTCATCCAAAACCAGACAGCTGAAGCCCCACATCACTTACAAACCCTCACCTCAAAGGGAGCGTGGGACCTGCCAGCATGCTGCAAATACCCCCACTGTACCTCAGCCGTCATGTCTCCCCAGCCACCAAAACAAACCCTCCAGAATATTCAATCCAGCACGTTCATCTTGGGTTTTTCCTGATGGATTACTGGCTCAGATCAAGCCTCAGTGGCTGTGTCAGCTCCCGATAGCGTGAGCTGCTGGCGCCCAGCAGGGCCGTGTTCCCCAGCGCGATGTCACCGAACGCTCGCTGAGCTGTGACCACGCACACGGCAGGTTCGTGTTGTCTTTGGTGGCCAGGGAAAAGAGCCTGCTGTTTTCTCAACGGAGTGAGTGTGGAAACCAGCTTGTTTTACATGGATTAAACAATTATTGACACTGTCACAGAAAAGGGCTTTTGGGCTGTGTCTGCTACAAGAATAATAGAGTGAATAGATTTTTTTTTCCTCTGAGCTCTTAGAATTTTTAGTAAATGCAGGTTGTTAAAGGGGCCTAGAAAAACACTGGGGGGAAAAAATGAGGAGTATGCAATTAAAACTGTGCCATTCCTAAATGTAGCCACAAATCAGTGACTAGGGAAAGCGGAAACTTGCCATTTAAAGACAAGCTGTTCCTACTCAGTTAAGCCTAGAAGTTTGAAGTAGCAATTGTCAACAAGGGAATAAGCAATATTACCCTCGAAAATATAAACAAATTTTAATTACAGTTGACATTTTTGAGACTGGGGTTGAGTGTTGTCATCAGATGCAAAATCGCTGTCATCTCTCTGCCCTTGGGGACACGAACTGAGTGGAAGTTACTCTAAGTGTAAACCTGGCTCCAACCTGCTTTGTTGCCGGCCTTGCAGTTGGGAAGGAAAACTTAAGCTGTCATAATTAGATGCCAAACTCGAGCCCATTGAGCAAAACTTCTCTGCAGAACGTCGCAGAGGATGCTAAAATCTTCAGCTGTGAGCAGAGAGGTGGAGTCTGAGCACGCAGAGGAAGAGGCTCTCTCCTGTCCTGCTCCTGCACTCACTTGCCATGGCCCTGGCAGCAGGAACTCTGCAGAGCAGGGATTTCTGGTGTTTCCTGGGGCTGGATGTGCTGCATGGAGAAGGGCAGGGTCCTGCCCTGGGAGAGGGGACTTGGATCTGTGCCACAGCCAAGGGAAGGGACATGATTGGCCCCAAGCAGGGCCAGAGACACTTCAGAGACAGTCAGAGCAGTGGGAATTTGCTTCATTCAGCGCCGGATGTGGGGATTCACTCCTCCAAACACACACACCCCGGCACTGCCAACACACAATATTGTGGGTAACATTCATGAATATTCATCACATTCCCTGGGATAGGAGTGGTTATACAAATCATTTCTCAGAAGTCATTAATATCATTAGCATGTGTGCGACGCATGTGCTGTGTGTCCTGGTGGTCTCTGGGCGTCTGCTCGTGATGAAGATCTGTAGTGTTCATCACAGTGCACTTTTCACCTTTCTCTCTGGAGCATGGGCAGTCCTTGGTGGGTGATTCAGGGTTTCTGTGCTGGCCTCAAACAGATTCTTGTCCCTCTCATCTTGACAAGATAAAGGCAATCCTGTTTTTCTAGCTTTTAGAATTCACATATTCTGTCTCTCAATAGTTAACTTGAGTTACCTATTGACCACTCCTTTCTCAGACACCACAGGGCAGCAGCCCAGCCCTGCCCTGCAAAGCCTCAGGGTGGCACGAGCAGCGCTTCCCCTCCCTGCAGACACATGGAGTTCGCTCTCTGCACTTCCAGTATTGGACAACAAGATTTTAGTGAGCAGCGAGAAGCAGCTATAACATTTAAAGCATCAGATCTGCTTTCTAGGCATGGTGGTTTGTGGGCACCTGCCTTCCAGGGCAAACACTGAATTCTCCATGGACTGAGAGACCTGTGGGCCACTTTTGCCTTCTGAGGACATCTCCTCCATCAGATGTTCAGAGTTGGGTGTGACCAGGACCCTGAGCCAGCACTTCCCTCTGCTTAGAGCAAACCTCCCGCCTAACACAGGCCTCACAGAAAATCCAACCCTGAGTTTTTTGGCAACCAACAACAGCAACTGAAGTTTTGCTAAAGAAACTGCAGCCCTCTGTGCTTCAGAGACAGAGCTGGGAGCAGCTCCTTCAGGCCAGGGTGTGATGGCAATTCCCATCCCACAAGCTGCTGTGTGGAGAGCAAAGGCAGCCGTGGAGGAAGAGGCAGCACAAGACAGTGACATGTGAAAACGGCCCAAACTGCAGACTTCAGTGGCTGAAGTAAAGACTGATTCCAGTCCTCTCCTTCTCTGCTCTGTTCAATTCCCTGCAAGCTTGAAAGAGGTCAGTGATTGGGGAAAAAGGGATGACAGCCCTGGAATTTTGGTGAGCTGACCAACAGAGCTAGCCATTGATACAGAGGTTGGGAAATATCAAATTTCTTCTCCAAACAGCAGATGGGTCTGGAAGGGACATTGCTTATTTAATGATGGAAGGAAGTGAAACGAAGCAGCAGCATCTCCCTTCCTTCTTCAACCAGCACAAAAGAAGTAAGGGGCTTTGATACTGATAATAGCCTGAAAGAAGTATGTGCTGTCAGTGAGCTCATCCTTCTGACCCATGAGACAGTTCTCCTGCCTTTCAGCTCTGTCTCTGGGCAGTGTCCCCAAGATCTAACTCAAAGTAATTGTCAGTCCATTGTGACTTTGACTGGAAATCCCAGTGCAGAGAGGGGAATCTCTCGGGCTTTGATGAGAGATTTTGGTAGCATCTGTGGCTCTCCAGCTCAGAACACACTCATTTGATGTATTGTTGAGTAGAGGTATTTGTTATCTGCTCAGAGAACCTGCACGTGGCTTGGTAAATCTATTTCCTGACTGCCTTCCAAGACAGATAGTACAAGGGTTGTTTCTGAGGCATCAGCTCATCTGACACAGAGAACAAGGCTGGAGACAAACGTAGAGACCCCAGAGTGGTGGCATTACATGTCACTTTGAGGTCACTTCTGGTTCCTTGGAGGCACACTGTGACACAAAGCAGGTTCCCTTCATGCAAACTATAAGGTCATTTTTATCTAGCCTGTGAAGGGGTTGAGGAGACAGTCTCTCCTGGATCAGGAATACGGACTGGCAGCAGCAGGAAAGGACTCTCCAGGACCCACACACTGCCTATGAGTGCAGGCTGATCCGTGTCCACGGTGGGAGACACCGTGTTAATGTTAGAGAGTCAAGGCAT